>JAWWEQ010000045.1:16126158-16333737 GCA_035583055.1 Torymus tubicola
TAATCTATTGTAAATTATCTTTTCAAAGATTTTTGCTATGTTTGAGATTAGCGAAATAGGCCTATAATTAGATATATTAGATTTATCTCCCGCTTTGTGTATCGGTACAACTTCAGCACTTTTTAGTGCAGCTGGCCATATCGCGTGTTCAATCGAGGTATTAAAAATGTGCTGTAATGATTCTAGGATGCATGGTGCAATTATATTTAATGTTTTGGAATTGATGCCATCAACACCCCCGGCTTTTTTTTTTAGATTTTGTATAATTTTACCTATTTCAACAGTATCGGTAGGGCAAATAAAGATCGTTTTTGGATTTCTTGCAATTTCTTTTGTACCACCATTCACAGGTTGTATGATGGTTTTACTTAAGGTAGCACCAATTTCACAAAAATATGAGTTCATGTGGTTTGCAATGGTTACTTTGTCAGTGATTTTTTGTTTATTTATATAAATATGCTGAATTGTCTTGTTATATTTCTTTGTTTTTCCTAGCTTGTTATTAATGATTTCCCATAGTTGTTTTGGGTCATTTCTACTTTTTTCTATCTTATCTCTTTCGTACTTAAATATACATACAGACACACATACACGTATACACTCATGCTTAAAATGACCGATCAGCGACAAACTCTCCTCCCTCTCAAACCACTCGCATGCATATATATCCTCCACCCCACATATACACACACATTCGCACACGCATCTCTCATCCACTAGTATAGTATATATACGCAAGCTCGGCCATGCGTTCAAACTGGATCAAAGTGTGTCACGCGCTGCCGCGCAGTCGAAAACCTTTTCGCAAAAGCCCCGTTTGCCTGAGCGCTTTGACATATGTGCATATATACACATACATACAAACATGTACGCATGTATATATATATAAAATCACATACGCCGAGTTAATCACGCGTTAGAAACTATCAACTGGCGAGTATACGTGTACGCGCGTTCCAAATCCACAAGTGCCTGTCTTTCTCTCTCTCTCTCCCGCGGGAAAATCGAGTGGTGCGCTAGCACACGCGATGCCATCGCAAGGGGAGACGAACTTCCGTACGCGCGCGCTCAGCATACAGAGAGAGAGAGAGAGAGTTTGTCGCGTCGCGAGGGGAATCGCGATGGCCATTTCGAAACTTGATTTCCCGCGTCGCGAGTGTAGGTAGTACTCTACGATTGCCTTGGTTTCGGCACGAGAGTATATGTCACGCAGATGTGTGTGTATGTATATATATGTATATGCGTGAGAGAGCATCTTAATAAGGCTACAAGGGCGGATCCAGGGTGGTAACTGATTTACGCGGGTATAAGCGTAGATAGAACGCGGGGTCGTCCCGATGGTTATTTAAGGGGATATGGCAATGAGTATGTGTATGAGAACATTGCGGCGTGTTTACGGAAAATCTTGGATGAAATCTCAGGTGAAATCTTTGCCATTATATGTATTGTTATACCGGCACTTTGGTGAGATATAGCCGGACTCCGCGTCTTGTGGTCGTTTATCGAAGTTCTATATAGGTTTGGTTAGTAGATTTGGGGAAATAAACGATGGAAAGTTATTTAGGAGTACACACGCGTATAGGTGACTTTTCTCACTTAATAACGAAAATTGGATGACAACTCAAATATATATGTTTCCCATATTTAAGCTTACGGAATGTGATATGAATATCTACAACATATTGGAAAACCAGGTGATGACGAGGTGAATGCAGCTAAGGGGGTGCCCCTCATTTGCTTGAAATAAATTGCAACCCCAATTATATATATTGCGCAATTGCGCGCTCTGCGCACGACCAATAAATTAATTACGGTGGGACGCACTAATTACGTGTAATGCGAACACCACAAGCCTTTATTCTGAAGAACATGTAATTCTTGCTCTCTTTTCATTCGAGGCCGTTGGATTATTGAAATCATAAGTATGTTTCTGAAGGAAAAGTCGATATATTAATGAATATGATTATTCTATTGCATACGAATTTTGAATTAATTTCCTAAATTTCACAAAGAAAATCCAATGTAGCTACTCCGGAGTCCTATAAAATTTTCAAAAGAAAAATGGACGCACGGTTAAAATAGTGTCATAAGAATTGTTTTTAATTGTTTAACATTTTTTTAAGTATTATAAGATATAAAGGTCAAGAGAAACCTAGAACGTAATATACGTGCTCAAAAAAAATTTTGACAGTTTTAGAACAGAAAAGAGCAGGTTAAATCTAAAACTGAAATTATGTAATATTAAAATATGCTAAAATACAGATATAATTACACCGTTTCAATGCTACCCCAAATATTATTATAAGAACTGTAACATTCATGAATAAAGTTAAAACGGTATTTTTGCAAAAAATGAAAAATTAAAATTAAATTACGAATGATGTCAGTTAATCTGGCCGCATACGCGTATATCTGGTTTATAACGGTTTTCAAAGAAAATTGAATTAAGATCGAAACGACCTATAAATTAAAATTCATTATATAATATTTTTAAAAGCGATTCTTAATTCGTACAAAGAAATTTTGCAACTCTTCAAAAAGAGCTTATCAATCAAGTTAACATGAACGGATATCAATATCCTGCTGGGCTCGTCTTGACCAGTTCAGTAAACTCTATTTAATATAGATCCTGTACGATACCAGTAATAACAGGAAATATAATTAACACACTTACGTCGATCATCAAACCTATATATCTGTTCCATTAAACGTGCATATGCTGCTCTGTAATTTGATTAACATTTCTCCATTCAATCGTGTTGACATCAAAAGAAATAAAATCCACTTCGACGTGTCATGAAATATATTTCTCGTTATGTATTACATCACGCGAGAAATTAAATTAGAAAAAAAGTACTGGTATACATAAAAATATATTGAAATTTCACTTGCAGACACATCTCATAGTTCTCAGACATCACTCAAAACTTCTATTTTTTGACTGCTACTCCATTTCGAGCATTCCACCCTCGCAATAATACACATCCTTATATACAAACCTTTCTCCCAAATATTTCTAAACACCACTTCACACTGACTCGTACCCCGAATATAATTGAGAAAACAGACTGCCGGGTCGCGCCTCGGGGTACGTTTTTGATTTTTCGCAACCACGACTGCCACATGCCGTGTGAAGAAAAGGAGAAAAAGATACGTTGTATCTCTTCTTTTAATGGGGGGGTAAGGACGAACGACGGTGAGCCAGGCATGAAATGACGTCGAGAAAGGGAGAAAAGACGCGTGCCAGCTATATATATCTCGTCGGAAAAGTCGGCGTGGAAAAAGTGAATAGGTATATATATACATATACATACATATATCTATATAGTTGTGAAAGAAAAAAAGGAAAGATTATTCGAAGGGCCTGGTATGTGTGCGGATGATGCTTTGTGGCGTTCGAGAGTATGCGTGGGCGGATGACGCGCGGTATAGGATGATGCTACCTGTGAGTCTCGTGGATGAAAAGGTGTGTGTATATGTGTCAATGTGTATGATGATTGTTCAGGGGCCGGTTTATTGATGGCTCTTTGAATTCTTATTGTCCGGTTACTTTTGACGTTTAAATGGGATAAATATGAATACTGGTTGTTTGATATATGAAGTTATCAATGGTACAGATGTATTTTTATATGTATATATAAATTCAAATAATATAATTTGCATACTGTTGATATCCAAAGTTGTGTTAATAATGTTTGAATAAGATCTTTAATACTGTATATATATATATATATCTAATAACTCATTGTTATAAGTTTAATGACTTTGATTATATTCTTTGTTTATTCTTTTTTACTTAGCCAATATCTCAATAGGTCACACATTGCGTAATAGTACCACGTATTTTATGTTCTCATGTTTTTTATCGAACAACCCGCAGTATTATGCAAGTTTCCTTAAGATGTTGATTGCACAACATAAAAAAAAAAAAATTAGTAAGAACTCAAACTACTGCACATATTAACTTTTTATTTTATATAAGTAATTATAACTTTCTCCAAATCGATATTTTGTTAACAATTAATAAAAAGTATATATATTATACTCGCTTAAACATTCAAACTTATAGCTGCAATAGATAACAAGTGCATTCGCGTACGTGATACATTCGAAAAAACAACAAACACAATAATATCATCAGATTCGAAAAACCATATACCAACTCGTACGCAACTATACATTCGTCGCGAAAAAGACACTACACCGCAAGGTCTTTCTCATTCCACACGTGGCATTCCCATTACCCATACACACATACATATACATATATATAGGTATACATACATTCACATATAAACAGACAACCGTGGTCACGTGTTTTTTTTTCTCGCAATTCTCCAGTTTCAGTCGCGGCCGGAAATCAAACACACAGCAGCAGCAGCTTGCAAAGAAAAAAAAAGAGAGAAGCAAGCAACATCCTCCCTCCCTTTCTCTCTCTATACACAGAGTGTGCAGCTGTATAGCGAACGAGACAGTGGCAAAAAAGAAACGGAAAAATCGCGGATAGAGAATCGAATGGCTGCGCTTTCGCGGAAAGTGAGTAATGTGTGCTTTTAAAAGACACCCCCGTGCCGTCGCGTGAAATTGATCCGTTGCGCTGTACGCGGGCGTGTGTATATATATATGTATATACATATATACGTGAAGCGCCGAATCATCCCTTATATACCGTACGACGACGATGAAGAGTATGAGAAGAAGAGGTGCGGCTGAGTGCATCGTAGGTTGCGCAGACTTCTCTTCGCTGGCTATATATGTATATAACACACATATATATATATACCTATATATGTACATCACAAGCGGCACTAATCACCGGAACCGCACGGCGCCGAGTATTTGCACTGCGGTGGGTATGAGAGAAAGAGAGAGAGAAAGACAATGTTACAATCATCCCATCGCGACGAGAGGTGATTGATTGTTTACTATAGTGTGGAACGTTTTTGCAAAGGATTTATGGTTTTCGCGGTATGAGAATTAGTCGCTTAGTGGGTGAATGAGGGGGCGGAACGGTTGACGTATATAGACGATTGAAGAAGTTGGTATAATAATAGTTTTTCAAGGGAAGATGGTTTTAGATCGTGTCGCGGTTTTGTTGCGAACTGTTGGTTGAATGATGTTTGAAAAGAGTATCCCTTTTTTTCTATTTAATAAGTGTCAAGATTATTTATTTTTAGCGGTAAAATTTAACACGATACAAAGTGTTTCTCTCAGCCTTTCTATTATTAAAAATATTTGTTTCTCTTTGCTAATTAATCATTACACATATGTATATACAGTGATATAGAATTTTAAACCCTTTTATCATTTTATTTTAAAAAATAATGAACGTTGCCAGCGTGTATTAAAACAAAGTGCGAAAAATAGCTTTCAAGCTCATTATCTTTCGGAATATACACAAAATATTAAAAATAATTATATCTTCAAAACATTTTCCTCGATAATAACATCGAAATGAAATTGTCGCCTGCCTTTCATATATGAAATTTATAGTAATAGAGAATAAAATTTCGCGTATTCACAAAATTATTATTGAAACGCAAGAGAAAAAGATGGTGAGAGCGAGAGAGAAAACCATAACAAAAGGCTGAGAGGCTATAATCGCCGAAAAATCGTGTGCGATAGTCACTCTGTCCTGCGGGCCACCGAGCTCCGCACACATTGTATGTAAGTATAAACCTTGTATATAGATAGTATACAAAACTTATCGTTACAATATATACTCTCTAAAGTTGAATTAGTGAAAATTGCTCCACCATTTCAATTAGTGAAAAAAAACTACTAATTTATTAGTGTATATTTACTATTTCATTCAGTAGTTTCATAAAAACTATACTAATTTAATTTGTATTTTTTTTTACTAATTTGATTAGTATAGTTTACAAAAAAATAATAATCAAATAGTAAATATTTACTAATAAATTAGTAATTTTTTCCACTAATTGAAATGGGAAAGCAATTTTCACTAATTCAACTTTATATAGAGAGTACGTAAGGAAATTCTATTATGTTCCGTAAATGCGCGCACTTGAACAAGGCTTTTAACATCATTAATAAATACTCCTTACATCGCGAATAAATATATAGATGCCACAACCGCCGCGCATTACTTATACTGCGCGCAACCCTCACCCCCGTTTGCGCGTATATGGATTTTTAATCAGCCCACACCAAAATCGTCGTCGTCGTCGTATACCGCGCCCATAAGTGAACTCTCGTCGCTCTCCATAAAGGTGTCGGAGCTCTTACGCGCGCCTCTCGATGGTAATTAGAATGAACGTGCGGAGCACTTGTGCAGCGTCTCTCTCACTCTCTCAAGCGCGAAATCTCGCGTATATATATAGTAGTAGTACAAGCGCGCTTGCGCGATAATCGAGTGAATCGCCTTTTTTTCTGTGCAGCTGTTGCGTTCTTTTATTTTAAGGTTTTTTTTCTCCTATACGGAAGAAAGCTTGACTTTTTTTTGTACAGCGTGGTGATTCGCTTTTAGCGGCGATTTGCGCGCGAATGACGCGTGACTGGAATGTACTGCAGTGTATTGCGGAGGAGTGCGAAAATCGGTTGATAAGGGTGACGTTTAGTGTTTTCACGTGTTTATTTATGTACGTAGCGTTTTGTTCGGTTTTGTTGAAAGAATTCTATTCGTTTTTTTTATGTTTAGTAAAAGAGGTATATTGTTTTCTTTTTAGGAAAATTGTTTCTTTTTCAGAAGCATTCTCGCAGAATTTGCATATTCTGATGTTACGTTCGTTTTTATGTTGTTTTGCTAACTTTAGCCGTATATAGTTTTCGAAATTTTATACGCACGATATTTAATGCCTCGTTTGAATTTGTATTGTTAAATTTAAAGCAATGACGCAAGTAAGAGTGATGCTATTGTTTGTAACCTTGTTTAACGATTTTAAGAAAATTTCATTTTAATGCGTTAAACTTATGGTAAATTTGAAGTGATCTAACGCGGTAGCAAATTATGTGAAGTTTGAAAATAACATTTATACAGTTGTATGATTTTTTTCACTACTAAAAATATATTATACGCAAATTTGCTTACACTAAAACAGACTTAATCTTATTTCCGTTAATTATGATCATTATCCTGATGTTGTTGATATTTGCGTACAATCACATTTTCTTGTATGGTATACTATAATAGTACATTGCGCAACAAGGGGATCGAGAATGAAAGCTATTTCACGCGAATACTGAAAAAACCTCACCCGAGTTTGAAATAGCTTCTTCTTCAATCCCGTGTTGGACACCGATTTTTTTTTCAAACGGAAATACCATATATGGCAGGAAACTTTTTATGCACGAAAGTTGCGAATGAATTCTACGAATCAAAATCTATGAGAGACGATGCTTAGTTTTCCCGAGCTTAATTTTATCAATTGCAAAAAAGTAATAGGTGATCCTTATGTAAAATTTTGCGCTCTACAACTTTTGTTTGGGATTTTTTCAAATATCTTTTACCGTACGTGAGCTATAAGCGAAAAACCGTTTTCCGGGGTGTTTTTTTTTGCAAAATTAACGGTTACCCCGGTCTTTTTGCAACCTGTCATTTTCACCAACGTTTTTAGTGGGTGGGTTTTATAAGATATTAAAATACAACTTTTAAAAAAAAGTTGATTTAAGTATTAAAATATGAAGAAGAGAGATGTCGCCACGCAGCAGCAGAGTTGCACTTGCGCCGTATCTAACAAGCTTATATGAAGCGACGACCGGCGTCAAGTGTGTATACGCCCGTAACGCGTGTAATTGTGTACATAACAATACGTTTGGTATCATTTAAATATATCTAACTGGCGATATGGTGCTCGACCTGGAGCTCTTCTGCGAGGAGAAGGGTTTTAATCAAGATAAGAGGCGATTTAAGGACGTCGCCCTCGTCGACACCGTCATCGAGAAAGACAAGACCTGGAGGCAGCTACGGCATCGCGCTGATAATAAGAAAAAATTAAAGAATATATGCAGTAAAGTAATTGGCGGGAAGATGATCAAGAATAAGGAAGCTGTAGCGAGAATAACACGGTGCCATAAGAGATTGCCAACGATCTGGATAACCAGGTGACTTCGCAGATAACCTCAAAGCACTCACCGTCATGCAGATCAAGAGGATCAGCACGCTACTCGATGAGGGCATAGCTGCCATTGATCAGAAACTTCGTAAGACTGAAAGCGACAGGAATTTTGCTGAGGGAGATTGGAAATCTTCTGCATGACTGTACCTGTGAGCAACAATGAGAAGGACAACAAGGTTCGTTGGTACAGTATTTATTTGGGTTGTTTTGAAACAGGTTCTTTCTTTAAATACTTTATTTCCTTTTTTAATTGTTGTGAACAATTATTGCTAGACAATGATTTTTAATAGAATATGATATTGCTTGTTTGATGCAACTTCTAGTAATAGGATAAACATATTTCATCATGTACAATAGGTTGAAGATTAATTGTGAGATTACTTTTTCGATCAATTAAAATAATAATAACAATTTTTTTATTATTTTATAAAATTTTTACCAAAGTCTTGTAAAACTATATTATTTAAAAGAATGATGAAACAAATTTAATTATTAATTACCATAAAGAAAGATGTGAGAATAATTTAAACTAATGTTGATTGAATAATCCAGGTGGAAACAACATTTGGTGACTACACACAGAGGAATAAGTATTCACATGTAGACCTCATACATATGACAGATGGTATGGACGGGGAATGTGGTGCAGTAATAGTTGGTGATAGAGGATATTTTTTTACTGGTCCAGTTGCGTTCTTGGGAGATGCCTTAATGGAATTGGCTCTTGAAAAGTTGTTGGACAAGGGGTACAAACACCTTTACACTCCATTCTTCATAAGAAAAGATGCAATGCAGGAAGTTGCACAGTATTCTCAATTTGATGAAGAATTGTACAAAGTAACTATTTTACTATCTATATAAAAGTATTTAGAGTAATTGTATAATTAATTTTATAAAGAAAAATATATCATTTCTCATTACTTTAGGTAATACTTAGGGAAAGATAGTTAAAAAGGAGATGAAAGGGAATTGGAAGAGAAGTATTTAATAACCACCACAGAACAGCCCATAACAGCATTCCATAGAGGAGAATTGATTCCTGAAGCTTCTTTACTTATTAGATATGCTGGTCATTCAACCTGTTATAGGCAAGAAGTTGGTTCTCATGGAAGAGATACTACAGGAATATTTAGAGTTCACGAATTTGAAAAGGTAAACTAAGTAAAATTTTGAATAAGATATTTATTAACATTATTTCTAAATACTTAATGATATGGTTATTTCAGGTAGAACAATTTTGTTTAACTTCCCTCCATAATAATAAATCATGGGAAATGATAGAAGAAATGATTAGGAATGCAGAAGAATTTTATCAGGAATTAGGCATACCATATAGAATAGTAAATATTGTATCTGGTGCTCTGAATCATGCTGCTTCTAAGAAACTTGATCTCGAAGTATGGTTCCTAGGTTCTGGAGCATTCAGAGAACTTGTATCGTACAGCAATTGCTTAGATTATCAAGCTAGACGATTAGGAATCAGGTAAATTTTATTTTCTTTTTAAAATTATTTACTGTTAAAATTATTATATACTTACTTCGTATTGTTTCTCAAATAGATGTAGTCAAAAAAACAACATGGATGCTGCAACTGATTATGTACATATGTTAAATGCTACAATGTGTGCTGTGACTAGAGTGATATGTGCTGTATTGGAAAATAATCAGACAGAAACTGGAATTACAGTACCAAAAGCCCTAGCACGATTTATGCCTACACAATACCAAGAAGAGATTCCTTTTGTTAAGCCGGCCACAATTGATGAAACAGAAAAAGTAAAAAGCAAATATGAATAAATAGGTTCATTTATTCTGATAATTATTAAAATGCATTTTCAATTTTCTAAGCTGCAAACGATTTTATTAATTTATGTTTGCTTTTCTGGTAAACTTTATATTGAAAGGGGTTATACTTAATAGTCAACTTTTTTTAAATTTTTTATTCTAATTAAAATAAAAAAAATTAAGAATACTTTATGATAAGTATAAATTTTTATAAATAATCAAGTTCCTTCATCTTCAACTTTCATTTGTTCTATTAATCTTTTACGTTCCTCCTCCCGTTTTAAGTTATTTAAAACTGCAGCTTCAAAATCAACTTCACTTTGTTGAGGTTGTGTGTTCTGAAAGGTAATAAAAATAGTTAAGATGAAATCTAATAATATTTATAGATAAATAATATTTAAAGAACGCATGATGCTACTAACAAATATGTCTGGTACAGAAGAGCAACTAAGACCTTGAGGTACTTGATGTCTTCTAGAATTCGATGCACCTCCTGCTGAAGGAAAAAGACTTCCCCCTGTGTATAATGAACTAGATTTACTTTGAGATGTTTGTGTAGATTTTGGATCTTTCCACATTCCTTCTAATTTAATAGGATTAGCTATCAAACCACATTCATAATTTACTGCTGATAGCTAAAAAAATGTTCAATTTTTTAATAAATTACCATGCTGTTAAATTCACTTTATATTTTATCAAGTATACTTACAGCTGCATCATGGTTCTCATATTCAACTAATGCTCTACCCTTTTTTGAAGCAGATACAACTAATGCTGATATTTCACCATGCTGTAATATTCAAATTTATAGTTTAATATTGAACAAACATGTTCAAGTTTATATTGCCATATCTGTGCCAGGTTTTAGTAAAACTATATAAACACACTATTTTTACCTGCTTTCCACTTCTAGGTGTATCTTAAGAAATTGCTTACAAGATGCTAGATTTTGTTACGATTCAGCTTTTATAATTTTTCAAATTTTGCTTCTCAACATTGAACTTCAGATGTACATCTGTATCAAAATAATTTTGAATCTGTAACCTGTCATACATATAGCAGTTATATAAAAATATAAGCAGCTTTTATTTACCTTTGATAAAAACCTATGTAGATTATCATAATTGTAACCTCCATTAGTCTCATCACCTGTAGCTACTTTCCATTTTATCTTAACTCTACATCCATCCATGCCATACATGTTACCAGAACTTCTACTTGATAATTCTTTTAAAATTTGTTGCCTCAAAAGTTCTTTTTCTTCCTCGACTAATCTGGAACCTTCTTTCTTCAATCTATCTATTTCAGCTTTAAGTTTTTGCTCATCAGTCTTAGAAGAAGTATAACTTGCAGTTTGTGAATTTTTAAAAGCTTCCTCACGAGCCTCTAGATCATCTATGAATTTCCTTCTTTTTGCACTTGATGCTTTCTTTTCTACTTCAATTTGGATTTTTCTACTTACAATTCTGTCATAAGCAGCCTAAAAGTATGTTAAATATTTATTATAAATTATTCAAATAAATTGATTACTATATGTTATAAATATAAACTCACCCTAGCTGCTTTATCTGTTAATATTTCTAACGCCTTTGATAATTGTAAGAATAATTCAGCTGCTTTTGGATTGTCTGGGTTTTTGTCAGGATGGCAAGCTAAAGCCTTTTTACGATAAGCTTTCCTTATCTGAAATAAACAATAATATTTTAGAAATATCCTTGCATATGAAAAGAAATTTTCATTAAACATAACCTCGTATAAAATAATACAGGATTCATGCACAAATTACCTCTGCTTCATCTGCTGTTATGGTTGCTCCAATAATTTCATATAAATCGAGTTTCATTATATCGTCATCCATTTTTATATTCTTTTTTTGTTTACTTTGTTACAATAAAAATATTAAATAATACTTTGTCAGCTATCTAGCGAAAATTTATATTTATCTATCCACATTTATTCTATTTTTAACTTGTTTGACAAACCATACTTTTAAAAACAATTAAATCTCGTTTGAAACAAATTAACTGTACAAGAAAATCATTATAGTTAACAATTGATTATGTTGATTATATACATACTATTTACTCGTTTTACGATGTCATAAGTAACGCGATGTTATATTACACCGGTAAAGTAAAGGCGGTAAACTAAACATTTGTCTTTTGCGCGACATGTCATATTTCACATTTGTGCTTTCCCCCTTCCATACGCTTGCACCTGCGACTACTCAATCGATAAGGTAGGTCACAGCTATATTCCAAGATCATTTGAACGTACTATCAGAAACGAAACTTCAATTAATTTTTAATGTTTTACAAATAACATTGTTATAATTAAATTAATTAGAATTTAATATTTTTGAAAAATTAAAATTAATTAAAAAGAAATTCAATTTTCATTTAAAATCCATAAAAATATATACACGAATAAATAAAGTCAAAATTCATTAACATTAAATTTTTTTCAAATCCTCCACCACGTGCTTTCATTCTATAAAAATTGAATTTTTGCACTAATCTAATTTATCGGTCATCATCAACCACAAACGATACTTTCTACTCCTATACTATACTAAACAATGTCGATAACAGCAACCCCTAGACGGTGGTTTAACTGAACGCAGGTAACCTTGCAAGTGATACAACGCATTATCTTCTTCCGGTCATCTGTTATCAGATGGCAGCTCTGCTACCCTTTGCCAATCACACATATATATTCAACATTACTCTGTTGTACATAGTATATATATACTAGTCAGATATATTGAATTAAAAAGAAAGTCGATTTTTTTCTTCTCCCCGCCGCTTTTATTACAAGGGTCTGTTCAAATATTCCCATTTGTTGTTTTATTTTGAAATTCCAGGAAATTTCAAATGAAAAATTCGGACTCGTATAAAGCGGGTTTTGCTATACTAAGCTTGTAGAAAGTCCGGTCCTTTTTTCGCATAGTCACTAAACTTTTAGCCCCTCTATGCTAGCTGCGTTCGCTTTGCCCTGCCAAAAACTCGAGTGAATGTTGCTTTTTTACTTTTTTTTTTGTTTTTGTTAAAATTTAAGTACGAAACGCAGAGAAACCTTATTCTCTCTTCAAACAATCTTCGTCTCTAACAATTCCGATTTACCTGAATAATTAACAATTTATAATGTATAATATTCAACATAAAACCACCGCGCACATAGTAAATTCGCAAAAAAAAACGGTTCCCTATACCTCACCCCATTAAGCATACACCATTGGACAATTAAAAAAACAGACGTAGAATAACGTGTCAAATATTGTGCACGCGAATAGAGTAAAATATACGTATAAAAAAAAGAAACGAGAGAGAGAGAATCAGGTGAGACTGCCATATTCCCACAAGCGGACGCGCGCGATATGCAAACGAGTCGGAATGTACAGCTACTACTGTATATATACAGCGGTTGCAAAAAGGAGACAGAGAGAAGCGTGAGTTTGCAGAGAAAACATTAACAATTTTTCAAGGAATATTACACTGTTATCCCTACCCTCCAAACGATTCCAGATACCACCACCACCAACGGCGCGCGCGCGCGTATAAGTACACATTATTGTCCTCGCGCGGATTGTTTCCACGCGCGCGCTCATTGTCTCATTTCCAATGGCGTTTATCTCTTTATTTCGAAAAATAATACAGAGCCCTCACTGCTACTGCTGCTGCTGCTGTCGAGTGTAAGGTTATTTTTTCAGTCATTTGAGATTATTGAGAAATGGTTATAGAGTGTGGAGTGCTACATTATTGTGCGGCTATATAAACATATATAGTTAGTTTTGTAATATATTAATATACTTATGCTTTAGAAATTTACAAAAAAAGATGATGTTTGTCAATTTTTATATTGAAAAATGTCTGTACTTTGTTTACTAAAGCAGACAAATTCGAAACACAGCTATATATGTATATACGAATATTTTTCATGTTGATTTTTCAAAAATAGCATTTTCCGAGTTTTATTTTCGTTGATCCGCATGCGTAATCGCGTTAAAGTTTCGAAAGCGCGCTCTCTCTCTCTCATTCTCTTCAAAATATGCTCTCTCCAGTTCTAACTTTGCGCCATCCAAACTTAAAATGATTTATGCTACTGTTATTCAGGGGAGTAATGAAAATGATAGGCAAGTTTATTGTCTGTTAAAAATCTCCACGTGTGTGTATATACATATATCTTTTTATAGCTATATATATAAGGTCGCAGAAGCAGCTATTAAAGCAACACTTTTTATTTTTCCGATTGGGCGCTCGAGAGATTCAGACGGCTTTTCATAATAAATCACTTTTAAGTATATCAGTCAAAACTTTTCAAACGATTCGTCGGGATTTTTTTTGCTATATGATAGATTATAACGATGCTTATATGTATGTATATGTTTTAGTTTTCCTTACGTAAATTCCAAGCTTTTTAGGTCAGTTGAAAATAGCATTTTTAGTTTTCAAAGTTATAAGCCTGCTTTCGTCAGATCGGAGATAAAGTTGTAGTTGTAATTTGTAACTGTCAATAAATTTATACGATGCCGTCGTTATTATAGTATAGTCACAATATTACTCAAACTACTAACGTACATGACAAAAGTGTGGATGTTACCCAAAGTAATTTGAATGATTCAAATTAAAAGCTCTCCTTTCCAACTCTCCCAACCACACAGTGCGTAAACATGCTTTAATAATCCAACAGCGTCAGAGAGACATATTACAAGTTTTTCGCTTAAATTCGAAACTAATATCATCAAAATTCTACATTTCATCAAAATGAGAGATCCAAAAAGATACAAAAAATATGAACACACAAATGTCATCTCATCGTTTTCATCCCCCTATACCTCATGCTCCCATCAAACAATTATATATACGAGACAAAATTATAATCCAATTTAATTAAATTAATTAATAAGCACGCTCTCTCTCTCTCTGTTTCTCTGTCATTCCAGCGCACCGCGACAGCGTGTCCGGTGCGCATGCAAATAAACCACCCTCTCTCTCTCTCTCTCCCTCTCTCTCTCTGTTGCTCACGCTGGTCGTATAATTCCAGCATCGGCACCATAAATTACGCTCTTTCCCTTCCTCCCTTCTCTCTCTTTCCGGGAAATCCCTCGCGCGCGCGCGGGCGCGTTTCGTTTACACCCCCCTGCTATACGTCGGCAGTGCTTCGCGGCGGTGGCAGCAAAAAAAAAAGCATACGTCACTGCAACGACATCACGCGCTCGCTCGCCTAAAAATTCATATCGCATCCGGTGCTCAGCATACACACACGCGTTCGTGTGTCCCACCCTGACGCTTATGTTTCATCCCCCTATATACGTATATATATATACATACACACATCAAGAGAGAAAAAAAGCTTCGGTTTAGGTTAAGGCGTATCGGACAAAAGGATTTCGTCCTCCTCCTCCTCCTCCTCCTCTTTTCGTAGCGCGCGTCGCGCAAGAGAGAGAAAAGAGAGAGGGAACGAACAGCGCGGCATGAATGGGCTGCTGTTGGACCAAGTGTGCGCCTTCGAAAATCGAAATCAATGTAGTCGCCCCGCTCTGCTCTCTCTCTCTCTCCCTCTCGCTTACCCGGCGGCGGCGGCGCGCTTTGCCCACGCCCAAGTCCTCGCTGGCTGCTGCTCCGCACGCGCTCTCTCACTCACTCACTCACTCACACGTATACACACATAGATATATAGACGAAGGGAGGAGAGAGAGTGAGAGCGCAAGAGAGGGTGAATCGACGCGCCCCAGCCAGCCGACAGCAGCAGCCAGCAGCAACGGCAAGCTCCTTGCCCTCGTCGTCGTGAAAGAGAGCGCGCGCGTTTCTTACGTGTGTGTGTATGTATGTGGGTGTGTATGTTATATAGCACGTGTGAGTAAGTATGTGTATGTACGTACGTATGTATGTACTACGTCGGTTCAGAGGTCTCGTCCGCTTGTTTATCGGTCGCTAGCTCGCAAGCAAGCCCGCGCGCTTCCTTCGGGCTTTTGATCTCCGGAGTTTCGTGGGATATATAGGAAGAGCAGCTATATGTGTAGTTGCTGCCACCATCACTACCACCCGCGCTGCTCTTGCTTTTTTTTCTTTTTGTTCTCTTTTGGTTCGATCGCGTGTATATATATATATATATATACTGGATTTTTTATAGACGTGTTTTATTTTTTGTTCGCGCGTATATAGTTTTGCGGCCGTTAGTCGTTAAAAGTTTGATTGAGATTGATTCGATAAGGGAAATGATATTTGCAGATTTTTCGAAGGGGTGGGAGGAGGGAACGCGCGTGGGGAATTGGATTTTGTAAAATGATTAGAATTTTCGTCGTGTATGGAGGTTCATAGACGTGTGTGATTGCGTCGTTTAGTAGTGGGGATTGTCGATAAGAGGTAGAATATATATATATATCTATATAGGAGATCAATATTGTTATTATACTATATTGTATGAGTGTATAATAAATTGATTATAAAACGGGTGTATAGTCGCAATTTTTACAGCTAATGGGGAAAGCTATTAAACACCATTATCCATGCCGTGGAAAAGACATTTATTTGACTATCGGATATGCGCTGATATAATTGAATTACGTATATACGAAGAGGAATTATATTTTAAAATCACGAGACGTTGCGGTCCCCGACGATTTTTCATATATATATTAATTGACATGTTAAAAGTTGCAGCAAAACGTCACTGTAGAATTACGACAATTAGAGCAACGATGATTTTTCAGTTTAAATTTCATTCTTCCCTTTTGCAGGGCCGAGACGACGCACTTTGGAGTTTCAACGGGAACAATTAAGGACTAATGACCAGACGCGCGGAAAGCTTTATATATGAGTGCTAGGAATTATCATTATTACCCCAAGTGTAATGACTATGAAGCGATATTTTTCTCGTGGAAAAAGAGACTTTTCGAATTCATGCGCGCGTCTTTATATGTGCGGTTGTAAAGTGCGAAATAGTTAATGTGAATTCGTATAAAACCGAGATTGCATCGTGTAATACAACATACGCTGAAATTATAATGTAAAAAGTGCGTTGTTAAGGTGCAGTATTTACGAGATGAATTGAGAAATGAGAAACTTAATTCTCGAGACGTAATAATTTGCCTTTTTTATGTAAGGCGCACCGACTCGCGCGACGACTTATCTGAATCAGATAATTGTATTTGTTCTGGAAAAGGGGACGTATTATACCTTTTTAAACCAATCAATTATATCCGCTTTCTTTCATCAAATACATTTTATTCAGCTTATATATAAATCTTTATATATTTATTTCTATCAAAAAGTTTGATTGAACATTTAGATATATTCAAAAAACTTTAACATTCGGAAGACCAGATTCATACCGAAATTTCGCAACTACATCAAAACCATAGTAGTTGAAAATTCTCAGCAAATTCCAACTTGGATATATATAACTCCGGCAACAATCTACACTTTCTCGCGAATTCAAACGCGTACTTTAATCACGCTTATCAGAATATTCCGTTAGCGTGTCGGAAGTAAAAGTTTACTGCTCTCTCTCTCTCTCACCCTCTTCGCGAACTCGGCATTCGCCCGGGACGGTAAAAATTAATTAAACACTTTCATAACTCGATTTCAGAAAAAACTATAATATCCAGCAAGGGACACCGCTCGCAGCGTTCCTCCTCTCCTCGCAGATGAAACTCTTCAAATTCGTCCGCCAGAGATCTTAATGTTCTCGTTCTCTCTCTCTCTCTTTGCCCGAAAACCGTACGCTTATACCTCTGCGACTCTCTCTCTCTCTCGCTTCTTCATTTTTTCTCCCTTATATATACTTCTACAACTACACCTTTTTTTCGTCTACGACCGATTTTTAGCACAACCTCCGCTCGCTCTTTCTTCGCCCGGTCTTATTTATTTTTCTCTTTAACCCCTTTCCCCCTCTCTCTTTTCTGTTGCACTTATTTCTCCATCTCCGCTCCTTTTTCTTCCTGTTTTTAATTTCCTCTCCTCTCGCCCCCTCTCTCACTTGTTTTTCTTTCTTATTCGCCCCACTCTCTCTCTCTCTTACTAATTTTCCCTTAGTTTTTCATTTTCCTTCTGTCCTCTCTCCGACTCTTATTTATTTTTACATTTGTTCCTTGTCGTTTCCTTTGTTTTCCACTCTCCCTCTCTCTCTCTCTCTCTCTCTCGTCGCATCGAATACTCGCCGACGACTAATTGCATTCGGATTCGCTATCGAATGAACGAGTTCTCACTGCGAAGCTGAAAAGTGCATTCGTCTCGCGCGCCTTGGCTCTCGTTTTATAAAACGATCTCGCGCTATATACTATAGTGCCTATTAAGTTAGAGCACACGCGAAAGTGAGACGACGACGACGACTTATACAGCGACACGGCGTAGTTTTGGAAGACAAAGAAAAGCGCCTGCGGCTCTGAGAGATGCTTGTTCCCACCTGTTATATGTAACTTTTTCTCTAGTGGAGCGTGCGCGAGCGTGTGTAATCTGAGAGAACGAAGAGACAGATATAAGAAAAAAAAACATCGGTGCGCCTTTTAAAACCTCGAGATAAACTTACGAAAATTACAAGGAACTGCATCTATCGCGAGCTATAAACGACGACGCGTATATGTATAGATCTTACTCTTTGGTGCTCACAGTGTATATAAGCCACAGTAGAAAACGACGCGGCATAGTCAGACACGCCCTCGAAACTTACAACGACGACGCTCACAAGCCAATTCGTTTCTGTCGTTCCCTCTTTCATCTTCTCTCTCTCGCTCTCACTGTCGCTCTTCGACTAACAACTTAAAATCCACTTGAAATTACTCTTGACAATCGCTTGCTCGCATAAGCGCGCGCGCGCGCGCGAGCTCAAGCGAATTAGCCCCGCTCCCGCTAAACTTCCAAATTAACTGCTAGCTCTTATTAAAACGCCATACCCGTTGCCACTACCGCCAAGAGCCATAAATTTTTGATCCGCCAACTTTGAGAATTCCCTCATCTCTCTTTCTTGCCTGATGCGGCGCGTATATAACTTTTATTTCTTCCCCCCCACAGCAACAGCAGCAGTAGCAGTAGCATCATCCCTTTTGGCACGGTTCGCAGCTCGGGCATCGCACGCGGTTCACTTGAATAGCCGCGTTAATTACTCTTCTTTCGCACATGCGCGTATACATCTATATATATATATACATATATAGACGCGAAGAAGAGTAGAAGTGAAAGAAGGAAGAAGTCTGTCGGCGTTACAAGCTCGTTTCCGTAAACACGCGCGAGAAACTGGAAAAACCATCGAAAAACTCTCTCTCTCCTTTCTTTCTCTCTCCATTATTCAATTCCTATCTCTTTCCACTTGATACACACACTCTCTCTCTCCATCCCACGCAACGTTCTCGCTCGCTCTTCTAGCGTTTATCTTTAATTAACAAGCCGCCCGCGGCCGGCTCATTATCATTGCCACCCTCGTCGCCGCGCCTTTATATTTCGGAGGTGCTTTCTTCTCCCTACTCATTCGCGTTCACGCGGCTCTCGTCGACTCGCCTCTCTCTCTCTCTCTCGCTCTCTGTCCGGCTCGCCTCTGCAATTTCCCGCCGTCATATGGTTCTCTCTCTCTCTTTCTCCCTCCCGCTAACCCTCGAGAGTCGAGTGGTCGCGTCGTCGCCGCCACGCGTCGAGTCGCCTCTTTTCTCGAGAAGCGAGAGGGAGAGAGAGAGAGAGCGAGAGAGGAAGAGTTTTGAGAGTAACGTGGAATGAAATACGCGCTAGCTCTGCACAGACGGCGAGGGCTAAAGAGTCCGCGAAAATAAAGAGCAAGCGACGACGTCGACGACGACGACGACGACGACGACTGACGAAAGAGGATCCTTTAGCCGGGCCACGTCGGAGTGCTTCGTCGTCGTCTCTCTCTCTGTTCTCTCACTCTTGCTATATAGCAAGTGAGAGAGTTTCTTATACGCGCGATGCTTTACCGTATCGCTCTCTACTCTCCTTGGGCGCATGCCACTCTCGCTGAATTCTTCTTAATTTTCCACCCTTTCTCCCTTCCCTCTCGTCGTTCCACCACTCTGTGTGTCTCTGTCTCTCTCTCTTTCTCCCTTGCACACGCTATGCGTGAAGCTTCGCCTCGCGCATCTCAGTTAAATCCTTCGTAATTTCTGCTGAAAGCGAAGGGATCTCGAGTAGAGTGAGAGGTGGTGTATATATATGTGTGTCTGTATATATATATATATATATATATATATATATATGTTGCGTGAGTGTATTATCTTATGGAAATTAATTACGACGCGCGCGCGCATCACGCTTATTCATCTATTTATATGCTCGTGTAATTAAAAAGTCTCGACTTGCGCGCGCGCGCCGTGCCGCGTGCGTTCGCTTTGTATGCGCGCCTCGTAACTCGTTTGAAAAGTTATTATACGAGTTTTGCCAGAGAAAAAAAGCTGAGAGAGAGAGAGAGAGAGGGAAAAGTTGCCCCGTACGCGCGCTCGTGTAACGTGATTGCGAAAATCTATGTTCTCCGATGCGAGAGAACGCGCAGAGAAAAACGTCGTTTCCGCTGCTGTGCACGACCATTTTTTTGGGCACTCCTCCCACTCTCTGTGCCTCTTTACCTCACGTATTCCGTTGGAACACTCCTGTGCGGAATTATTAATGTCGGTAAATGGCGACCAAATCCGTTCTTTTTTTTTAACTTTCTCTTCTCTCACTCACGATCATCTTTTTTTTTTAAAGCTTTTGTAGAGGCTCTTTCTCTCTCGTATATGCTTGCCTGCCTGCCTGCACTTTTTTCCCCACTCTCACACACATCTTCGGGAGATAATCGCGCGCACTTCTGGGTTCGTGATAGCGCGCGTGCTTGGATTTTTCCGTGCTTTGAGGATTTTATTTATCTTAACGGCCGCCTTTTTACACCACTTGCGAATATTATCTAAAAGACATCGTTAAAATGTCGCGGTAATAGCAACCCAATGGTTTTTTTTTCTTCTGATTATACTTATATATATAGACCACGAAGGGAAAATTAAAAATATGCTAATTTCTATTATCTCAGTTAGGGAGCTGTGTATATACGAATGTATATTATAATTGTACTATTTAAATTCGAAAAATTATATTATCACTTTCTTCTTCTGGGCTGTTGAAATTGCTCTTCGTTATTCGTTTAATTTCATTCGGCCCCGAAAGTGCTCCTGCAAATTGAATCGTCACGCTTTTTCGGATTCTAATCGAGTGCGTTCCATTAGTAGTCGATGTTTCGTAAACAATGCAGCTCGCTCCTTCGGCTCGAGCCGGAAACCAGAAAGTGAACATTGCAATTCATGGAGCGTCGTCTGCTGCGCTAAAACATACACGATATACATCGTGCAAACCTCGGCGAAATTGTGATAATATTCAATCAAAAGGTCGTGAATTTTGTTAACTTCGTTTTTTTTTCTCGTTCAAAAATATTTCGACCCGATTTAATTAAAATTTTTTACGCATATAAAAATGTATACAAATATTTGTATATGTTTATATGTTTCAATTAAAATTGGAATTCGCGTACATCTTTCATTAAAAAAAAAAAAAAAAAAAAAAAAATCATCAACCTCAATTTATATTTATATTACGAGCATGTGTCATTGTGCTTTCGTAAAATTGTCACATTTTCTGTAATTAGTATCAGTTTCGCGCGTATACGTACACGTCACGCGCGCGCCTGCGCGCACTGACGAAGTTTGCAGATATTTTATACATGATGGAACTTGTCAGCTTGTAGGCTCATTTACATATCGCCCAGAGAACTGTAATATGAAAACTGTAAACGAGACTTCACGCGTATCTAAATTTGAACATATTTCACGGATTGTTTCAAATGCTACTTAACAACAAAACTGCTTAAAGTAAGTTTTTCAAACTACGGAGAAATTAAAATTATTATTTTTATGTCATTTTAACCCTATATTTTGTAATATTTAGAACATAAAATATGTTGTTGTTTCTTTAGATTTATTATTTTTAATCTTACTTAAATATACTTTACTGAAAGCTCAGCGGTTTAAAACTTTTTCGATAATTGTTATGAAGGAAAATTTCGATAATTGGTATTAAGAAAAATAATTCAACTAGTGATTAATTTTACTGCTGTATAGCGGATAAATCAATTTTCTTATAGATTATTCTTGGTGACGAGCAATCAATTCTTGTAACATAATTAAACGTAAAAATAAAAGGGGTCACATTTTTTTCGAGAAACATGTTTTTAAGGGGATGTGAGTACTTACGCCATATTACGTACTCACATGTTCGAAATTTGAATTCTTTGAGCATGAAAATTCTGTGTGAAATGATACTAATATAATCACTCTAACAATTTTCTGAATAAAGTTATTATTATGTAATAACGGGAGAACAAACATTTTTTGACAACTAAACGTTTAGAAATCATGTAGTAATATATTAAAAACAGGATCTTACGTATTAATAAAAAGTATAGGTACAAAACTGATTCGATAAAAGTGGCATGAAAGTCATATAATTTGTGTCGAAGTTTAATATTCAGATGCAGCTCTTGAATACTTTTATATTTTTAGAAAAATTTGTAAATGCGGAACACATTTTGGAAGCTACACGTACTGGAAATAAACTAAATCGTGCCTTAGCCAAATCCGATAGTTTGTGCTCTTGGGATTGCGCAGACCTTACGTAAAATCATAGATTTTCAATAAAACCGTTTAGAGTTTTAATATATGCGAGTAATCTAAGTGCAGATAAATTATTTTCATTGTAATTTCAAGTGAAAGGTATATTATATGTTTTAAAACTAGAATTTCATAGAATGGAGCATTATTTAAATGATATAAAATATCTTTATTAGATTTTCTACTTTGCTATGTTTAAACAACTCGCCGACAATTAAGTTCTCCTATTAATTAAAATTTCTAGTATTCATTAAAATGAAGAATATCTTAAAGGGAAAGAACGTTTTTCATCCTTTTATAATGTTATTCAATCTAGTTCTACTGAACGTTCAAAGAAAATGAAAAATAAAATTTAATAGACTCAATTTTAGCGCTTCTTTTTAGGTAGAAAACTTTTCAACTCCAATGAGCGTAAGGATAGTCAACCGTCTCTCTTTCTTATGCTGGAAAAAATAAAAAATTAATTTCCATTCAATCGATTCCCCGTTTGCCAATAACAATGGAATTTCTCTTGTATAATACAAAAACCAATCCTTTCCCAAAGAATAAAAAATTCACTGCATTTGTTAATGGTCACTCGAACTAGTATAATCGAGATAGAACAACGAAAGTGCATTTCGAATTTCAGTAGTTTTTAGAAGTATATTCTTTTAAATCAACGGTTTATCAAACTGTTGAAAATTCGTATAGGAAAAACGATTGATTATTCAAGAATGATTCGATACTTTGATAAAAAACGCAGCGTGTGATAAAATGTTTCCGAATTCGATCAAAAACGTATTACTTGAAAATTTGTGAAATCAATTTTCTAATTAAGAAATTCTATATATACCTAGTTCTACAAATCGTAAAATTATTGTTTGTTTGTTTGTTTGTTTGTTTATTTCACGGGCTATAAGCCCAATTACATAATATAATTATATACATATCCATAATTATTATAGCAAACAAAACATTATAATAGGTTGAACACAAAAAGTTTGTTTTCTTTACATTTATTTTATTAAAATATAACAATAGATTGGAAATTCATCCTCTAAATCCTGTTTCATTACTCATTCGATATAAACTATCATTTTTCAAATTCAAAACATCGTTATGCATATAATCATAGGTATTTCTGTTAAATCATGCTGTGATTATAAATTCAGCATATCAAAATTAGCAGCACGTATACCAGCTTATATAGATATCAAAGCTCGACCATATAAAGTTAAATAGAACTATTTTTAAATAGGTCAAACGCGATATCATTCGTTTCTTAATTACGTATTAGATAATCTTTATCGCAATACATTATAATGTTCACACGTGTGTTTATTATCGTTTCTATGATGTTTACGACATTTCAATAATTCAATATAATTTCAATACGATTTCATCCTACGCATATATAAATTATAGTTTACCCCAAGTTTCACCTACGCCAGTTCTAACCGTATAATCATAACAGTATATATCCAACTTCGAAACGATCAATGCACCTGTTTTTACCAATTCCGCACGTATAGAAAACAGTAAATTTATCCAGATATATATAAAAACCACGAAACAAGCAGCACCTGACCAACTCGATCATCATACACCACTTGCCAAACATTCAGTTCCAATTAATTATCCGACTCTTCCACTCCGGAACAACGATACAGCACAACAACCGGATCCCCGGTACTTACGAGCCCGTGCGACAAATGACGAATCCCACCTCCAATTAAAAAATTTCACGCTTGCTCCTAACGCGATTTCCCTCTCTCTCTCTCTCTCAATTTCCACTCACAACACACACACATTTATGGAAAATCGACCCCTTACGGGTACGTGTACATGTATGTATGTGTGTGCATTTGCCACGAATTCACCGAAT
The DNA here is from genome assembly GCA_035583055.1 of Torymus tubicola. Taxonomy (NCBI): domain Eukaryota; kingdom Metazoa; phylum Arthropoda; class Insecta; order Hymenoptera; family Torymidae; genus Torymus; species Torymus tubicola. The sequence goes on from JAWWEQ010000045.1 coordinate 16,150,523, forward strand.
CCCCGCTGATGCGAGGTAACATTATCGCTCCGAAAATTTTCAAACATCCACCCTCTCTCTCTATCTCCCTTCCCCAAATTCAACCGTCCATATCCTCCATCTCTCTCGTCTCGCACGCAGTCGCACTGGGTACGCGCGCGCTCTCTCGCGCGCGGCGCTGCCTGCTCGCACAGCCTCCGGGGGGGCGCGCAGCAGTAGCAGCAGCATCGCGCAGGGTTATACGAGAGCGAGATAGAAAGAGAGAGAGATTGTATGTGTGTGTCGAAACTTCTCACTCTCTCTCACTCACGTTCACGAGAGGAGGCAGTAGTAGTAGTAGTAGTGGTATAGCGGTGGGTATATATCGAGAGGGAGATGGGACTAGGCGACTCTGTCGGCGCGGCTCTGCGACGCGCCCGCAGTGGAGCAGTGGAGCAGTCGCGCGACGCTCCTCGCACGCTCGCCCGCATATATATATTCTCTTCTCGCGCGCATTGTACACAATATATCATCGGCACGGGTTCTGTTTCGCTCACACTGCTCGCAGCCAGCAGAGTGTCTTTCCCCCCCTCTCTGTCTCACTCACTCTCTCTCCTTCCATCATCCCCCTTGTGTATGTGTATATATAATCGCGTGTGAGTGTGTATATATATATACCGCGAGAAAAGGAGAGCGATAGAAAGACGACGCGGGTGTGTGAACAACGCGTTGTTATACATGTACGAACGAACGCATATATACACGTTGTTTTGCCAAGAATCAGTATCGTAGCTATAAGCCGGTTACGAGGAGGAATATATGTAAAGGCAGATAGACAGACGACAACAGCAGCGTACAAAAGTGAGAAGACGAAGTGAAAGATATATAGAGAGAGGATAAGGTGGCCACAGGACCATTCGCGTTCTCGATCCACACGCGCAGCGCACACGCGAGAGAGTGAGAGAGAGCGAGAGGGATCTCTCACTCTCTCTCTCGTGCCCTCCTCTCCTCCCCTTTTTTTACTCGTCCTCTCTTCCTCCTCCACGACTATACCACCATCACCTCTTTACCCCGTGCAGCTACAGGAGAATAGAGGAATATCGTCGTCGTTGTCGTTCTATACGTATATATATATACGCGGTGTGTGCACGCGAGTGTGTTTCTCATCGACGACGAGAGGACGAGACCGAAGAAAGGAACAAGAACGTGTGCTATATGCTCTGACTTTTCCATAGTTAAGGGTATATATAAGAGCCGACGACTACGAGTGCGAGCGAGACATATATACGCGTATATATATAGAGAAAGAGAGTGAGGAGAGGAAGAAGAGAGAGAGAGAGAGAGAGGTGCGCCGGAGGCCCGGGTGCCGCGCGCGCGTTCCAGCTATACGATGTCGGCCCACCCGGGAGGAGTAACCACGACGACGACGTGGAGGTGCTGTCGCACGCGGCCGCCAGCCGCTGCTTTGTCTCGTCGTATCTCGTCTTCTTCTACTTACTGCACGCCGCGTAAGCTATATACTCTCTATACTTCTTCTTCTACTTCTTCTTCTTCTTCTTCTTCTTCTACTGACTCACCCCTCCTCCTATGTATATATATATTCTTTTATGTGTGCGTGCGACTACGACGACGACGACGGCGCGCCTTTCACAGCGCTTGTGTGTGTGTATGTGTTGGATGCTGGGCTCGGCCCATTGGATTTTTCCCTGTGCCTGTGTGTACACCACCCCCGCGTACTCCCTCCTTCTCTGTCTCGCTCGTGCATAGAGAGAGAGAGAGAGAGAGCGAGCGCGGGCACACGAGGCACAGCTGAGCCAAGTGCCAGTGACAGGTGGAATATATTCGGGCGGGGTGAGGGATAATTATGTAATTAGAGCCCTCCGCCGCTAATCTCTCTCTCACTCATTCTCTCTCTCTCTCTCTCGCCACCTTCGTGCCTGCTATTATAATACATTTTCCTCTTGCTCCATCCATCCGTCCATCCCTCTGGCTCTCTTCCTCTCCCTCTATCTCTCGTTTTCTCTCTCCCTCGTATTTTCGCTATCCCGATACGCGAGTATATACATATATACGTATACATCTCTCTTCTCACACACGTATATATACGATACGTACGTACGATCGCGTATATATCTATACACATACGCTCTCTTTCTCTTTCTCGCGTGTTTTCATCGTTCTTCCTCTACTACCTATATATTCTCTCTCTCTCTTCTTCTCTCTTCCTCTCGTCGTTTTTCCATCTCCCTCTCGCTTACCCACCCGCTCGCTCTGCTCTCACCCTCCATCCCTCGCTCTTGCCCGTGCGCGCGCGCGCGCGCGTATCATCGGGAGAGAAAGAGAGAGAGAGAGAGAGCAGCGCGCCGCGCGTGTACACGTATCGGAAAATTATTTTCACCCCGAACGAACGAACGAACGACGAACGCTCGCTCGCTCGCTCACGCTCTCCTCGCCACTCACTCATACAAACAGACCTCTTTCGTGCTCTTATATACATATCTATATACGTGTACGTATATATACGTATACACGCGCAGCAGCAGCACGGAACGGAACGGAGCAGCGAGAAAAACAGATCGCGCTGCTCTCGTGCGCACGCGTGTACTACGTCCACATCCTCCGTATACCTATTTCACAGATAAATACTCAAACAATTGTATATATTTTTTTTACCATGCGTAATATGCATCCTAGTAATTTACACCTATACTCACAAAATTACACTTTCATATATATTTCATGTTTCCAACCTAATACAGAACGTTTTTTTTCGAATGGACTTGACTTCGCTCTCCCTGTGTTTTGGGCGCGCGACAGAGCGGGCGTGTCGGCGTGCGCGGATGCTGCGCGCGCTTCGTCTCCCCCCCTACACACACATACACATACATGACGTATATACATATACAAACGCACTGAACGTATAATACCGAGAGAGAGAGAGAGAGAGAGCGCGCGCGTTCGCACACACCTTACACATCCTTCGAGTACAGACTCACTCACACGCGTGCGTGTTGTGTCTTTCTTTTTTTTCCCTCTCTCGCTCTCTCTCACTCCCTCGACCGTTTAATAGGGCAGTAGCGCCAAGAGAGAAAGAGAGAGAGGTGCACGCGCACGTAATATACATGCACCACGCTGTATGTGAATATATATCTATATATACACATATATCTATATATATATAACATACACATTGGTTCAGCTACATAGCCGGAGCAGTGGATGATGATGAGAGTTCAGTCGAGCTGAGCGTATAGGCGCGGCCAGTAGTGGCGCGGGGGTGCGCGCATCCGAGACACACATACATATATACGCATATATATACGTATAATACACAGTCGAAGAGAGAGAGCGAGAGCGCTAGTAGAACAAGTGGTTTTCGCCGGACGAGAGAGCGAGCGAGCGAACGGGAATCTCGGTTGCGGCTTAATACTACTACTACTACTACTACTACTACTACTCGTCGTGTGCTATATAGTGATTGACCTACGGGGGCTGTTTACAGTCTGATTAGCACACATTGCTGCTATTGCTGCGGGCTGAGAGTTGAATTTGAAAAGTTCACGTCGCGTGTGTGTTTGTGCGAGATTACGTTGTTACGTTTGTATATATATATACATATATATACTTCTCGCACTTGACGCTGTTGAGTGCAGAAGAGGATGTTACTACGCTGATGGCTGCCAAAGGTTGGTGCTCCTCTCACTCTCACAGTGTTATACTGTGCTTCTTTTCTCACACTCTATATACAGAGTTATACGTATATATATATATAGATATATATACGGAGCCATGCGTATACGCTTCATTATTATTATCATAGCCGTGTGGTGTATATATATATATATGAACGGCGAACGAGCGGAAGAATTTTAATCGAAGTTTCCGCGTGTAGGGTAAAGTTCATTTCGCGTGTGTGTGTGTGTGTGTATATAGGTGTAACGACGACGACGACACTGCTATACTGCACGTGTGCATCCATGCTCTCAAAGTTTATCCTCATGCCCGAATTCTCGCTGCTCGGTGAATGATGGCCTGAACGCGCGGGGTACGTACAGTACGTATAAGTGTGCGCGCGTGCATTGTTTCGCGGTTAGAATAATTTGCTTTGTTTACGCGCGCCAGAGCGCCGCAAAAGGTAGCAGTAGCAGTAGCCGCGATGACCTATATTTTCTTTCTCATCGCGTGATGGCGGTGTACGTATTATATAGCGCGACAGGTTAATGAATTAAAATAGCCGCGGAGATGATGGGCAGTACCGTGCAATGTGATGCTTTACCCCTGGTGGAAGAGAGGGGGAATAAGAGAGAGAGAGGTCAGGTGGACGAACGACGTTCAGTGGTGAGAGCCGGATTTGATCAGGCAGTAGAGGAGAGAGAGAGAGAGAGGTTTTGGGAGATGGAAAAGTTTGATCCTTGGTGAAGGAGGGAGGATAAGGAAGGAAGGAAGGAAAGAAGGATCGTGTGGTGGTTGAGAGTGGTAGAAAAAGAAGAAGATGGTTTGGTTGACTGTATGGGGTACGTTTGTGAAAGAATGTTTAACGGTTGGTTATTGTTGACGATATTAGGTTAATGTTATAGAGCTGTGTTTAATATTTTATTGATGTTTGTGTATTTTTTTTTTATTCATAGACTCGATGGTACGATCGATTTATTGGGTTAAGTAGATAATGTTTAACATTCTTCCTATATATAATCACTGTGTAAACATATATTTTGTAAAGGATTATTTTAAAATAACATACGGCATGGTCTGAAAGTGTAAAAGTAAATATTTCCCTACTCGAGAAAGCTTTGTTTTTTTCTTTTTTTTTTTTTGTAACAACCTATTTTTGTTACCATTTTAACGTGGCGTACGCTAACAGCTTAAAAAACATTAATTTAAGTAAATTCGAAAAATAAAGCTAGCTACGGAGTCGCTTGAAGCATCTTAAAAGCTTTCAATTTTAAAAATAATGCAATGCAGTGGCGGCTTTTCGCGAGCCGAGGATTGCGTATACATGAATTACAAAAGTACCAGGGAAATCTCTGAAAATTTTAAATATAATTTTCTCGGAAAAAGCTTGCTTTGTGTACAAAGATATAAAAAAAATATTGTTTTTAAAAAGCTTTAATAATAAAGAATTCCACATAAAATTTACTTGACATGTTGTTGCTTAAATTTACAAATAACAAGAATGATAATTAAAATGATATAAATCATAAGAACGTAAAATCACTGATATTTACCAACACATTAGTTTAATTAAATTAAAACCTTTAAATGCTTAACAAATATTTATAAGATCACGAGATTCATACCAACAAAATTAAAATATCTTTTATATATGCATATTATCATCCTCAGAAAAAAACGAAATCATTCTTAAATAAAGGTTATTATAACTTTTTAATGGTTAGAAAGGTTATAACTTTAAAATAACGTAGACGATGTTAAAGTAGTCAAATAAACTCTTAAACTATGCCAATCAAAAGAAATATTAAAACTATATTGGTCAACATCTCTATAACAATTTGTATTTAATATTATTAAAATTTTCCACATCATAGTCAATTTCATTGACATATCTACGCATAGCATAATACCAATCGCTCCCCACAAATATATAGGTGCATATTTAGTTCAGCTTTTCACGCTCAACCAACCACACCAAGACTTTAATTTTTAACCCAAACTATGATTATTTACAATTACCTTCAAGTACCATTGAACCGCGCTCAAACAGCCAAGCGACAAATGAGATTCAATCACCGTATACAACGATCGTTCCGCGTCCAATCAATTTCAGCTCCAAACATTCTGGGAATTGTATACGTACGTTTTCACTCAATTTCCCATCCACGACAAGCTCGCATCAATTAGACATTCATCCGCACCATTCACTTACAACGATTTAACGCACGTATATATATAACCAACGCTGTTTCTCTATAGTACGATCGCTTGCTTCTCTTGCACAGCCAAGTATATATTAAATAAGCGAAAGGGAACCGTAATCGAATTCGATGCGGTCGCACGCGTCTCTTGCAAATACATACAAATCCGGAGACTGGTGTCAACGTCGACGACGACGACCTGCTGCAGTAGAAACATTCTCAACGCGCTCCTATATTCATATCGAGCAAATATTTACACGATATATACGGATATATGTATATGTATATCATGGACGCACGTCGCTCATGAGTATATACACACTTTACGCCGCCGCAATTTCTTTGATCAACAAAAGTAAACGCGCGCCACTCGAGAATTTAACTTTGACGATTGCACGCGCGCGTATATTATACACGCGAATATGAGAGGGAGAGTCAAGTTTCTCGCGCACTCTCAATCGAGCGGCTAACGAATCTCATATACTCATAACTCGTGGGACGTACAATTCACGGTTTGTACGCGATTCCATATACGCCGAAGATTAAAAGTATACATATATATAAAGTGAGAATTGTACGCGCACGGCTGGGAAGTGAATAATTTATATTCGTACGTTTGAGAGAGAGAGAGAGAAAACGTTTGAACGGTATACACTCGTACAAACGAAGTTTTGAATTTATAAAGTAAGTAAATGTGAGCGGCGAACACGAGCGCTGACTATTCACGTGCATTCTCAGCCGTTGCGTTGTTAATTAGCTTGTGAAAAATTAATAAACAAAATCTGACTGTTAAAAGTTGCTCTACGAACTAATACATAGAGAGGGAGAGAAAATGAAAAAGAAATAATAATCAAATAAATTCGATGCGTGTATAATTGGATTGTAAACATTACCGTCATTCTACACTGCTTTTAACAAAATAACATTTTTAATCAAACAAACCTACTTTATATTTATTACCAGATCGTGCAGGTCAGTTGATCATCCAATTAACTTTTTCAATTATGTATATACACTGCCATCGACAAATGATCAAATATCAATTGGAGTATACTCGTATATATTTTTGAAAAACACCTTTATAAATCGCCTCTCCTTTTGGTCACTCCAACATAACATCGCTACAAAAAAAAAAAATAAATCACCGTTGCCAAACCAATAAGGGTAAAGTGCGCTCCGCCTCTCTTTCTCTCCCGCAAAGAGCTAAAAATTAGCAAGTGTATATATATATATATATATATGTCGAGGTAAAGCAAGAGAGAGAGAGAGAGAACGAACGAACGACTACACAATACGCGCTAACAAAAGGCGACAGCCTCAAAGGGTTATACGCGCGGAAAGTCAGATGGAATAGAATGGACCGGAGCTCTCGCGCGCGCGCGCGTGCCTCCGTATATGTATACACACTCTCGACTGCGCCAAGTTCGTAGTTCAAATACTTCAATTCCATTCTAGGCTACGCTCGTGCCCTTTTCGCGACCATTACAACACTAGCGTATGTGTCGTGCTATATTACACGAAACGACGACGATGGTCCGCATCAACTTTCCAAATCTCAACCAAATTCTTTTCTTTTCTTTTTAACCGGAAGGGATCTCTGGAGATTTTGCGATGCGGAAATGTGTATAGAGAAGGATTGATGCTGTCGTTGATATTTATGTATATTTGTAAATTTGAGATTTATTTTGTATGTATAATTAACGGATGATTATTATAATTATTACATGATTATACGATATATACGAGTATAAAAGGATTATTTATAGTGTAATAATTAATAAATCGTTTGTAATCCGGTCGATTCGGACACAAATTAAGTTAATCGTAAACAATATTTATTGAGAGACATTATGCAGATATATGTATATGTATATAGATGACTCGATAATGCGCGTACAAGTCAATTACATCAAATTCCGAATATATATACCCGCGGCGACTGGCAAATAATTCGTTTTCAAAAAACGCAATATAACAATATATATACATATACATCGCATCAACCGTCACCAGAACAGCCATCCGAGGTCTCGCGTATGTTTACTCGTCATGTATATATACACACCACATATATCCATTTCCCTCTGCTTGTATAAACACAGAACCGCATATGAAACGAAAGAATAAGTCAATTATTCAAATTTCATCAAGTAATCTTGCGCGAAAACTGCCCCATATAGCGTGCAAAATATATTATACATATATAATATTCTCCTCTTTCTCTCACGCATACACGCGTGCATTCATTCGCGCATAAATTTTTCACGCCCGCTTGCGGAGTATAAAATATACAACCACGTCGTATTGCACTATATACCGTATGTGTGTATATATATATATATATATATATATACACGTTTCACTGCGAAATCGAATCATCTTTAAATTGCCAATTAAAATCTCTCCTCCCCCTCTTCAACATACATACACACACACGAGAATAGTGCACACGACGCGCGGGCGCGAAATAATTACACGGGCGAGTGCGCGCGGTCGGTAAAAAACCTAATTTTCGCATGCTGCAACAGCGATAACAATAATCCACGCGTGCTCACGCGTTGTAATACTATATATACATGTACAAGCGTGTATAGTCCTCTAGCGCAATTTTTTTTTATTCAACCCTCTTGCAACGACAGCCTACTGTAATTCCACGTTCTCTCTCTCTCTCTCTCTCGCGCGCTTTTGTATCCTCATACGCTTACACCGAGTGGATGTAGGATGAGAGTAAAAAGTGCAATTAGCGAGTCCCTTTTTGTGCTCGCGCGTGTGGGGGGGACTTATGGGAATTCGCCACCAGCAGCGCGCGGTTTATATTAAACTGCGAGCAGCAGCTAGTACACGTCGATTTCAGCAGGCCGCGTGCATTAAAGCGCGCGGTGCGAAGAGGGGTAAGTGCACACGGTAGTAGTAGTAGTAGTAGTAGTAGGAACGGTGGTGATGGTGGTAGCGCGGTATGGTACGTGGGTTAACTCAATTACGATTGTTAATTCTAAAGCGAGCCGAGGCGCTTAGATGAAATCTGGCTGATTGCGTTATACGTGAGCGAGCGAGCGAGCGAGCGACGGGTATTATACTTTGTTAGCGGCAGAGACCCTTACGCTGAGGAAGAGCGTGGGAGAGAGAACGAACGGCACTTTGCCAGCCGCGTATATATAAAAGTGCGCGCGCTCTCGGTCTTTTGACGAGAGTGCGTGGGAGGAGTGGACTTTTTGGGCTGGAAGTGGAGAAAGAGAGAGAGAGAGTCGGTTGATTGTGATGGCGCGAGATTAGTTGAGGGTGATTTTTTGACGGACGTGTGGTTTTGTGTGAGGAGGTGGGAAACGTTAAAGTTTGGTAGAATGAGGATGTCGATGTGATATTGGCTGGTTGATATTTAATACGAAAAGGTATATGATGAGTGGGGATATGTGAACAGTGTGTAGGGATTCGTAGGATGTAAATAAGAATTAATATTTGTACAGAAAGAAGAAAGTTGTTATTTTCAATGTTCACAGATAAATATCAGTTGTAATCTCAATCAAAATTTTTGATAAGGTTGTCCAGATTTTTAATTTAAGGGTCTTCCGTAGTCACGTTCTTATGAAATAAACAAAAAAATTATCGTAGTAAATGTTTTTGTTTTAAAGTCCAAAAAAATGTAAAAAATATTCAACATATGATAAAATGTACATATGAAAATCGAATCCCAAGATTAGATTACAAAATTATACATAAAATACGGCTTGGAAATGAATAAATGTATATTTAAATCTATAATCATTCTACTATCTAACATTTCTATTATTTTTCATCAATCTGGGATGGAAGTACATTCGGTTAAAAAGTCAGTTCTTTTTTTTTCTTCTTATACGAACAAATCTTCATTTCAATCGTATCGTCTGCCGATGGCAAACCTCATTTAAAATTCATCGAAAACACTCTGGCCACTATTTTCACTGAATATTCGATTTCATTCCGTCGTCAAGAGAGTTACGAAAAAAAAATCCACCGCTAAAAACTAAATTCGCGTCCTCAAATTGATCGGAAAACAGAAAAAAGCCGCTGGAGTACGCCAATTTACATGACAAGTAACCCCACCGACTATACATACGTACACGGTATATATATCCTTAGCGCAACGGTGCCCGCGTAACGACTCGAATTTTTCATTTTGGCACATGGAGAGAGAGCGAGAGAGAGAACGCGAGAGTTTACAAAAACCGTAATTTACTACTTTCATGTTTTCTCGGGCAACTCGAAATTGAAAAGTGCTGAGTTGTTGCAGTATTGCACTGCCCGCGAGCACGATATGTTCTCTCTCTCACTCTCTCTCTTCCAATGTGTATCTGTGTATATATACACTGGACTATTTTCTACTTCGATGTAAATAAATATACTCGCCCGTACCTACCGCCGTCAGCCTCGAAAAGCTCTGCAGTCATTGCGGCATCACCGCGTTTTATTGCAGCAGTCCGCGTACACGTATATATATCTACTACTCTGGCAATTAACTCTGTTCTGTCCGTACATTCGTAATACGAACAATTTTATCAATATACATCTGCCTCGATGACACGTTTATATAACTACCGTATATATATAAATAATATAAAACGAGATGCGCGCAATGAAACAATTGAACTGACAAATATCCCAAAGTATAATTTACGAGATATTGATAATCTCATTCTCGCACGAGTACACGAAACATACATATCGGAAGGAATAAAAACACTCAGCACGCGAGATAAATTTAATCGCAGCTGGGCTAATAACCATCGCACGCGTTCCGGTAAAAATCAAAACTCGAAAAAAACGGATGTACGCGAGCGCGCGCGCGCATCCGGAGACCCTGACAGAAAAAAAAGCCCACGCGGCCTCTCCCGAAAACAAACGCGTATACATATATACACACATACACACATACACAAGCGAGGGGGGAGAAAAAAGCCGACGTCGCGAGCTCTCGCACACGTTGATCAATAGCGATATATTTCGTCAGCCGTAAAATTTATCTCTTCAAAACTCCCGTAGAGATAAAATAAATAAAACGCAACGCGGCGTATATATATACGCACATACATACATACATACGCGTACATATATATAGTATATAGCCGTCCATCCGTCCGTCGATATAATAATTGGAATCGGTGTGCGCGTCCGCTCGTTCGTTCGCGTAACAAAAAAAAAGGAGAGTGAATCACAGCAGGGCAGGCCAATCACACGGGCCACGCCTCGCGTTATATGATGATTAATGAAACGCGCGTGTGGCGTGCGAAATTAAAAGGAAAAAAAAAGAAAATAAAGCGCATGTAAATCATGGCCCTCTGCGTGCGAAATTGAGGCGCGGATCTGGTTAGTATAGTATAGTATATATGTGCAGCTGCCCTTCTATATATGTATATACATATATATAAAGGTTGAGACCCGCGACCTCGCTTGGGAGAATTTCAACGTTGTAACCTCCGCCCGATGAAATTACAGAGCGAAGTGGGCGGGTTGGCCGACTGGCCCCTACGTCGAGTGCCCGGATATATATAAGCGAAATTTCCCTGTGGTGGTGCGAAAGGAAGAGGGAGTTGAGTATTTATGAAATTTCGAGAACGCATTTCGTTGGTTTTAGAGAGATTCTCTTTGTTTTTTTTTCTTCTATTCTTCTTTATTTTTAAGAGTGGTAGGAATATAATAATACGAGAATTTGGTAGAAGAGGGAGAAGTGGGATTATGTTGCCGATTCGTTTTGGGAACTTTCGAGGCGAGCGCGCGAATTGCGCGCTGCTTGGTAAAAGTGGATTTGGCTAATTTGGGCTAATACGCTGGAACGAGTGCGCGAAGTGGAGCACAGTAGTATAGTCGAGTTGTCGAGTTGAGGCGATGAGGCAGTTTTCGTTGTGACTAAAAAATTAATCCCGAGGAGAGATGAGGAATTAGGGTGGCCGGTTGCGAAATGATGTGGAAGTGGTTTTCGTATAAAGTTTGTGCTTCTGATGTCGTTCTTAGGTGAGGAAATTTCGTGAAATGAATGATTTATTGTTGAAATAGGTGTGTATATAAGTATTTGAATAATAAATTTGGAATTAGGTATATCTTAAATTTCTCATTTAAGGAACGTATTAACACGTGGATATCGTTAAACCTGAAAACACCGTAGGCGTTATGCATATAAATTCCGGAACTTCATTTTATATTCATGCTGTAAAAATTACGGTTCTCATTAAATTTAACATTTCAACTGCTGATTCCAATGAAATGAAAATATATTATTCGGATAATCATTCGCATGGAACTCAACCGTAACATAGAGAATTTATTTATTTTTTATGGAACATGCAACACGCAGTGTCGTAGTATCGCCTACATTTTGAAAGATTAAAGTTTTTAAGAAAATGTCAAAAAAGAATTCTGTTCTAAACATCATTCATTTCACCGAGAAATTCATTACAAAATTTAAAAAAAGAAATTAAATTAAAAACACATCTTTCATTTACATTTTTGAAAGCCTGTGCAAGACGATTTTAAGTTAAATAATTATGATTGAAAAAGATGGTTTTTGCCATTTTCTAAGAAATTTTAACTTTTAAAAAAAATCCCATATGCATTTTCAATTGTATACACAATTTTTTCCCATATACTTCAAAAAACATTTTAACCAGTTTTGAAGGTACAACAAGCGTAAATTTTTTTTCTGAATTTCCTGAAACAAATTTTCGCTATATGCACCGAAACATATGACACTCACCATACACCCAGTATTGTTATTTTTAATTTCGCGAAACTATAGCGTCGACAGCGCGTTTACATTCGCTTTTAATTGTAATACCCTCTTCATGCCATAAATCAAACGTACGCGCAGAAGTTATAGGCAATTTAAATTTTATTGCAACGCCATAGCACACTCGCGGCAATTTTGAAGTGCTGTATCTTTGCCAAAATTAAAGCCCCTAAACGACTGAAAAACTTGGAAACGCTCGCGCAGAGAGAGAAAGAGAGACGACGACGACGTTATTGCAATTAAACGTGAGAACGAGAGAGAGAGAGAGGAAAAGACACCTCTGCGAAGCGGAATCTAAATTTTATTTTGTAACTACATTACCAAACTTATAGCGCTCACCTATATATATATGCACGTTATGCCATATATAGTTCGTGAATTAAATCTTTCGTTAACTTCTACCGTTTCTCTGCGCAGCTTTCATATATATCTATATCTATAGTGTCCCAAGTGACTTTTCCCGTTTTATTAAATATGAACCGAACTATATAATACTTGTGTGTGTACTTCTCTCCCGATTCGCCCCCGCGCGCTCTGCTAACTTGCGAAACACATTTCCACAACTTGGTAATACGCTTTCTCATAAGTCGGCATTATACAATTTTTCCACTCACATATATATATAGGTAGAGATACACGTATATGAGCCATTCTACAGAAAATCGGACACTTCTTAGCCCAAAAATGGAAACATGTGGTTTTTGAGAGCATACTTACTAAACTAGGGTTTTTTTATTTTTTAGAGAATTACGAATGAAAAAGAAAAAGGTGCCAAGTTGGAACCATGTGCCAACAATTAGTTACGGGCTAATTACTGATAATGAAAAAATGACTCTAGTTTGATCCAAAATAATTCCATAAATAACAACTCAATATGAAATTCGGAAAAAAAGAAAAAGAAACTAAAGAACGAGAGCTTTCCAAATCTCTTTTCAGAATTAGAAAATCTTGATTTCTTCAAATTGGGTTTGAAACTGACGAAAAATGGTAGCAAAGGGAGAATTTGAAAAAAAAACAATCGAGTTCGAACATGATTGTAGTATTTCGTGAATTTTTACCATTTTTAGTCAGTATCAAGCCCAACTTCAAACTCACGTAACTTTTGAAGAAATCAAACTAGAGCTATTTTTAGTCATTTTTTCATTATTAGTAATTAGCCTATAACTAATTGTTGGCACATGGTTCCAACTTGACACCCTTTTCCATTTCATTTGTAATGCCCTAAAGAATAAAAAAAACCCTAGTTTGGTAAGTGTGCTCTCAAAAACCACATGTTTCCATTTTTGGGCTAAGAAATGTACGTTTTTCTGTAGAATGGCTCATATACGTATAAAATAGCCAACTATTATGCGCTGGTGCAACCGAGTAGGACGAAAAATTATTCCATACTTTATAAAACTTTATTCCCTCTTTCTTTTTCTCTCTCTCAGCACAGTGATATATAAAAATTTCATATATACATATAATGTCTACGTATACGATGAGTAAGCGTCAGATTGATGTACCTTCCATCTCGAGTTTTTAGCCCACAAACTCGAACCAATAGAGAATGCCAATATTAAAGCCACGAAGGAGGCAGTTTGCCGTGCTCGAAAATTTTAATAGTTTAACAGTCGATTACAGGACCGATTCGCCTGCTGCCTTTCTCTCTCTCCTGCTATAGCTGCGGCTCGCGATAACGCGCGAGACACAGAAGGGAGCCGAATTGAATAATTAATTCGTCGGACGCGCGGGAATCAATGCGCGTTTGCGTCGAGTAGGGGAGAGTTGGAAAGGAGAGAGAGAGATCGAAATGAATCGCGCAGGTTCTTGTGCGCGCGAACTATATCAAAATGGAATTCATAGCCTGTTCTATATTTTATGAGCGGGGTCAATGGAAGAGATTTTAAGTAGCAGCGTGCTGGAGTCTCTCTCCCTCTCTCTCACTCTGTGCTCCGATTCTCCTATATATACCAACGTAGCCAGGGCGCTTGATGGACTTTTTCGTCATTAAAGTTTAGAGTTCAAATACCTCCTTATTTCAGTGATGGAGCAGCACTGTTTTCCCGCGAAATTGGTTTTACGAGTTCTCATTAGCCCTGTCTGTTTTCCTATTCGCGCGTATATCTTATATATATATACGTACGTGCTTCTATATATACTTCTATGAATAGCATCCTTTCTATATACAAGCTTGTTTTTCACGATTGATCGTTCGTTCAAGGCCTATTAGGATCAAAATATTTTTTTTCTTCTATTAACGCGCACTTTGTGAAAATTTATTTAATTATTTTTTTCTATATTTATGTATACTGCGACGGGAGCGCAAAATTGAATAGTTGATTACGTCGAGTTAATATTATGGTCTATGCGCAGTTAATAATGACGCACTATTAATCTAAGAATACCGAGTGATTATTTTTTATAATGTTTATTATTATCGTATCGTGCGCGCATCGTGAGCTGAGGGTTATCTAGTGTAAGGCGTTAAAAGATATATACTAGTTGTCCGTATTTTTAGTGCACTATTATTAGCTCGTGTGTATATAAGCGCGTTTTATTAATAATAATATAATATGTATTAACAGTTTTTAAATTCAGCATTGAAAAATTTAACAGGGTAACTGACCTAATTACGATGTCCTTAATAACTTGTTTAGATAATTGATTTTAATTTCAGTTTATTGGTTATTGATATAATTTTTTTCTATTTTTTTTTTTTCATTTTTATATATATAAAGGTTGGAAAGTACCTGTGAAACTGATTTATTCGTAAGAATCTAAATTTGTTATAATTAAATTAAAATTTCTAATAATAAAATAAATGGTCTGCAAACATGTTAATCTGCAAGCGATAGTGAATCTACATCGTATAAGTACGTATAAATACGAGTATTGAACTTTCGAAAAAAAATAAAGTATTATGATAAATGATACTACTGAGCCTTGGCAACTGGCCAGCGAACGAAATACTTTCTTGTCTCCATTAATACTTTCTTTCAGACTCAGTAAATAATTTCATCAAAGCTCTTAGACAATTACTGAATTATTCAATAGACTTTAATACCAGTTTATATTTGAAATATTTATGAAAATGAGGCTAAGCTCATCGTATATTGTTAGTATTAAACAATAATTTTTTTGAAGTAGTCAATTATGATACTTATAAAATAAATTGACTATTCATTTAAATCATTATTTCATTTTTGGTTTCAAGTGATTTTATCGCAATAAATAATTCACATAAAATGACAAATTTTACTATAATAAACATGCATTCCTTTCGCATACGTATATTATATTACATACTTAGTCTCTCCGCATGGACAACGAACCTGCGTGTAATATCCCGTAAATAATTAATAAATCGTGCATTATTAACAGTCGAATATCAAATTATCCGAACTATATTAAAATATATATACGATTACGAAATAAAGGGCCAATATTACAAATTCATCTTTATCTACGACGTGATAAAGTATATCACGTCACGTAATATACGCCAACTTATCACTCGAAATGTCTCTCTCTCTCGTATATAGTTTTCCACCTCTTGACGCTACGCATAATTTATGAGTCGTCCGCGACATTCTAAAACTGTCCTCCCTCCTCCTACCAACCGGGACACAGCGCAAAACGACTAAGAAAATGAAAAAAACATATATATATAACCATCTGGATTAACGTTCGCTCAGTCTCTGGCTTATTAATCCGATTATATACACTTCTCTCAATTGGGGTTACTGGCGCACCGATGTTGTTTTATGTATCGCCAAACAATAAACTTATAAAACATCAAACAGCCATTCTCTCCGCATCGACACGAATTAAACAGTCACGAGGATTAAAACGACGACGACGTGGTTATTTATAACCGTGATGTCTAAGCGAATATCTCTGACCGATTTTTATATATGTATATATGTGGGCCTAATTAATCGGAACAACAGTATTTTCCCTCATTATTTTTATCAACTATATATAAATTCTTACTCATATATCATTACCAAACTAAATCCATCCTATAACACCAATTCACGCAACCTTTGCCTCTACCAGTAATATCATTTTCCTACACCTCGACCCTCGCGCTTCCACCGCTAAAAGCCCGTAATATCCGCGTGCGGCATATCCTTAAACCGGAATTAGAGAGAGAGAGAGAGAGCGGCGACAAAAGCGCTCTCGCGCGTTGTAAATGCCTCACCTTGCTCGGAGTTATATAGCGCATATATTATACGTTACGCAGTTTCTGTGGCAGCGCAAGTAGCAACCGATGATCGATGAATACCGACACACACACAATATATATATATATAATAATACGCGCGCGCGCTTTTCCCTATGATCAAAGCAGCCTCCTTCTATGTTACAAGCAGAATATGCAAGTGCGAAAATGCTCCTCGCGCGTCAAACTATACACACACACAGACACACATCTCCGCGTATATGCAAAAGGCCGGGTATTCATTATATTATATGTACGTTTCTCTCTCTCTCTCTCTTACACATATACATATACTTTACGTACACGCGCGCGCTCACGCGGTCACCTCGCTGGAAATATAACACGCGAGGATAGAGAACGAGGGAGAGAGAGACGCGCATCGACATGTGTCTACCCTGAAATAGAAATTAAACGGATCGCTCCGCGCTAAAGTCACGTATAATACACACGTACACGTGTATATATATATATATATACACACACACGCGCGCGTACATCTAGCTATGTATGTACGTGCGTACGTATACGTATACATATATATATATATATAGAAGTGAGCAAGAGAGTGAGAGAGAGAAAGCCGTTAATGCATCAGGCGCTGAATAGCCGCGCGCATAACCCAGTTATGCCGGAGCCAGTGCTACTACTACTACTGCTGCTGCTGTTGCGGTCGCCTCGTAGCATATACGGCCGGCGGCTCGCGATCGTATTATTATACGATCGCACCAGCGAAATGTATGGTTCTCTCTCTCACTCTCTGGCAGCAGTATAGTATATATAGGTAGGTATAGGAGAAGGGAAAACAAAACGATCTACCTCTCCTACAATGTTTCATTGTCAGCATTGTGTGTAGTATACGCGATGGCGGCCGAGAGACCACGCAGAGAGAGAGAGAGAGAGAGGTGTATATAGGAAAAGAGAGAGTATATACACACAAGGGACGAGAAGTGACACGCGAGTCAAAGAAGTCATGAGAAGTATATATGTGTGTGTGTGAGGATTGCACGCGCGTGCAGATGTAGTATATATATATATATATATATATACGTACTGAAGGTATTGTTATACGAGTATACGCCGGGGGTGTATGTATATATATATATATATGTGTGTGTGTGTGTATATATAGTAGGTGCCTAGGATGATGATGCCGCTGCTGCTGAGTTTCTCTGCATGCGTATATGCATAGAGAGAGAGAGAACCGCAGTGGCGGAATTATCGGAAAAGGACGCGCGGAGGCTGGCAGCAAGCGAGCTGTTTTTCTTTCTCTTACAGGCACACGCGCTTGTTTAGTTGTAGCAGCAGCTCCTGCTACGCTGTATGAGCGAGATGATGAGAGGGATGAGAGAGAGAAGAGGTGGGAGTTGGTTCAGGGTTGCCGAGGGGCTCGATTGCTTTTGGATTCCTGATTTTTCAATGAAGATGAGGTGGGATTGGAGATAATGGTTCATTTGTGTGGTTATATATATAGGGAGTGTAGTATCGTACTTTATTAACTGTTTTAATAATCGAATACGCGGAAATTTTGGTACGATGAATTTTACATCGTTGTAATATATATTTCATACATTCGTACCTTTAATTTTTATATTTTATATATAATTAACCGTATGACGTACGCTTCTGCTATATATTGTTACACAGCGGTTCATCGTAAAAGAACGCACAGCAGAGGCGTCACTTTTCGATGCATAACATTTTTCACAATATATGACCCAGGGCTTGCGTGCGATGTTTATAACGCGGACACATCAAAGCTTCTTGCTCTCTCTCTACG
The DNA here is from genome assembly GCA_035583055.1 of Torymus tubicola. Lineage (NCBI taxonomy): Eukaryota > Metazoa > Arthropoda > Insecta > Hymenoptera > Torymidae > Torymus > Torymus tubicola. Next base: position 16,169,095 of record JAWWEQ010000045.1, read on the forward strand.
ATGCAGTCGCCGGCGGCTTTTGCATATATATGCATGTGCGCACTTAATTAGAAAATTTCAACGGTCTTTTTTTTTACAGTACCAAGCGGTTTTGAACCGCACGCTTTATAATTTCACATACGGTATGTACTATATACGTGTGTGTCAGTCGCAAAACTGCTGGTATAGGTATAATATATCCGCTGGTAAAAGTTTTTCCGTTAAACGTAATTAAATGCCAGTAGTCGAGGTTTCGGTTAATACACGTATAATGAAGTACATAAGGTCGATACGTTTGTATAAATAGTATATAACTTTTATAGTATTTCTTTACTATTTTTTTTTATTTTTGTTGATTTACGCGTGTGCATATGCGTATGTGTTATATACGCGTAACGTTGAGAATAAGATACACCGAGTGGTAAGTCGGAGCGATTGTTGTTACTTGACGGATTAAAAAAAAGAACGAATGCCCACGGGATGTAATATTTTCCCGATCCTGAAAGGAGACCAAGCAGTGCGCCACTGAGCTATTGTTTCGAAACGAAGGAGAACAAAAGTTTGTCATTTTTGAAAATTCTCGCACGCTCAGCTTTGCTTCTCTTTCTCTCGTCTTGTACCCTACAACTTCGACCTTTTTTTTCTCACAGTATATACGCATACAAGCATACATGAACTACACGTATATACCATACTTATCATCTACCGTAATTTTGTTATATATCGTCGACACGATATTTTTAACGTATATAACAACGGTTATTTTTAGATGACAACATGCAGACACTAACCCTTTGCACATCATCATCACATTTGCACGCACGCACGCTACAACAAATCCGTGGTACATTCGCATCACACACATATACATACGTATAACCACTACAACACGCGAGCAAATCTCACTTTTACGAGGCAAAACAATCCTCTTTGCCATAAGGATAAGCAGTAAAAAAAAGAGGCAGCAGCAGCAGCAACGGCTGCGAGTTGAAGTTCGCGAAACACACAATAAAATATTTATACACTTATACACAGTTCCAGTAGTCTCTCTCTCTCTCTCTCTGTTCCTCCCCCGTGCGTAAGTAGTAGCACTCGCACAAGTATATATATAGTAACGGACTTTGTAATATCCAACGGCAACGCTATATATATGCCGCGCACTGCTTTTAACTGTGATTCAGTGTGTACGGCAAACATTAGCTGCGCTTTTTTGCCGTCTCCTGCTTGCGTATACTACTACTATACGCGTATATATATACCCCCGTGGGATAAGCAGAAAAAGGAGCTTAGATTATTCATCTAGCTGGGGTGGTAAGCGCCTCCCTACTCTCTCTCTCTCGCTACCCCTTTTGGACGCGCCAAGCGCCATTGTACTCTTATACGACAAAAGACGTTAAAATCTGCGTAATACGCTTGCGAATGTTTACCGCCGTGTATTTTTAATTAAAGCGACGTGCGTATATATAGTATATATACCGAGAAAGGGTGAGAGATAGCAGCTGGTCACAGTCTATATATATCTTGCTAGTTAAAAATCATATCACTCTATCTCTCTCTCTCTCTCTCTCTCTCTCGATTGTTCATTTGGAAATACGATTGTCGCAATTAATTTGTAACATTACAGCTGTAACGAATTTTTCAAATATCAAAATTAAATTCGATAAAAATGTCGCGGAAAGGGAGAAAATCAATCGTTATAATATGACGCATGGACTGAGCATGAATTGTCAACGGTAAAATTTTCATTTGCTCCGGAAAGTTTCTCCCTCTCTCTTTTTTTTCTATCAATTTCGCATGTACAGTCCTGTCGACGTATATACCATCGTAAATGCACTTACGGCGCAAGCGAACACGCGGACAGGTATATGATTGATGGAATTCTCCGCACTCTACTCCAAATTCTTCTTCGTCGCCGTCGCGTACCGCGCGCATCTACAAATTCTTTTTTTGTTATACTTCGTACCTGCACAAAATGTTACAATTTCCAGCCGCATCGCACTCTCGTTAATCTTCCGTAAAAATACGGTAGAATAAAATACATATATAACACAGCTTTAAAGCAAAATCAATTCCTTTATATCCCCAGCTAATCCATCGTTTATTTAATTACCCCTTATACATCCTCACCTTTAAAAAAAAGAAAACAAAACAAAAGACACAACACCGGCGACCGCGTATTATCATATTTTTTTTATTCTCCTTCCCTCTTATATAGTATACAGCTTAAACGGGCATTCGCGACAGCCGCCCTCATGCAACGCAACCCCTCTCTATATACCTTGCACTTCGCGCACGTGCAGTTAACCGCAGAAGTAATGCCTCGTGTGTGCTCCATTTAACGAGGCGCCGCGGTGCTCGTTATTATATACATATCGTCGACGTCGTCCTCTCTGCTCTATGCTCGATACATATGTATATATATGCGCACTTTTTGATTCTCCCCACGCTATATACATATATATGACGTTACAAAGGATCTCGGTCTCGTTCCTCGTATTGTCGGATATATAACTCTCCGAGAGAGTGAGAGAGAGTGAGAGGTTCTCTCTTGTTTTTCTTCTTTTATCCGCGCGTCAACGCCGCTCACGCAAGCCCGCACGTGTCTACATAGCAGTGTTACAAGGCAGGTACCTATATATACATATGTACGTGTGTTTCTAAGCGCAGAGGGTCATGCGTGGACGGATGGAAAATCGGTCGATGGTAACGGAGAGAGAGAGAGAGAGAGAACGGCGCGAAATAGAGGAATAAAGAGAAAAATCGGTGGTGTGCCGCCTGCAAGTATGTCAGCGCGGAGATAAAGGTAGTAGTATAGCATGCGTTTAAATATCGTTTTTGGTAATGTGCAGGCTGCCCATATAAAACTCATTTGCTAAAAGTTATCGAAACTATATAGTAAAACAAACAAATGCGGTTTAGTACGTAATTTAAAATACTAGCAGTATCGATGCGCGCTGCTCGCGCCCCATCGTGGACCAATCAAATTTTACACGTCCATTTCAAACCGGCCAATCACAATCATTAGAGGTGACAATCTCAAATCCATTTCTTTTTTTATATAGGAAACTAGAATTTTATTCAGGAAGAAAGTTAAACGGATTTTTTTGTGCAATCAAATGCTATAACGATAATCCATTTGTGCTACCGCTTTTGTTTAAATAATCCTTATTAAATAACTGTCAAACTACGTTACAAATAAACTTTCCATCTTGACTGCGCGTTTAAATATATCGCTGTATCTCGCGTCAATGTATAATAAATTAGGTAATTTGTTATGCATTAACTCGAACACAACGACGTGTGCTGTTTATTACGAAGCTATTACAAACTTACAATGCCACACAGCGGTGATTTTCCCACGACCGCGGCGGCGGCGTCGTCCATAAATTAATCAATCTCGCAGGATCTCGAGAAAACACAACCGACACTCGCGCGCCTTATATACTCTCCTCATTAAAAATAGCACGACGTTAGCTCAAAAATACGCTCGATAAAGTATATTTATATATTACCGCCCTTAAACTCCTACTTTCAATTTTGCAAAAAAAAAAGAAGAAGAAGAACACAACGCAACACCGATATACACGACGACACACCTCGTTCTCTCGCGCCGATACAAAACGCGAACACATACACACACGCGTGACGTGTGTGTGTGTAGTGTTACATACGCTTCACACATACTCCTCATGGTAGTCTCTCTCTCCCTCTCGCTTATATCAGTCCCTCTCTTTGTTTCTCTATTTTCATCCCTTTCTCCGCATCTCGCTCTATTTCTCGTTGCATTATACTCGTTATCGGTCGCGTAAGCGGAAAAACGATTGAACGTCAATGCAGCGAACGCGCCACGACGACGATGATGCCGTTGTAGCAGCTACTATACCACACCACACTTGCGTGTATATATATATATATACATACACAGTATTATACAGCGATATTGCAAAAGTTGCGGCAAGCTCACACGTACATACATACATACATATATAAAGCTGAATGCTAAAGCGAGAGATGGAAAGCACAGAGCGCTAGAATTTCACCCTCTAATTGAAAGGTCTGTCGCGGACGAACGGACAAGCCGAGGAATTCGCACGCGCGCGGGTCCGATAGTCCGATATTCGCATTATGGAAGCGAACGCTGTGCGCGTGCAGTTCGATACTTCGGTGCTCTGTATATATAGGGGGAGAATGAGAAGAGATAGAGGTGGAGGGAGGAAAGTATATCGCGGCCGAACTTTTCCATCCAACGCGCGAGCGAGTGTATAGTGCACGCAGAGAGAGAAAAAGAGGATGATGGGTTTCCTTCGATTTTTTTTTTGTCTTGTTGTTGTTGTTCCTCTTCTTTCGCGCGCGAGTAAGAGAGAGAGAGGCGAGTCTTTATTGCCACGATCGTTATTATTATCGTTGTATCCGCGTGCTGTCGATTCTTCGCGCTAAAGAAGAGAGCGAGAGAGAGTTTCGAGAGAGCGAAGAGTAGAAGAGATGCTTTAGCGCAGTTGTAAGCCATTGTTCGTCGTTGGATGATGGTTATAGTAAAAAAAAGGGAAAAATAGAAAAAAAACGGGGCGGAGGGTAAGGGGAGAAGGAAAGTTATACGCTCGCGAATTTAACGATGCATTGTTAAACAAGTTTCCGGAAACACAACTCCGCGATTTTTCGTTCGACGCGCGCTGCTACTGCCGTCGCTCGGGAAAGTTGAGTTCGAAATTTGTACATCCTTCCGAGAGAGGAGCGCGCAAGAAGAGACGAAGAGAAGGGAACAATGCTGCTGCTGCAGCTGGCGCAGTATTCTCTTTCGAGCTCTTTTCGCCGTGTGCGCATAATTTATTCGGCGAGTACTGGAAGTATAGTAAGTAGCATATCGCTCTTTGCGAAGCGAAAATTGTTTTGAATTAATCGTAAGGGATCTATATATCACAGGCGAATTAGAAAAGAAGGGAGGAATGGGAATATAAATCCTGCAAACGTCAATTGAATATCCGTTATCTTCGGTCGACTGCGGTGGTAGATTAATGCGCTTCAAGTTGTTTTATGGGATTGGAATTTATTCCTGTGGTTTGCGTGTGCCTTCCGTGTATATGTCACATATCACCCTCGCTTTACTATGCTATATAAAAGACGCGGTGATGTATTACGTTTAGATATGGAAATTAAAAGTGCTCGTTATAAAGAATTATATCTACACGAGGTGCGGATGAAATCTGTGCTTTGAAGGCTCGGATACGTTATGTTATATATTTTGAGAACCCTCTGGGAGTTGTTTGACGAATATATAATAATGCATTGAGTCCAACTGAAATATATTGGTTAAAATATTCATTATTAGCGTGAGCTTATTACGTATAAAATAATTTATTTTCTTCATCTGTTCTTTTTCTCTTGTACCTTTATTTATTATATTCGCTTTATCATAATAGCCTGTTTTCATATATATAGGGAACACAATCATACCCACAGAGCTACAACATTCTACCTTTAATATTTGCCCCAATTATTCTGGTCGAATGAACCGAAAGCTCCCTATTGAAATTTCTACATTAACGTACCCCACACCAACCCATTATATATACATATATATATCTCAACTCAAAATTCACCTATACCAAATGAATTCTCCCACTAAAAGAACCAACGCACCCTCACGCATCAAATTCCTATATAACAAACCACGTACACACGAAAGGAAGAACTAACGGTAACCCAACGCGTCGTTGCGCTTGTTGCAGAGCTTAAGACGTCAGCGCTGGCGCTGCAGCAACCACGCGATTAATGGACAAGGGTCAAGCCAGCAGTAGCAGTAGCAGTAGCAGCAGCAGCAGCTGTGGCATCGTCGTGGCAAGTCGCGGCTGCCTCGAAGGCTGCAGCGGCAGCGAGTGCTGATGCTACCCGTTAGGTGTAACCAACGGCCGATGCGCGAGCAATGCATCATCATCGTCGTCATGTGTCGTCGTCCGTGGCCGTCACTCTCGCAGCTGCCCGAATGAGCGTCCCACGCCTTCAACGGACTTTAACATGCACCGCTTCAGCAATCGACCTGCGATCTTACTGAGTGAGTATGATTATATTATAAATTGATATATGCGTTATATGACGTTGTATATACGTGTTGTGTAGATGTATAGGGGAGAGAGTTGCAATAGATGTGAGAAAGCTATAGGTATCAAGCGGTTCTCGTGTTTAACTAGATGGAGAATATCATTTGGTTAAACGTATTCTATGCACGGTATTTTAAATATATGGAAGTTACAGAGTTACGTGAGAGTTTCTACTATTGTAACGACAATTATAGTGTTAATAGTTAGTCTTGTTTGCTGGCCTCTTTTCCACGACCAATGTAATGCTTTTCTTGTAGAAAATTTTTTTCTTCTTTACATATTCAGAAATAAATAATAACATAGGTCTCCGGGTTGATAAAACCTCTTATAATGATTGATTATCATTTAAAATGAAATTATGTCATTAATTTGCTCAATTCTGGCCACTTTATAAATGCTCTGTACTGTTCATATATATTGTGTATATGATCATACATTCTTTCAAAATTATATTAAGGTAAATTAATCATAACATCAAAAGCTATTATCAAAAATGCTATATGAGTGTTATACCACTGAACGAACCTCCCCTACATAGGTTGCCAGCGTGCAAAGAGTATGCGATAGAAGTTTCCAAAGAGAATCATTGTTAAGCGAAGCTTTGTGGTAGAATGTGCACGAAACCATGGCAAATAATAGACTGTTTATTAAAATTATATTTATGTGTGTAAAGAGAGGGTAGGGAGAGAGAGAGAGTTCAGGCCAGTTGATTCGTTTGAATTTTATAGTTTCAAAGTGCAAAACGGGCAGTTGGTCGAGGCTTTTGGAGAGGCAAGTTTGCTATATATGCATTTTCGGGTGGTAATACGCTGGAATGCGCGCAAACGCGGTTCGTCTATTTCTGTATATACTTACACGTTCTGCGTAAAAGGCCGTTTATTCGACTGCAATCGTCCGTGCCGCGTGAGGTGCAAAGGAGAAGTTTCTTGTGATGTGGCTAGCGCATGGAATAAAGCGGTGCTTTGATTTTTCGTGAAAAGAGAGTAAATTCAATTGTAAATCATCACGTTAAACGTCGGACTTGTGCATTTATCAAAAGAATCAATGCGATAAATCTCAATTTTAAATAAAATTTACGTTATTACTGTTAATAAACCTAAAAATTCTCAGGACTACGTACACAAGTCACGTGACTAAAAATTCGCTGATAAACGTCATTTTGAAATTCGCAGAATTTCAAAATTAGATTTTACCGAAACTCATATTTATATATATATTTGCGAACTTTACTGTTCACAAATATATACGCGCAATGTGAGTTTTGATGAAATTGAATTTTAGTATTCTACAAATTCCGCTCGAAAAATGAGCAATTGAAAGTAAACTAATTAATTGCCTTGAGCAAACAAAAATTAAAACACATTTTTAATATAACTGCTTTGCAAAAGATCGTGTGAAAAAAAACAATGAGGAAACAGTCCACCTACGTACATATAAAAAAAAACACACCTCCACGAGCAACTCATTCCAATGTTCATCAGACACATACATATAATACAGACACACGTATACGCGAGTCCGACGGCGGTCAGCCAATCGTCCGAGATTCTTTTATTCCCTCTCACAGTATATATACACGTCCGAACCGTATAGCAGCGTGATTCTCTCTCTCTCTCCCCCAATACGCCGACCGTGAAAACTGATAATAGATTAATCTCGTGCAGATGAATTTGCGGCCACCACCAACTGCGGCGACCGACGGTGGCAAAAAGTCCGCGGTCGTATCGGCCACCCGCTTGTCTCTCTATTAACCCTCGACTTCCCTTGCACACACACACATACACATATACCTATATATATATATATCCTCGCTTTCACGCTGTCACTTTTTGTACGTGAAAAACAGAAGGCAGTGCGGGAAGGAGGGCACACATTTCCACCGAATGAACTTATGTCGATTATTGCGCATTCATTTACCGAGAAGAGAGGAACGCTGATTTATTGACTTTTTGGCTTGCGCGCGCGCGCGCTTGAATTGTACCGAGTCGTTTCTGTTTGAATATTAAAATGCGACAGTATGTCCAGCAATGTTTTCACCTTCTCCCTTTTTACCCTCCGGCTACAATTAATATGCAGAGGATAGCTTTTAAATTGCGCGCATATAGTGATACGAAAGAAGCATCGAAATAATAATAATAATAATAATAGTATTATGTATTCGTTGGCACTGGTCGATGTGTATAATTGCAGAGAGCGGTGGGAAAAAGTGTTTGATTGAAAATCGGAAGACCGTGTGTGCAAGCGCGCGCGTGATGTGCAGTATACAGGAGTTGTACGGTTGCGTCTGTTAATTAATGAAAATGTATATATATAAATGTATATGTATATGTACGTGTATGTAGAGTGAATAGAAGTAAGCGATTTTTTTTTAATTACTTGCGTTGCATTCGTTGTCGGCGTATATATTTTCTCATTTTTCAGATATATATATATATATAACACAGTACATTGAGCATCAGAAAACATAATGTTTTTATTTCATTTATATATTTAATTGAACCGTAAGGGATTATTACGAGTATCGGATTATGAATCATCAACAGTTCGAATAATACTTATATATGTAGCATTACTAGTTAATAATATACCGAAACTCAGTGCTTCGCAAATCGTATTAACATTCTATCATTCGATTCTCTCGTAAATTATTCTTTCGATTCTCCCAACAAACAGCAGTAGAAGTTAAAATTTCCATCTATTTTATAACCCACGATAATTCGCTTTACCAACAAACAACACTATCTAATTCCGATATTTCTCAACGTATATACTCAAACCAAAACACGAAACTCGCACTAAAAAAATAATCAACTTTTCCTATACACATACATACATATATACAGATAAGAGCACACTATATATAGCGTAAAGAAAAACGTTCGGAGCTATATATAGGAAGATAGAAAAAGCTCGCAATTAAATTACCGAAGATGGGCGAGGCCCGGGCTATTTGTATATATACATTGAAAGTAGCGCGGTGATACGTATGCAGTATAGAAAACGGCCGAGGGAAAACGGAACGAGGAAGCTAAAACTTGGTCGGACATATTTTAACTCGGCCGGATACACCGAGCTCCGACATCTCCTTCTTCTTTTTTTTTTTACAAATTTAACTGGATTCTTTTTATTTTTTTTTTCAACTTCGACCTGGGGGAGGAGGTAAAAAGTTTTTAAACTCACATTTTCCGTTCGCGAGTCTGATGCCGTACCGCACGGTTAGTAACGTTTCCATTCCGCACTGTCGAGAGTAAAAAGCAAAAGAAGACGGAACAAAAATTGTTTCTTTAATCTCCGCGACCGTTTCTCGTCGTCGTCGTCGTCGTCCCTCCCTATACCGAAACAATACGAGAGCGCGCGCGTATATATAGGCAACCCGAAACCAATGAAAGGAATAACGAATGTAAATATCGGGGCTAGAAGAAGAAGAAGAAGGGAAGACGGTGGTGGTGGTGGTTCTGACCTACATAATAAAAATCAAGCGTCGAATCGCATTAAAAATCGACGGATAAACAAGGGAAGAGAGAAAGAGAGCTGCTGTTACTGCTTCTAATATGTATATATATAGTGGCATCGCAAACATACCGCGCCGCCGCTCACTTTTAACGTATTTCCTTTCTCGCCGGAGAAGAGGAAAGAAGAGAGAGAGAGAGATCCACTATACGTTCTTCTTCTTCACTCCTACCCTCCCTTCGTCCACTTGTCGTGTTCGAGACTAGACTTAGACGGCGATCCCGCGCGCGCGCGCGCGTTCGCCTCGTCTTTTCGACGGCTTAAGGACCTGCCTCGAGAGTCGTACGCCAGCTCGAACGCGAGGCTCCGGTCGATGCGAAAATAAACGATGCGTATAAAAGTCCGCCGCGAGATAGATGTGACGTGAGCTTTTCCTCCTCCTCTCTCTCTCTCTCTTTCTCACTTTCTTGTGGGTTTCTTCTCTTCTCCTTCCTTTCTTTTTCTTTTCTATGGGTTCTTTTTTCATTTTATTTTATTTATTTTATTTTAATATTACGTAGCTTTTCACGTGTTATATATATATATATATATATATATATATATATAAACGAAGGAAAATATTGCCTACTATACGAATAATATAACATATCGATCCTCTATATATATACATGAATTTTTCAGTTTGCTCCGGTAAACAGCTTTGGAAAATTCCTTATACCGCAACGAGGAGTCGTCGCGGGCGGGCTGCGCGCCTTATGCAAAAAGTATTATACGACGACGACAACAGCGACGATGGATTTACGTGCTCTATAGAGGGCTCGCGTGCGCGCGTGTATATATATGTATGTGCTTTATATAATAAAATACCGTGTTGTATAGAAAAAAAAATAAGGGAGCTGCGGCGCCGAAACGACCAATCTCACGTGAGAGCCCATAAAAATTGGCCACAAAAGGAGCTCTACTATTATGCGTGCGTGCGTATATGTATGTGGGTGTAAAGCTTTCTTCGCATTTGTAGTTATAAATTGCATCGTCGAGTGCTTAACCTCAACACCGGTGCAAGCGTATAATAAGCAGTAACATTCGTGCTTGCCTCGCGCTGCAGAAGAACTTCCTTCTTTCCCTTCCTTTTGCCATGAATATCATTAGCTTTAAATCAAGTGTGTACGTATGCGCGTATGTGGGTTTACACCATTTTCGTTATTTTCGAGAAAAAAGCTTATATCTTGGGGGCTGCAGCTTTCGTTTGTTTTTCATTTTTCAATGTTCCTGCGCAAATATAATCTTCTAAGACTATGGAATATGCATATTATGAATGGTGGCTCTGACTAAAATTATCCCGAACCATTTTCGAAAAATTTTTAACAAATTCATCCGCGAAATATTTGTTACCATACTCCGCGAGTGAATTCACAACTTCCAATGGAATTTGAATTTTTACAGCATGAGATACATATCTTTAGTACACGACGCTCGAAAATGCAAACACATCCGCTATGAAAAAGCCGCACCAGCCGCACGTATATCGCGATTCAATTTTCTGAATTTTTATACCGCTCGTAAATACCAAAACACGTTCGTAAACAGCTCATAGTCTGTATACAAAAAAGAAAGTCTTACATCTTATAGGTACATATATATACCTACTTCCAAATTAGTCTCTCGAATCCGCGAGTTTGACGCGTATACATATATAATATATACTCTCCGAACGTTGGCAACGTTCGTTTTGATATATCTACATATACATTAACTTAAAAACTTTCTTCCCATTCTAATGCCCACAGAAGAAGCAGCAGCAGCAGCAGCAGAAGCGGCAGCACCAGGGGATCAGGCATCGCGTCGTATCAGCAGTGCAGGCGACGGCGGAGGCGGTGGCGGTTGGGGCGGTAGTAGCGGTAGTAGCAGTAACAGCAGCATTGGTTGGCCCGTGGCGAGGGAGGAATCGATGCTCATCGAGGCGCACGTGGAAGCAGCAGCTGGGGCCAGGTCAGAGGCGGCGCAGGACGACGCCGTTGTGGGATGTAGTTGACGTTGCTCGCCGCTCGCGCGGATAAGGTTAGCACGTCGTCGGCGGCGGCGACGGTGGTGGCGGTGGCCGAGGAAGACGACGACGACGGTGGTGGCGGCGGTGGGGAGGCGGAAGAAGGAGCAGCAGCAGCAGCAGCAGCAGCGGGTAGCAGCAACAGTGGTGATAGTAATAGTAGCAGCAACAGCGCCCGAAGGTAGAGGCGACAAAGGTGCTGCTGCTGATAATATATATGAGCCGGCCCGGGGTAGGTGGCGACCAAGGGCTGCAGCAGCTGCAACGAGATCGTCGAGTTGAGGAGGCTACGAGGAAGAGGAGAGGTAGGAGACGAAGAGAAGAGGAAGGTGGTAGAGGAGGAGGAGGAGGAGAAGGTGAGGAGGCGGAGGAGGAAGACGAGGAGGAGGAGGCTGCAGTAGCCGCAGAAGGGGAGGAAGGATGAACGTGACGCTGGTGAGCCTGCTGCCGGACCTGCTGCTCAACGACAGCCTCCTCGACGCTAACGGGACCGGCGAGTCCGATGAGCCCGTGCTCGGCCATCAGTATGCCTTGTGGAAGATCATCCTCATCAGCATCGTCGCCGCATGCCTGTCCGTCGTTACCGTCATCGGGAATATCATGGTGATGGTCAGCTTTAAGATCGACAAGCAGCTACAGACCATCTCCAATTACTTCCTCTTCAGTCTGGCGGTGGCGGACTTCGCCATTGGTCTTATATCCATGCCTCTGTTCACGGTGTACACGGTGCTGGGTTACTGGCCCCTTGGCTCGCACATTTGCGATACTTGGCTGGCCCTCGATTATCTAGCGAGCAACGCGTCGGTGCTCAACCTCCTCATCATCAGTTTCGATCGTTACTTCTCGGTCACGAGGCCACTGACTTACAGGGCTAAGAGGACGACCGTCAAGGCTGGAATTATGATCGGTAAGATAATCTTACGTATATTTTCTTTTTCAGATCTTTTATTAGTGCGGGCTTGGATGAAAATTGTCTCTTTGTTATAATGCAAGGCACTGGAGATTCAATCCGAGTTATTATTTCCGCTTTTAATTCATCGAGTTCATCTTTATTATAGACTAGTAAATAAAGATGAACGCGGATGAATATAAATGATGTACCGGGTAACGTACGTCATGATGCTATTAAAAAAAAAATATTCAGTAGTTTAAATTTCTAGGAAATACGAACTAATGAGAATTGCGCGGATACTGAAAACATGGATTTTTATAACTTTTGCCACTGCAAACTTTTGATTGATACTCAAACTATTAGCTATTTTTCATTCTCCAAATAAAAGATCTCAATGCCTTTATAGAGCTCGAATTTTTAACAGTTTTTATCAGGTGATTTAAAAAAAAAGTTAATAAGTAACACAGTCGTAATTAAATTTTTCCAAATGGGCTTTAAGATCAATTTTAATTACAAAAATAAAGCATTGCTAATGCTATATATATGGTTAAAAACTTTTTATTTAATCACGGAAATGAAATAAAGGTATGATAAAACAGATTTCCAATAACTTCCCAATGCAATCCAATTAACTTTTTAACGCGCCTTTAAAGGTATTTTTTTTATTCATATGCGCGTAAGTTATATACCAGTTACCGTTGAAATAACAAATAAATATTCGAGTTTCGGAAAAATAAATGGGAAACTATATACGTTGGAAATAACTCGCGCATCAATATTTGAGCCAAACAATGATCCAATATAGTAGGATTAATTAAAGTGTCAAAATTTATGGAGAAATCATAAATTCTCAGTCGGTCTATCAAACTGTTGCGCAAAAATAACATTTCTTTTTCAAGAACAAGTAAATTTCATGTAATATTCATGCAGACGAAAGAACTTCTACATTTTGATTGGTTTCAGTTTTAAATTCTCTGCATATTTTTACATGAAATCGATGTCTTTCGCGAACCGACAATTTGTACATTTTAATCGAAGATTTTTTTTTCTTTATTTCACGACAATACCCATTCACCATTAAACGCGAAAAGTTTCCCGTAATCCATTAATATCATAACGAATTATACACTGCGCTCTCGTAATATCCTTAACCGAGTGTTGACTTATTATTGCCAAATCAACAAGTTTTAAGCAGATTAGTTTTCCGCCATTTAACCGGGAGTGTGTACTCAGCAAACCCTTCAGATTCTAAGTTTGCTCATACCGCGAGAGAGAGAGAGAGAGATACTTATTCCGCCGTAAAGCACCTGCTAATATCAAACGTAACCTAGAATTCATTGAATCGTGTTCCGAAATTCGAGCTGTATTTTTAAATCCTACCTACATTCCAATTAACGAAGAATAAAGAAGTATCTAATCTCTTAAACCATTCCATGCCGGATTACAACCGAAAACAATTAGTTACAAACTTAGTTTTCACTGCGCTAATATAGCTGTCGTGCAAAAAATTTTGAAAAATCCTACAGCAAAAGTTGCTCTTTTCTCTATCCAAAAAACAGCATGTCCACTCGTGTACTCTCGTATACGAACAGCAGTACACACCCGACAAAGCAAACCTACGTAGCAACTCGCTACATTGTCCAACAACATTTAGCCCTATATACGTATACATACAAACACCGATATTTGTCACAAACTTCTAATGCACCACTCACGGTGTCTATATGTGCTAGTTCGCCGTATAGCCTTTGTTTTTTCATTTGTTGTTGTTGTTGTTCGTTGTTGCAGCGTGCGCCTGGGGCATATCGTTGCTACTATGGCCGCCGTGGATCTACGCCTGGCCGTACATCGAGGGCGAGCGTACAGTACCCGCTTACTCCTGCTACATCCAGTTCATCGAGACGAATCATTACATCACCTTCGGCACGGCAATAGCTGCGTTCTACGTCCCAGTTACTGTCATGGCTGTCCTCTATTGGAGGATCTGGCAGGAGACGGAGAGGCGACAGAAGGACTTGCCCAATCTCGTAGCAGCGAGTAAGCAGGATGCGAGCAAGAGGAGTAACTCGAGGTGGGTATATGGGTGTTAAGAAGAATTTAAATTGTTGCAAGAGGGTGGAAGGAAAAAGATTTTTGTTGGATGGTTGTTGTTGGGTTAGATTGATATGCGTTTCGGAAGTGTACGCTTAAATGATGGATAATTGTCATTCTTTCGTTTCGATAAAATTAATAATATTTGCCAGGAAATCAATAATCAAAATATAGGTTAAAAAGAAATTATATCTTTTTCAAGTTAGTTAGCATTCGGATGGTATTAGCATAAAGATAAATATTATACACGGGGAACATGTTTATACACGCGTATACCTGTGATATAGGAATTATGGATACACATCGGTACATAACTTCAATAGTTTTCAATTCTATGCAAATCCCCACGTTCATGTAATAGACTGTTATTACGAGCGAAATAAGCTCTAGTAGAGTTAAATCTGATTATTCCTACTCCTGGAATTCCTGCGTGAACAGATAACAATCCCGGGGTTTGGAGACACGGGGAGTCTCATTTAAAGTTACAATTTATTATACAACCGTATACACATACAACGTAGGACCGCATCGTATATATTTTCTGTACAATAAAGGCCACGATGTCGTACGTTACCGCTCATTTCTAAGTTTAAAGATTTTAATGTTGTTATATTATATATATATTTATTTTTGTTTAATAATTTTAAATATTTATGAAACACGTGCATTCATCGTATGGTAAATAATTCATGAATAAAAACTGTTTCTCTCGTTGGCAGTTAAATGAAAGTGATAAAATGATATTTTTGCTCGTTATTCAGATTCCATTAAAAAGCGTTTCTGTAATTCATTAGACTTGTAAAAATAAATGCATGAACGTATTTTTAATTAATGTCTTGAATGAGTTTTTCTTCTTAAGGAAGATTTCTCTTTTTCAGTATTTTTAACATTAACTTTTACTATCATTTAGAATTATAATAATTTTGCACCTATGGTTATAATGAATTTATAAATAGAAATTATTATTTATGATTAGTATAAAGAAGAATTTAAACAAAGCAGTTTTTAAATTTCTTTTTAACAGAGTTAATATGTAGAGTAAATTATCTAATAATGTACTTTCTAAAGAAAAATATATTTAATTTTTAATATCGTCATTGGAAATATTTTACTTTTTCGAAAATGCTCGTAAAAAATGTAATTTTGCAAAGGTTTTACGATGGTGTTGGTCGTAAGTATTTCTACGATATTAAAAGATATTAAGAAAATATGAACTCTGTAAAGTATACATAAACAAAGTATAAGATGTATCCCCTGAAAATGAATATAATAACACATATTAATATATTTCATTCAAAATCATACTTAATTAAAAATAAGTTTCATATTTTATAATAAACATTCTTAATAATGTTTATATATGTAATGAGAGTCTTTTGAAGAGCACCATACACATGAAAGAGCTTCTTTATTAAACTGGTATTTACGAAATTCAAACGGAAGCTTATGGCAAGCTAAAATTCCATTATGACATCACTTTGTTACCGCTTTCCAAAAGGGGAGCTACTATATGATGTATTACCAACAAAATTTATAATACTGAAATCCTTTAGTTTTAAAAAATATTATGAAGTTTCGAAAAGTTCACAAGAATTTAATATTGAAAATTTCTCGCCAAATAATGCATCCTCATTGTTTCGAATAATAAACCCGCATATTCACGTTAAATTTTCGACAAATAAAGTTCCTAACGACCAAAAACTAAAGAATTCCAATATTCCAAAAAAAAAAAAAAATCTCGCAGAACAACAGCCGAAACGCATTCAACCATCATACTTGCAAATTAAAAAGTTGCAACCATCCTGATTCTCGTATTTTTAAAGCTTCGTTCCCCCTTTCTCTCTCTCTCTTACTCTTTATTTTCTCATCTGATTGAATGAACCGTACAAAGAGCGATACAGTTTTCACTCTATTTGCTACGCCATCAGTATATAGCAGCAGCAGCAGCAGTAGCAACGCAAGAACGAAGACAGGCACTATAATAACCCCGACAGCGGCTGCGAAAAACAGAAACCAACGCGACGGATCTCCGGTGAGCTCGTGAACTCGCTCGCGGCAGCGACGGCGGCGGTGCACACACACACGAGAGCGCGCAAAAAAAAAGGAGAAAAGCTCGGCCGGGCGAAACGTCAGAATGATATCTGAAAATTCAGGGCGAGATACGCGCCCGACGCTCGCTATTCCGCGGTTGCTGCTACTGCTACTGCTACTGCATCGCGTATACGCTAGAGCTCTAAAAGAGCGGAAAAAAAATTATGAAAGATGGAGAAGAGAGGGAATGAGAATGAAGGGTAAAAAACGAGACTGGAGGCAAAGTAGAAGAGAGGGGAGGAGGGATGTGAGAGAGAGAGAGAGAGAGAGAGAATGAAGAAATCATGGCAGTTTTAATCGCTAAAGTAATATCCCTCACTCTCTTTTTTTCCCTCTGTGTCTGTGTGTGCGTTGCGTAGCGACGAGGCTCTGGACCTGACGGAGTGCAAGAGGCCGCGCAGCGAGTCGAGCACCGGCGTGGGAGATGAGGTGAATTCCACGCATATTGCGGTTTCCTTGGGGCATTATCCTCAGCCCAGGGTAGTAAGTTATTATTATATTCTTCTATTACTTCATGACTCGAGGCTTGATACCTTCCTCTATATATACTCTACAACACACATATATATACAGATCCTTACTCACACTACTACTTTAATACCGTCAATCGGCACGGAATTAGCCTTTTTTTTCCTTATACGCGCGTATACATCCCTGCAGTTTTTTTCATCTTCTATCGTCGTCGCATTTTTATATTTTCCGCGTGGTTGGGCTCGTTTTCTCTCTTCTATATACACCAGTCGTGGGTGCGAGAGAGAGCATCACGCGGACCGCGGTTCACGCGCACGTATCATCAGCGAGCGAGCACAAGATGCATATATATATTATATGTACGTACTGGATGTGTAGGCGTGTGAGCATTTAGGTAGTCCAATTACGCGCGAGGTCGCGTTTGTCAAGCGCGAAATTATCACTCTTTACACGCGGGTGTATATGGGCTTACATAAACGCGAGAGAGCCGCTCTTTTTTTTAGGTTTTTTTTTAATTCACGCTCTGATGGTTTATAATTTTTCGTTCTATTTATTAGCGGTATTAAATATTTTAATATATTTTTTTCCAACATTATTTATCGATACGAACAATACCCGTGTGTCTTTAGCAAGTGACTTTTAATTTGTCACGGTTCATGCCTGTTATTAATAATAACGAGAGCAAAAAGAGCATATATTATACATGGAAAAAATGTGCTATGCTTAATTCTCATTATTCGATAATAAAATAGTACAGAAATATCCTCCAAATAATCCAACATCACGCTATATATATATTTTTTGCATATAATACGAAAAAAGATATACATATATTTCCCCCAGTTATATACGATTTATGTGTCCGCGTACCAAATTACAAATAAAACTCGTATACTTTATTACACTACACAATATATACACACACACAAACCCATCATCATCATCATCACCCCCCCATTTACCGCAATATTATATATACACGCAAATCTAACGCATCCGGACGTCGTCTACTCCTCACCCACCCCGTATCTCCCCCACCGACGATCCGTTATTCGCAGAAGCACCGGCCGCTGTCCTGGACGTGGCTAAAGATGTGGTGCGTCGCTTGGTGGCATAGCGGCCGCGACGATGACGACGACGATGATGACGATGACGATGGGCCTGGTGGCCCTGAAAGCAGTCGTACAGGGCCTGTTTACGATGAAACCTTAACGCCAGTGTCAATGGAAACGGCAGTGCCGTCAATGACCTCGCGATGGGACAGCATCGATGTCATACAATCGTCGGGGGACGATGATTATCCTAGGAACAGGCCCGGAGCTATCAGGTCGACGAGCGCGGCGACGATCGCCAGCAAGAACGCGGCCAACGATGGGGTGAGTGATGCTGATTTTATTTTTTTTTTCTTATAGGCTGGTTTAGATTAAATTTGTAGATAAGAGAGGGTTGAAAAGAGGATAGAAGAGTACGTTGGAATGAAAATTATATTAGGACTGGGGGATGATCATTAACGAAGAAGGGAACATTTGTAGTGGTAATAGTTTCTTCTTTTTTCGAAAGTTTATCGGCCAATTTTAATTATCCTCGTAAAACATATAATGAGATTATTAAATTAGTGGTTATAATAGAGCAGAGGAAGGATACTCGATATACAAGTAATCATTATATTGCAATAATGAGCACGTTAGAACTGTGATATAGCACCGTAGCACGAAAATCTAACGAAATAACTTTACTTATGTGACACGCTAATAAACGTGAAAGTCAAGTTGGCTCGTATCTATATATACATATACACTTGCGCGGAATTTCTACGACTGGTCGTAGTAGCGCTTGGATATACATGAATTTTAATTTGAAAGTTATGATAAGATTCCTAATTGCAGACAGCTATCGCTTCAATATCGGATCAATATCGGATTATTAATGCCGGGCTGACGTTATTAAACGTATAATGTTACATAGCCTCGTCTATTGGATATCGCGAAGGGATGTTCTATATAAATTTATATATAGGATACCGAAATTTACCTATACTATGAAGCGTAATTTATTCATCAGAAGCTGTTTTATAAAAGAGGCTTCGTTCGAAAAGTATTACAATGCAAAATGTATTTAAGGATCGAGCTTTTGTTATTTCGCGATAAAAAGTGAGCTTTGTATATTTAAAAAAAAAATGAAGTATGAACGTTATCAATTTTAAGCTTTAGAGTACATATACAATATAACAGAGCTACAATATCAGCGATATTGGACAGGTATGATTTAATAATAATGGCTGCGTTCTGATTCATATAAACAAGAAAAATACATTAAAGTATTTCAAATAGATCCTGGATTAAATAATAAATCAAAATATTTTCTTTCCAATTAATATTTTAGTACAGCGTGCGTCTATTATTAAAAAGAAATTAAATACATACCAGCATAAGTTTTATTCTAGAATATATATATATCATAAAGTTATTAGTATTTTATTTCTAAAAAAAAAGGATAAAAAAGATATGTGAAACTATTTATTTAACAAAACAACGAATTTTTAGTTTCCTATGAAAGTAAACAATATACGCTTCATTTTAAATATATTTTACAAAAAGTTACATAAAAACAACGACATAAAGAAAAATTTTTTATCATAGGCTTTGCACAAGATTTCCATTCAGAGAAAAAAAAATAGTCTTTCATCATTTAAACAATATGAAAAAAGAAAAAATCTTTACAGTTATCAAAGACAAACGCACACAATAGTAAATCTAAACGAACTCAGTTTATAAATATGCAGGTGATCCAGTTTTCAAGTTTCTATGCGTTGCTCGTCGATTTCCAAATATGCATGACAAACACATGTAGAACAAGAAATATCAAAAGAAATTACGGAAATTCTCTAAAAAGTTTATCATCAAAAAAACACTTATTTCCATTTTTAACGTCACTATTAAATATATAAAAGTTTAGCTCGTCAGATCACTTAAATAAGGTGCAACTGCGAACGATCCCAGACATTTTATCTCTGAATGTTTAACTTTCGAAAGCTCTCAATTTGACTAGACCAACACATACGTGCACGTACGAGCTAATGGAATTTTCAGGTATATAATCCATTTCGTAATTCGATAAGCATCCGATTGTTTATTACCATTACTGAACATACCGACGAAAGATTAAAATATTAACGGTCACCCATTATAGGCGAATCGAGTGGATTTTTTCCCTGTAATTTACGTCCGTACAGATAATATTGATATTCAATTTGGCATTCCAACACAGAAATTTTTCCCTGCGATAAATGATACTTGCCTACATACCAAAGGCATTTCGCCTAATTAATACATCGATCGCTTGTATTTTCACAAAAAAAAAATACAAAAACAATCACATTCTATCTTCCTCTCACCGACATTATAACCACCTCGCTAATGGAATCTCAGCCCTCTGAATTTTTCAATCCAACTCTATATACATAATAAACGCGTTTAAACTCCAATAAAACTCTCGCCTCTTCGTTACCTGGGCAAAACTAATCAGCAACTCGACAGTATATAGCGATTCCGGATTCCCGGAGACAACCATAAGGAAGATTAAAGGTAAACATTGTCGTCTGTCCCTTACCACTACCAACCTTTACTCGACCGCACACCTGCGCTCTACCTCCTTTCCTCATTTCCCTATTGCACGCGTATATATCCAACTACCCTTAAACCTGAAACCACATCTACCACGAATCGTATATACGGTTACCTCATACATACATATATACAATGCAAAAACAATTCCACACACTGCATTTGAAAAATTGCCTCGATAACAGCCCGCAACCCTTCTCAATACATATACACACACAGACATATATAAACCACAGAGCTACTCACCGAGAAAAACAAATTCTCTCGCGTACTCGAACGCGCGACGGCCTGGAAATAACTCTCTCTCTATTCTCTCTCGCGACGGGACTTCTTCTCTCTCATACATACATATATATAGTAGTATGCGTTCACGACGCAAATTGTCGATATATAGACCGAGCGTGTGGGTGATCGTAGCAGTGGCGAGGGGGAAAAATAAGATCGGTTTCCCGGAGGAAAAAGTTTTTCGCGACGCTCGCCCCGGCTGTACAACCTGGCAGCGTGCCAAATTTCGCTTTGTCGGCTTTACAAGCCGCGGCGACTATTATCGGGGGGAGGAGAGAGGGGTGGGGTCGGTCGACGTACAAAGGATCTACCGAGAGCGTCGTGGCCAACGGCTACTACTACTACTGTTATCTATATACATAGTGTGCCCTCGGCCGACGGAGCAATTGACATTTTTGCAGCCCGGCGGAATAAAGTCGTCGAGGACGGAAGCGAGCGTTTTCTTTTTTTTTCGGTACGACGAAGAGGGGGAGGAGAGCGAGAGAGGCCGACGTGTCGCGATCGCCAAAGCGATGACAGCTTGGACGTATCTGCGATACAGCTTCTGGTGCGTTGTATAGTATAGCGGTTGGTGGTGTAAGTGCGCGGGAATGTATAGATGTGTTGAAACCTCGGTTACTGTGGAGTGTACGAGTGCGACGTCGCGTAATTGGTCGAACGGTGCGTATTTATTGGCGAAGGAATGTAGCATATAGTAGTATATTTGTACTTTCGTAATGTATTTGTACTTTCAATTTGATTATACATATCTATTCTCTTTTTACCATATCGTACAACCGAGCATTTTAACAAAAATTCAATATAATATGTTATGCAACATGTAACGTACTTTAATATCAATACTAATTTGTATCTAGATACCTGAAGGTAATATATTAATACTATAAAAAAAAACACATATATATGCTAACTGACGAATCTAATTACGTTGGATTAACAATTCAACCTATATACGCATGGAAGCTTGCATTACAAACAGTTATATTAATTAACTGACCGTTCTATGCCTCTTCGCTTATACAACAATCGCCTCAATACATACATCACATATACACGCGACATCATTAATGTAAATTCATTAGGCATATTCCTCCTGCGCGCTACCATATAACTCTATAATAATTCATACATACATATATCTACATACGCCAATCTGCATCTCCCTTCGTATATCCACTGCCCTACTAGATCCTTTAAAAATTATACATAACGAAAGATGAATCAAGGCATACATAATCTCTCTTAAGCCGTATATAGCCAAGCTACCCATCGATCTTATATTTTGAAAAATTGCATCCGCGCGCTATGGCGAGTCTCAACGGTGTGCTAGTCTCGATTTCGATAAAGGTATATACGGGAGGAGAAGGAGGTACACGAGGGAATAGTCGAATCCGCAGTGTCCCGAGAGCAGCAGTTCACTGGTATATATATATGTATAAGAGGGTCGCGACAGTTATGCCATCATTTAAAGCGCAAAAAGGCTGAATTGAAAAGAAGAGAGGTTATACTTATGCTCATCTCGTGGGAACGTTGAGAAGAGAAGAAACAGGCCGCCAACTGCGCGCACAGTTTGCACACGTGCGTCTGATGATGATATATGCACGCGAGAAAGAGTATACAAGCATCTCGAGTGGGACGATTATTTTTTTTTTCTTTTTTTTAAACACGGATGCATAATATATACATATATATTTATTTCATTAGCTGACGACGGATACTTTATATATGTGCTTACCGAGCGGTTCTTTGTTTTCCCCCTTCGTATTTATTGATTCGATGTGAAAATTGGCATTTTTCTATTTCAACCCGTAATGTGATTGCGCGCAGCTCTCAGTTTTATATGGAATGGATATTGTATTATATTCTGTTGGCTGAACTACATTGAAAACTCGGGAAGCAGCAGCAGCTCGAGTGAGCAGTGTAGTGTCGATTCTGCCGTTTCGAAAAAATGGAGAAAAGTTTTGAAAATGTTGAAACTCCAATAAAGAGAGAAAATATATATATATATATATATAAATAATGACGTTTATAAATGACGTTATATTGAGAGCTTTCATTTATCAAAATGAGAGGAAAAACTTATGGAAGTTTCGAAGGTGAAAAACATATCGGTATTAATACTGGTGGGGTGCAGCATTTTTTTTTCTTTTAATTGAAATGACTGACGTGTATAAATGCGAGTTTGATGCTTCGACGCAAACGTTATAAATAATGAATATTATATTATTTTAATATTTAATAAAATGTTTTAGAAACCTTTATTCTAAAAACATTTTTTGAATTAACTAACGTCAACTAAAGTCAAATACATTCAGTGAATCAGGCCAATTATATAGTTGTAAAGAACCCAAATAACGAATAATTAATATAGTATAACAAATTCCAAAGCACCAAAAAAGAAACAGCTCCCTAATCCACCTTAATATCTCTGTTCGCAGCAAGTGTACACGATCCTGATAAGGCTACCAGGGCCCCCGTCAACGACGTGTTCCCGTGGCGGCAAGGAAGCACAAATGCTGAGCAGGTTCGGCGCAGTCGAAGCGCCATCGATCAAGATGTATCCTTACCAGGAGGATGCTATAATCGTTGCCTCGACGACGAGCGACAGTGGTACAACGCCTTCGACAACGGATTGCTCGTTAATACGACGACCATCACAAATGCAGCCAGCTGACGTGCGGATACCGCTTAACGCTAAAAACATACGTGGTATGGCATCTACTGGTGGTGCTGGTGGTCGTACAGGTGGTGGTGGTGGTGGTTCTAGTGGTATTGGTGGTGGTGGTGGTGGTGGTGGTGCTAGTGGTGGTGGTGCCTCGTCGTCGTCGGGTGGCGCGGGCGCCAAGGTACCGGCGAAAAAGAAGAAAAAGTCACAGGAGAAGAAAGCCGAGAAGAAAGCGGCGAAGACATTGTCGGCTATACTCGCAGCTTTCATCATCACTTGGACGCCATACAACATTCTCGTATTGCTCAAACCACTGACAGCTTGTACGGGCTGCATACCACAGGAGTTATGGGACTTTTTCTACTATTTGTGCTACATCAACAGCACCGTCAATCCGGTATGTTACGCCCTGTGCAATGCCACATTCCGCAGGACCTACGTGCGCATATTGAAGTGCAAGTGGCACAGCAGAAATAGAACTGGGGTTAATCGGGGATACTGAGGACACATTATTATTATTATTATTATTATTACTACTACTACCATCGTTATTATTATTATTAACGTCATTATTATTATCATTACCATCGTCGACATTGCCGATCTATTATTATTATTATCATTACCATTATTATTATTATTATTGCGATTACGGCCAAGGTTGACATTGTCATGGCGACGATCGTTGGACGATACTACCATGCAGCGGCGGCGAGTGCAAACCGTATCCGCGTGGATGCATTATTATATATACAACGTCGCAATGGTAACGCGAAATTGCTGGTGACGTGCTATATACATATATAGTACGTATATTATAAGCTGTATGCGAGGACTTATATATATATATATATACGTGTGTGTATAATAATCTAACGTGTGCGTAGGATGCACACACCGCAAAAAGAGAGAGAAAGAAAAAAAAGAGAAAAACACAGGGAACGAGAGAAACGTTATATATAGGAATATGGACGAGCGCTTGCCAAAATGGCATGCTATGTTACTACTTACTCACTTCTCTCTCTCTCTCTCTCTCTCTTGCTCTCTCTCTATCTTCTCATTCGTGGTGATCCCTCGATCGCGACCGCGATAGCGTCCCCGCCAACCCAACCCCTGTCTTCCTTCCTTCCTTCCTTCCTTCCTTCCTTTTTTTTTCCTCGCTTATCGGCGTAGATAAGCGAGTCGACGAATATACTTGTTGTGCGTCCTATGCGCAACTATATACGACGAAGATGATGATGAGGTCGTTGGGTACGCTTGAGTATATATATACGTGTGTATAATACTTGTATACGCGAGTGGTTCTTGAAAGTATAGAAGGGGTCGAGAAGGAGGAGGAGGAGTATACAGTGTTATCGGTAGATACGCGTTCGGATTTTGTCGCGGTGCGGTGTGAAATTCTTTGCAAACGTCGCGTGTATATATATATACATATACGATGGTATCTATAGGAAAAAGCGGATAAAGGACGCGTATGTAAGGTTTTAGAACGATGGCTCGCCGAGGTTTACGGTGTTATTAGGGGGTATGGGATTGGGTAAAAGGTTTGCAAGCAGCGTGTACGGAGTTGCATCGAATATACCAAAGAACGGGGAGAGACGAGCTTTGCGTTGCATTTATACATTGATGCTTTTATATATACGTTCGTCGTCCTTTACATCTTCTGTGATAATTCATTTTATTATATAGTTTGTTTAACGTTAACTTTGAGTTAAAACATACCGCGGTGATATTAGCTTTATGTATTTTATTTATTATTTACTTTTCTCTCTGTATAAACGTATTATTTATATTATTACGAGTTATCGAAAACCTATAACGTAAACGGTAATTGAAAGCGTCGTAAAGAATCGGTATATATATATATATATATGTACTCTGATGAAAAGAAAACCCGACAAATCCGAAAGCTCCTCTTCATCTTTCTCTACCTTTCCCTCTCTCTCTCTCTTTCTTTTGCCAGTGTCGAGAAAGCACTGCTCTCTCGCAAGAAAGAAAGAGAGAAAGAGAGCAGTACACGTATATGTATACACGTATACACGCACAAGCATGCTCACGTTAGAGGAAAACAACGGGACGACGACGACGACGACGACGCACATGTATACACACACACACAAACACGCACTTACACGCAAAAGTAGGCTCTTTGTCGCGTTCACTTTTGATAACGAGATAACTTTCCGTTCCTACGGACTTGACGTTGAGTGTCTGTAAAAGCCCTCGTTTTACCTTCTCTCTCTGTAAGAGAGAGAGGAAGGACGTTATGGCTGGCTGGTCGCCTCTTTTTCCGTGCGATCCTTGGCGAATCGAACCCGCGACGACGACGACGACGACGGTGACGGCGACTTTGCACTATCTCGAGCAGCCCCTCTCTGCCAAGGCTAAAGCGCCATTAAAGCGGCCGACTTTACTTTTACGGCCGGAGCAGAGGTTCGTCGTACTATACGCGCGTCTTACTCTTTCGATTCGCGTATGTTGGTGTTTGTACGTTGCTTTCTTTTTTTGGAATCTTGCGGATACGAGATCGTTTCTTCTTTTTTGTTGGAAAAAAATTGTTATCATTCGATCGTATATAGAAATAACGTTGCGGACATACTTCAATATGTACACACACACACATACTATAGAATTGAATTGAATTGAATTTTCGTTTTCTTATATTGTTGCATTATAAGAAGCTGGAGTTCCGGAAAATTTTCATATACACGCAAGTTCAAAAGAAGCTCTATTCTTATTCTATCGGGCAGAAAATATGTTTTCCAATCGTCCGCGACGGTTTCTCGTATTCCCGGTATATAAGAGACGGCGTATATATATATGTGATCTCGACTTTTTCCTATTCACTTATGCAGTCTCTCACCTCAACGCGCAATGCTCTGTATCCCTCCTATATATATACGCCCATTTACCTCAACGGTGCAACGTTCTTCTATATATATTATACATACTTCGTCGTGTCCGTGATAACCAATCGTCTCTTATTTTTATATAATATAATGTACGTAAAACAAATTACACACCCACACACACTTTCTTCTCGTGCTCTTATATTATACATATACCAAAGTGTTTTCCTCGACTGTCCACGAAAACCAAAATAATAAAGAAAACAAAACCTCGTTCGACCGATAGATATTATTATATTATACATATACGTATACCGAATTCGCTATCGACGACGACCTTTTATACACACATACACACCGTGAACAATCAAATTTGCAACTATATATATTAATACAAAACCGACTGTCTTTTTAAACCGCGATGATTGTGAGAAAGAAAGAGAGAGAGAGAAAAACAAATAAATGAACTCTTAAACGACGAAAAAGATGATGACGATAATAATATAGACTCTCCCTCATCCGATCGTTTAAAATATTATAGGTACGCTTTACACACAGTATATACTCGCACCGAATATTCGGTAGAAGAGGGCGAGGGGAGACATAAAATTTTCGATTGGCCAAACCACCAGTCCACGAGGGACGGCTCGTAACAATTTTTTCCAAATCCTGAAATATCACTGAAAAATACGGGCGTTTCTTATACGATTCTTTTCCTTCCCCCACCCCGTCTTTCTGAAATCGGCCATTCCAACGGATTTTCAACGGGGAATCCTCTCCATATCCGATTCCGACGCGAGACTACCGACGATTTCTACGCGGCGGGGGGGAGAAGGGAAGGGAGGTCAACGAGGTGACGATAAGAAGAGCGTGAGGAGCTATTGAGAGATACGACAGACGATAATTGATTTTCACTGCGCCGCACGCGCGTGTTTTTTTCTTTCTTTTTTTCTTCTTTTTGTAGCCGCGCGAGATGTACGGTAATTTATAGTTATTGTGCTTTTTAACGCTGTACGATTTGTAATTGGTCTGTTAGATTCGTTCGTGCGTATATAATGTAGAAATATATATATATATATATTTTTGACTTAGCGGAGTTTTAATATGGGGATAAATTTTTATTTTCCTTCTTTATATCTTATAGAACGTAGAATTGTGAATCTTTATATTGCGTATATGGTGATTTTATTGGGCAACATTAAAAAAAAAGGAAAAAAAATCAACAGTACAAAGATATTAGTATTTTAGGGGTATAATTATTACGCGATTTTTCAAACTATCGACCGAGAAAGAAGTTGGCGAAGAAGAGAAAGAAATACGCACTAAAAAATATCTAAATGAATGGAATATTTTGTTACGTATTTTACTGTACATATAATGAAATTTCATTGTATAGGTTTTCTCCATCGTGCTTAGAACGATCGTATTTTACTATATATTTCGAAAGACGTGTATTAAATTAAGAAAGGAAAATGAAAAGCATTTTTTCTATAGCGCTCGGTAAGTGTGTGTGTAAGTAAAAAAGACAAAAAAAGAATTAAGTACTCGCGACGTAGAGAGAGAGAGAGAGAGTCACACACGTGTGTCGTATCATATATAATAGAACTCGCGAAGGCGCAGTGAAAATTACTTATATATACGGTATACGCGAAAAAAAGTCGCTTAATCGTGCCGGTCAAAGACACGAGGTAAAGTACAAGAGACGCTCGCCAAAGCGGAAACGATAATCGCACAAAAGAACACTTTGTAATAGACGTGGACGAGGGAGAGTCTATAAGGCGCGAGGCAACAAGCAAGAAAATTCCTATGCATATATGAATACAAAGTATAAATATATAAATATAAATATAGATATATAGGTGAGATATATAATAAAACGTGCACGCGAAAGGTGTACGAAAATAAATAACATGCGCGCAAGCGAGGGAAACGAAGAAGAGGAGGGACAGAGAGAGAGAGAGAGAGAAAGAAAAAGAGAAAGAGTATGTGGTATGTGTGGAAAGAGAGAGAGAGAAAGAGACGAAATTGTGTGTGTACGGTGGCACGCGAAGTTGTTTTTTCTTTTTTTTTTTTTAATTGTACGGACAAAAATTGCACGCACCGGCACTCGACGACGACGTTGCGCGCGCGCACACTTTTCACTTTTCGAGGTTTTTCGTCGACAATAAACGAGTCGGCGCTCGCAAGTGTACACACATACACACACACGCACGAATAATGCATACACGTATATACGTATATGCAACTAAGCGAAGTGTTGTTGTGTGAGTGTGTCTGTGTATATCTATATATTTATCTCGTCGTCGAGCGACAGAGCGACGACGACGATCTTTACAAAAAAAAAATGTAATAAATCGAAAAGAAGCGAGTGTGTAAATTACGCAAGTGAGGAAAAAACAAACAAACATATGTAGTTCAATAAATAATTTATTCGCGCGCGTGTAATAGAATGACGGCATGTGCGAGATGACATAAGAGAGCGATTGAGAATCAACGCACGACGACGACGAATCTCACGAATATATTATAAGGCGTCCTCGCGCACTTATTAGCTCTCGACGTATGGACACAGCTGTGAGTATATATTGTAATATCGATAAACGTAAAACGATTAACGCATTTATATATATACATATTATCGAAGGACGGCGTGCGACCGCGCCGGAAATACGTGTATGTGTACGTAGCGAGATAGAAAGAGAGAGAGAGAGTGAAAACGAGAGAGATAGAGAGAGAGAGAGAGAGAGAGAAATAGAGAGAAAGTGAGAGTGTATATAATACGAGTATATATATACCGTAGAGGCAGAAAGGGAGAGAGAAAAGAAAACAGAAGCCAAACGAGCACATTTTTTTGATCGAAGCAAGTGTATACCGACGAGAGTTATCAACATGCTGCAGAGATATTGCGAACGAAAAATACAGTAAAATAAAAAAAAGAAACAGACATACATAATAGGATATGTAAAACTATGACATTCTAATTGAACGTGCCAAAAAACAAAAAAAAACGACCGAGTTGTATACAGTGTCGTGCGCGCGCGACGAGAGATATTGTAACCGTAACGAACATACAAACAAACAAAAAAAAAAAAGAATTATGATGAAAAAAAAAAACTTTAATGAAAGAGCACAAAGCGAAACGCATTAAACTTTTAATAAGATATATTTCTTAATCGATGAGGGCGCGGCGACGCGCGTTTCCACCTTTACACGTTTATTACATGTTGTACTAAA
The DNA here is from genome assembly GCA_035583055.1 of Torymus tubicola. Classification (NCBI taxonomy): domain Eukaryota; kingdom Metazoa; phylum Arthropoda; class Insecta; order Hymenoptera; family Torymidae; genus Torymus; species Torymus tubicola. The sequence goes on from JAWWEQ010000045.1 coordinate 16,198,864, forward strand.
AAAAAAGTGAATTAAAGATAAAAAAAAAATTACACATAAAAAAATACACACCGTATGTGCGCGCGGATATTTACGATGAAAAAATAAAAATAAAAATAAAAAATAAAATAAATGTAGAGTAATAATGTCACTCTTTCCAGCTGCGGCATGGGAAATTTTTGATAATCGAGAAGGTTGAGCACTTTGAATGGCCGTTGAAATTTTCGAGCACCTCTTGGGTAATAAAGTTTTTGTATATGTGTAAGTTAGTAGTACCGAGGTGTTTAGTTTTGCGAGATAAGTGTTTTCTTGAAACTATATACCTTATACTTCAAGATTCTATAAGATTATACGTAAGTCCTTTCAAAGTTTAATTTATAAGAAAATATGTATTACGCTTATTTGTATATGATAAGTTGTCTTACTATACCGAACTTTTTCTACTGAATTACAATGCAATAGGTTTCATGATATTTTGCGATTGTGATTTTAATAATGTTTTTATTACGTAAGTTGTTTAGAATCTTTCTATTCTTTAAATAATGTTATTATTTATGCAAACTTATACATCCTTGTATGCAACTCTGAATACTCATTACATTATATTAAAAAGACATATGAATTCACTTTTTTATACGTTTGTACTTTTGATGAACATATATACCACACACCGTTTTGAGAACTTTAAATTACTCATTTTTTAAAGTGAAAATACCTTTTTCAAGTGCCATTCAATCTGACAAATTTTCTGGTTATCCTCGAATTTTTTGACCAGTGCATACAATACCGATATTGAAAAAAAAAATAAAAATTCTAGCCCGTAAGAACTTAACGACAACCGAAGCCAAAGAAGTATACAAACAAAAAAATTATATTAATACATAAAATATATGTGTACGTTATTAAAGCGACGAGATCGTTTTACCATAGTTTAGCGGATGTTGGCCACAAAATATTAAGAAAAAATAAATAAATAAAAATAAAATACAGTAAGACTTTTTGCGTGACACACTGCAGACGGCGGAGGAAGCGTATTACGAAATACAAAAACGGGATTATAATGTAATATTACGCGCGAGTGTGCACTGATGAAAAAAAAAGCAAATTCTGGCGTACTGAAAAAATTTCTATTTGAATATAACGAAGCTGTAGACAATATATATATTTCATCGGTTGAGTCGTTTCTGATTTGTCTATAATGAAGTGAGAGAAAAAAAAACAAAATAATAATAAACACGAAAACAGGCATTATAATATAATATGTAACGACGAATTTTTCGAACGATTACCGCAACTCTTTTATATTGGCGATCACCGTGAAACATTGTGAACGTACTTAACTAAAACGTGCGTATTATTCAAGTAGACAGGTTTTTTGGAACTACGAGATTTTTTTTTTAAATCAGTGTGCTCGAGAGCAATCAGATTCTTCGATATACACATATATACGCATGTTTTACAAAACACGCATACAACCGTACACGCGCTCATTTTGTCGAACGAAAAGCAAAAAACAAAAAACAAAAAAAAAATCTCAATGCAGAATGACGGTTTGAGTGAATGGACATTGTTTTTCGACTTTTATACCTTTGAAACCGTTTTTTGTGCTTTACGAATCCACGTACAAAACGCACACACGCACATATATACCCACATTGGACACAGATTTGTTCACTCGTTCGAACGAAAAGAAGAGTATGTAGATATATATACTACTACGTCATCACGAATGAATAATAAATAAAAAAAAAGAAACCTGCGAAACTGCGTGCAATAAGAATATTATAAAAAAAAGCCAGACACGTGCACACAAACATTGTGTAATATCCATGCGATCGCGAGCGAACTCAGACGATGTATAGAGAAAAAAAAAATAATAATGATATAACTTTCCTCCCGAGGCGAGAGAAACAACACGTTCATTGTGTATATTTGCTACTATTTCGATGTACTTACCACGCTATACTCTCTCACTTAGGCCGTTTAAAACTTCGACGAAGCTTCCGAGTTTTACATTATATACATATATACATTTACACAGAGACACAATACAATTACACGTACACATATAATAAAAAAACACATTGTGACCTACGTACGTAAACCGCGACGCGGAATCGAGGTGCATGTACGTCAAACGAGGTATTTTATAGCGCGCGCGCGCGAGACGCGGCGCAATTTTTTCCGGGGCGTTCGCAATCGCGAAACAACGCGTGAGAATCAGTCGACGCGTTTGTTTTCAAGCGACGCGCGCCTCTTTTTTCTCGAATCCACACGCGTGTACGATGACCGACGAGCTTTGATCGACTTGTTCATGGTGTTCAATTTCATTGTTAACATCTATTGAGAATGGTTTTTTTCTTCTGTCGCGCAGAATCATTTTATCGCATATTTTTATTACACTTTTAATTAAGTATATCCACTTCGAGTGAGTTATATATTAACGATTGAATTTTAAAAAATTTGAAATCGAAGGAAAAATATCTTTACGGTAAATCTCCATAAAGAGGGTGAGTTTTAATTTCAGTATATAGACATAATATTTTGAGAAATGTCTAAAACCTGAAACTTGTCAAACAATCGTGTACATGAATTTTCTAACGTAATCGATGTAAAAAAAAATATAAAAAATATTTGTGCAAAGGGATCCATACAGAGAAAGATATAAAAATGATTAGTCCGACGTTTCATGAATTTTTTGTATATTCGCATACAAATATTACGTGTGATTCAATAATCGTAGATGAAGATTTAAAAAAAAAATGAAAATCCTTGTGTTCCTATGCATAGCTCACAACGAATCGATATTTTAAAATAAATATTCATGTGTAAAGATATAAATATATATATAAATAAATATACATAAATATATACATAAATACATATGTATAATTTATGCCTCTCAACGACATATTATATATATTATAATAACGATGTAAGAAGTTAACACGACTCGTCGCACTACGCTTCGTTTTTTTTTTCACGATACTATACATAACAAAAAAAAAAGAGGAACCGTTTAACCCGCGAGAGGAGAACGCAAGAACGAAACCACATATGCACGATTTCACGGTGGCGAGATATAACGAAAAGCTCTTGCGCGCCCGCGCGCTTGTATAAAGTAAGCTCGTCCGCGGTTATTGTACACGCGTCGCGCGTTTCATATATACATATAGATATATATAAATATATATATATACACAGACATACACACGCGTGTATATATATATGTTATACACATACACATTTGCAACCACGCACACGTATACCAATACGTACCACACAGCGTATTTGAAAGCGCGTATATCGCGCGCGAAACTTTTTTTCCGAGAGAGCGACGCGAGAACAAGAGAGAGAGAGAGAGTCTAAAAAAGGACGAGACGAGAAATAAAGAGAGAGAGAGAGAGGACCTTTCGCAATGAATTATGAATAATAAGGGAATAATAATTAATATTAATAAAGGATAACATTAATGATCATAATAATATTAATAATGAATAATGAAGAATTGTATAAATACCGATGTACTCGCAGTCTATGTTTATATACGTGGTTTATATTACCGACAATTAAAATTAAAGGGAAAGCGCCATATTAAGATTTAAAAGAGAAAAAATGAGGATCTACAAGATGATAAGCTGAAAGAAAAAAAAATAATACAATTTAACGATCGCAAACCATAAAAAAAAGGCAGCACGACGAGCAATGGATGTGTAGTGTGATAAGTAGAGATTATTTGTAGCCATCGAGTGTTTACGAAAAACCAATCCAAAAAAATATTAAATCTAAAGCAAATTATACGAATTCGTGATCGACCCGAGAGTCACATGGAAGTTGGTACATTAACGAGCGTACACGTTTCTTTCTTTTTTTTTCGACGGGCGCGTTAAAGACACGCGCGACCGACGAGGCTATTATATATCTTATATATATATATACATGTACGCGGGCTGTGTAACGTTCTACTGCTGCTGTTGCAGAGGGTAAAAAAAAATAATATGCGAAAAAGCGGGTAATATGTATACACGAACGACGGCGACGTCTTATAGTGTAAGGCTTTGTACGAAAGAGAGATAATAACAAAAAAAAAACACAAAATCGATCGCGAGATGAGTGCCGATGAGAGAGCGAGGAAGACGAAAGCGAAAGAAAGAGGATAAGAGATCACTAAACTGTCGTTATATTATAAAGGAGATAATGAATAAAACAAAAAAAATAATCGCTCGTTGCGATATCTGTCAGAAACATAATATAAATGTAAAACAATTTATATAGTATAAACAAACAAAAAAAAATCCACACGAGTCGTACTATTTATACACGAGAAAGCGTTTTTACGAAAAAAAAAAAAAATTAATAATAAATATTAATAATAATAATAATATAATGTAATACCGTGGGAGGAGGGGTGGAGAGGTACGTATACATATATATAAAAAAAGAATAAAGAGGCAGAAGGAAAAGAAGAAGATGATGACGAAGGAAGAAGGAAAGAAAGAAGGGATATAACAAAAACAGAAAAAAAAACAAAAAAGTCTTTATTAAGAGGGCACGCGCACGCTCGCGAAACGCGCGTCTCGCGCGTATTTAATCCTTTCTTCGCTCGTTTCGCCCGTTATTGTCGTTATACGCCCCGTCATCCCCTTCTCCATTCTTTCCCTCCCTTCCGCCCGCGCGAGAGTTTTCTTTCCACTTTATTTCATTCTCTCTCTCTCTCTCTCACGCGCGCGCGCTTTTATTTCCTCGTGATAACGAGGGGTGGGCATACGTTATATACCCGACGTATATATATATATATATCTATATATATATAAACGTACGCGCTTGGTCTACTCTCACTATCCTTCTCTTTCTCTCTCTCTCTCACATACGTATACACACCGGAGGGACTTTTTAGTTTTTTCCTTTATTCTTCACGCCAGCGAGCGAGCGCTTGATTTCCCCGCGCGGAAAATTCAAGCAGCGCGTATAGCTCGTGTGAGAGAGAGAGAGAGGGAGTGAGGGAGAGAGAGAACGGTTATGTACTTCGGGGAGATGCAAAAAAGGCAACGGTTGGGTGGAGAGAGGTTACGTGTGATATATACGCAGCGGTACTTTGCTTTATTATTGCATACATAGTTCGCGCATACTGTGTAAGCGAGAGAGAGAGAAAGAGAGAAGAGGTGAGGTGGGAAAAGAAAGGGTTGCATGAACCCTCGAGCGCAAGGTGGATATATATTTTGTAAGACTTTGTTCGTTTCGCCGGATCAGGCTTGTTTAGGTTTCAAATATATGTGTGTATACACATGTATTATACACTTGCGTTGATCGATGCTGTTGGTACGTAGAATTTTTTCGCAAGTTGAGGAATGAAAATATTATGAGGTTTTCGGTTTTTTTTTAAATATATATCCTATATATACATTCCATTGTCGCAAAAGTATATACATATATACATGTGAAAGTGGATCGACGAGGGGGGAAGGGATGTTTCGTCAATGATGGAAAAAAAACCAAAGAGCTCATTCAAGAAAAGACTTTATTTTTCATGATTTAATAGTATTTCTTTATTGCGATAAAATTAAATGGCTCGACAGTGTCGTTTTTTATTTCCTCTTTTTGTACGACTGATCGATTAATCGACGTTTGGCAAAGGGCGGCACGAACGCATTTTTGTATAAATCTGGTAAAAAAAAAAGAGAACAAGTGGCGTTGTAAAGTTCCAAATCGACTCGTTTGTACGAACATCATTGCCGTATATATTCAATATTCGTAATATCGCTATATTATTACTGCCCGAAATCGTATATATTTTCTTTTTGTCTTCAATAATATAATCATTCGACACGATATAAAAATGATGTTCGGATAGACGCGTCGTTCTGGAAAAAAAATTGTTTACCAAAGAAAGAAAAAAATTTCATGGTTCATCATATACCATGATTGACATTACACTGCGGTGCGGTTGTTTTCTGGAATAGAATCTAATTTTACGAATTAAGAGATCCTCTGTATGAAAAAAAAAAACAAATTTCGGATAAGCGTGTTATAATTATATCTATAGGCACATTATGTATAAAAAAAAATTACACGCCATATTTCGATTTGAATAAATACGATTAAGAAGAGATTAAAAGAAAAGAGAGCGAGAGCGAGAGAGAGAGAGAAATGGAGAGCGAATGGATGAAGCTGCGCATGATGCACAGCGCGGTAAGAAAATGTGTGTATTAAGCGTGGCAGCGGATTTCGTTCTCTTATAACCGACTACGATTGATTTCGGCCGACGACTCGAATCGTGATCAAAAGAAACGTATATGAGAGAAAGATAGAGAGAGAGAAAAAAAAGGAAGTCCCTCGGACGTCAAAGGTTTTATCGTCTCGAGTCGCGCGCGCTTTCCGCGTTTTATTATTGTAGAGAAAAAAAAAGTCGCGCGCACACACACACACAGCCACACAGCCATAAAACTACAAATACACACCGACATGTGCGTACGAACGAGACAAAAATACGGAGAACGAAAGATATACTACACATAGGAGGGATACTCTACAACACACACATACACACAGACACATACACAATATAAGCGACGTCGCCAAGCCGAGGACGTTATTATATCGAGCGAAAATCGAAAAAAAAGCACGCGAGAGAGAGAGCGAGCGAGCGAGAAAGAGAGAGACGCACATATACATAGTACAGCGCGTTGGTACGCTTCAAAAGCGTATACGTGCCCGTGGAAGCTGCACACATGCGTATAATATATATATAGTACACGATGATGTGCGAGCATGAGATGTGACATATACATACGTATACACAGACCTATATATGCACACTAACGTCTCTCTCTCGCGGCGTTATATTATATAGCCGAGCGAACGCGCTCCTCACATACACGGATATACAGACACACGTACACACGTACACACACATAAAGACGAGACACAGAGCACGCGTGTAATAGTGATTATATGCACAACTTGACTTTGGTCTATAAAAAAAATTATTTATACCGTTTCAAGGTAAATGCGGGGCGCGCGTATATTATAATATGTGCCGCGGGTATAAGAGAGACGCGCGAAAGAGAAAGAGAGTATGTGTGTGTGTGTATGTGAGGAAGAGAGAGAAAGAGAGAGACATGGAGATAGTGAGAGAAAGAGTGTGTGCAAGAGTCCATTGAATTGTGAACACGACTCGATAAAAACATTGACGCAAGGGACTTTTTTTCCAATAATAAGAACACAAAAACAAAATATGAATACAAAAAAAAAGAGAGAGAGAAAAGAGGAAAAAAAAACAAACAAACACAGACAAAAGATAAGAAGACGATGGCGAAGATGAAGATGAAGAAAAAACAAAATAAACAAAAAAGCTTATTTAAAGACATCGACGTTCATAAGTTTTACGTACAATAAATGTATGAGTATAAATTTGGCCTTAATACCACAATTTGTTTCCTTTTAATAATAATTTTGAATTAATAAAAAAAAAAGAATGTTATAATTGATAAAAATATAATTTATATGCTGTTATTATGCCGCTGCTCTTTGCACGCACATACATATATATATATGCTAATTCTGACGCTTAAAACTGACGTTGATTATATTTACATTCGAGAGTTTTCTTCTTTTTTTTTTCTTTATATATATAGTATACATATATAATATACGAGCTGCAGCCTATAGCGGGCCGCTAGCGCGCGTTTTTACGCTGAAGCTTAAGAACTACTTTTAGAGCGCAAGTTTCAATTGCGTTAGGAACGATCGGTTGAAGATAATACTAGAGGTTCTTTTATTATAGGCGCTGGAAAAATTCTCCAATGTAAACATAGTCAAAGCTAAAAATAACTCATTAAAAAAAAAATTCATATAATGGTTTCATTATTTTTTTTCTTTCTCAAGAATATATATAATAGTATTTTTGGATTCACGCATTCAATCACGATATTTCGTACTAGTATAGATGATTTTAGTATATTTCGATGCAAAAATTTTTTTTATATCAAAAATATATTTTAATAGTTTTTCGTATACGAGAACGGTTTTGTTAGAAAAATATATATATATAGATAAAGCCTGGAAGATTTTCAAGTGATTGAGTGTGTGAACTATATATACATATACATATAGCTCCGCATCGAAACTTCAAAGAAGGATTTTTCATCGGTTTCAGAAACGACTGTCGCCCTGCTACATTTATGACGCATCTATATATATATACGCAAGAGGAATTGCATTTTACATTATCATCACACATTATTTTTTTTCATCTCCTATTGATTATTCTTAGCTATACAAATTGGCAACTATTTACGTACACTGAATTAAGATAATTGCTAAATTAGAAATTTCGCGATCATATTTCTCATTTTTTATTTTCTACAAGGACACTTTGTGATATATATATTTTACAAAATTTTTATTTCACTACAAAATAATTCTTTTATACTTTAACAACAATTTCCTTTGTGCCATCTTAAGTATATACTACAAAAATGATCGCGAAAAATCCAAATGGATCAGACTTGCACGCGAGGATCAAATTTTCACGCTACTAAAAATCCCTATTATACACTCCACTACGACGAGCGAATTCTCCGCTCGTGCTACAACAAATATCACACTAAAGGGAATAGAGAGAGAGAGAGAGGGAGAGATGAAGGAGAAAAAAAAGGAAAAACAAATCCTATACGAAAATTTAATCCTTCAGTCGCGTAAAGTCGCGAACTGCACGGAGAGAATATATAGGTATATGTATACTACATCCATAAAAGTTATCGGAACAACGCGTGAAAACTCGACGTCGAGGGAGGCTTTCGCATTGCGGTAGTTCGGCTGATGGGATACGAGAAAAAATATTATTCAGGACAAAAAGTTAATCTCGTGAAAAAATCTTTTCCGGCTGAGAAATTTCTTAGAGAATATATATATCTTACTATGTCGCTAATCTTTAATGCTTCTACTTTCATTAAAAAAATCTGATTATAATTTTTTCTTCACTCGCGTTAGTAAGCTATTAATAGACTTGTCAGTTTATTATGAAAATAAATCAATATAGCCGACATTGTTGAACGGGTTATTTTTATAAAATTTGATTCGGCTTTAAATCTGATATATTGAAAATATCATGTATTGCTATTTTAATTTCTTTTATTTTAAACTAACTAATATTGAAGTTATAAAATCAAAGTGGCTCGTAAAATGTATACTTTTAATCAAACCAATTTCAACTTTTAAATTGAAACAATGTCGGTCATGTGCATCATATATTAATCAATCAATTAATCGACTTTTATTACACGCGCATATAATATTCTCTCACAAAGATTGAAATTATTTCATCTCTTCGCTCTTTTACTAAAACAATTACAAAATCTATAATAGCATTAAAATTAATAATTCAACGGTGTTAAAATCCTAAATATTCTCTCCGCGCACGAGCACATTACCAACCAACCTCCGCACACAAAAACGAAAGACGCGACGCATCGAGAGAAAAAAAAGGTAAAGGAACAAAAGAAAAATTAAGGAAAAATCTATAATTAAAGACTAAAAACTCTACGAAGGCACTTTCGGTATAAAGTCATCACACCACGTCGCACCTTTGTCACTTGGCATAGTCTCTATGGCCTTGAGGCGACTCGGTATGCAGATTCTTCTTCCTTGGCAATTGAAGAGTAATCGGCGCTTGATGTACAACATCCCGCCTCGAGTCCAGGTAACCAGCGCTGCTACTACGGAAGCTAAGCACGCGCAAATTAGGCACATGCTGCTCAGCTGCGACAGGCCAGTCGAAATTGAACACCGAGACGGGGGTTTCCGGGGTACGGTGGTCCGAGGTGTCACCACCACCACTACCACCGCCACCCCCGCTACCGTCCGGTGGTTCTGCTGGGGTTGTTGGAGTGGTGATGTATGGGCTAAGCTCCTGGTGCACGACATCTGGAACGCGTTGAAGACCACCACAGTCTGGTGTAGTAGGCCAAAGGGCTGGCGATGGGATAGCCGTCGCACTCGGACTCGTCCACTGCTCCTGTGGTATAGGTAACGAATGTTGGTTGAAGGTTTAGTTGGAGTTTTGGAGTGGCAATGATCATATATATATATACTTTTATTATCAAAAATAAATATAGAGTTTTGAACAAAATTTATTTTGCTTTGAAAAATTATTCGAAAGGCATAAAAATGTGAATTTTGTTTTTTGAATTTAAAAGTTTTATGTTCTAAAATATTAATATAAATAATAAATTTTATTTCACATTTATATCTACGTATCATATAAATAATTTTTACTTTATATGTATTTTAAAATTTTTATGAACTTTACTTTTTAATGAAAAGAGCCCGTATATATAATAACTATTTCGAATTGTATAGATTTTGTTATATTTTCGAAAACGTATCATTTCGGAGACCGTAAATTTCTATATGGCCGTGCCATTGTTCAATCCATTAGGTATCATATAAGCCTTCGTACATTCATAGCCGAATCGATATTCGCATCGAAATCTAATCTCACCCATTGTTCTATCGCGCCGGCTGAAAATGGCCAAATTGCATATATCGTTACTTTAGTTCTCACGTCTCGTTATCCCCCTCCGATGTATTCAAAAGTCACTCATTGTATTGTCATAAATTATCTTTTTTTTTATTAATGTGATTTTATTTTACGTATATATATATGTGTATCAACATATATGAATTATTACAGTAATACACTTCACTGCTAATGGATAATATATACGATTTATTATATTTATTGCGTAACAACGAGTTAAAATTTATGATAAAATATTCTTGGCTGCTCTTATCTACATAATAATAGTAAAAAACAAATTTACGTATAACTGATTTTCAATTAAAAAAAAAACTAGAACAATAGAAAATTTAAAAAAAAAAATACAAAATCCCTTACCGTCGGATGAAGGGCTAGATGATGATGAGGCCCATCTACGACGCATCCATGGCTCTCCATGAGCCCTGGTTGCTGGGCCGCTGCTTTGGTCTGATGATGGAGCAGCAGCTGCCTTTTTTGCGAGTACGTCGGCCCGTAGAGATCACCGGAATCCATAAGGCCACCCACATGGCCCTGCAGTTTGTCCAGGTCGACGATGTTGTACTTAGGGCAGCCATTGTCACTAGGACTTGGTGGCGACATAAGATGCGGCGTCACCGGTGGCTGAGGTGATAACTGCTGCATGTAGTGGTGCGACATCGAGGAGGAGGACGATTTACTGCTTGGTCGGAGGTACGGTAGACTCGGTGTGAGCGTGCGGCTCGGACTCTTGTTGTTGTTGTGTTGGACCTACGGATCATGGGGTAGTAGATTTTTAGATAATCTATGGTTATTTTTAATCAGGATTAAGGGAATACGTTTTTAAAAAATTTATAGTTATCCGATAAATATAAAAAATCTTTGTTACAATATATTTAATACACCGAATTTTAATTTCACATCTAACGAAAGAAACCATTAGAAATATCAATATACCATTTTCCCTATTAATTAAAAACCTACTCCGACCCTATATATACTATGAACCAAAAATCACTCGCGAAATGCTCACCATGGGCAGATGCGCCTTATTGCAAGGACAGAACTCGGCCGATCCGACATTCGTACAATGCTGGTGCATATGATGATGCTGCCGGTGCTGCTCGTCGTGCTCGGGTCCGCTGTTGTTGATGGACATATCGACAGGCTCGGCCGCATCTGCCTCCTGTCCGTGGCCTCTGGTTGCGCAACGCTGCGCGACGACCGAGTCGTTAGCACCCCCGACGCCGTAGACCTGCACACATATAGCCGCGAAATTATATGCTGATAGGGATAATCTTGTTGCGATGGTAGGGAATTGCGTTTGCGTCAATTTTCGTGAGTATATAGGTGGAGTATGATGGGATATAGGGATGAGGAGAGGATTCTTTGGTTGGGTGAGGCAGAGGGGAATGTGTTATTGGGTTATGGGTTTAATTGATATGTAGGGTGGATATTGAGAGTTTGTGGATATAAGTGATGTTGGGCGCCATTTGATTTTTATGTAGAGGTAAGTGTTACGTGTAGGTTAGTAGAAATGGATAAAATTACTTTTGAATGTAATCAGGAAGAGTAGATTAGCTTAAACTTGGATTCATTAGGTTTTCTGTTGTGGAATATTCGTAAACCGTATCAAAATGGTACGGACTACTTATAGACTAAAAGCTTTTTTTTCACCCGGATATATAAGTTTTGCATGTTCTTTTTTATAGAGTTAGATTTCTCTTGCCCGCTATAAATTTATTATTAATGACCGCATTTCGAAGGATCTTAGCAATTATTTGAATTTTGATGGAGTAGATGAAATGTAAAACAAAAAATATTAGCGTAACGTATATATAGATATATACCTACATAATGTATCATTTCGAGTACTTTTCAGTAGGTTCAGAACAATTGCTATACTACATAGCTATGGGCTTAGCGCCCTGGATAAAGTTTCTTCGTTATCATTAAAACTTCAACTAACATTTTTGATAATATTTATTTATTATATTATTAAATTTAATTTAATTTCATTGGAAACTCCAGAACTCACGTAAAAATCATAATCTAATGTAACTATCATTTATCTTTATCTTAAAATGACAAAAATACTAGCAATATTCTTTCCAAATCATCCTACACAAATACAATCACACAAATAAAAAAACCACACTACACCATGCTGATCTTTTCTTTACAATTACCAATTTATTTTTACGTATCCTACATAACTCGCCCATGAAAAACAATAATCAACCACATACCTCTGTAGGCTCCTGCTTCACAAGCGTCCGTTCCTTTGCCCACACCGCCATTTGCCCATCGTCCAGAGGATGATGAGTCGGCGGTTGCTGGTACGGTGGGCCCAATTCCAGCTCGTGCGCAGGCAGACCGTAAGCGCGATTGTAATCCACCGTTGGCACCTCGTAGGCGAGAGGCTGTGGCTGGGGTGGAGGTAAGACCGGAGGTGGGACCACTGGTACCGGTTGCGGTGGGACCTGGGGACCTTGGACTCCGGGTGCGGTCGCACAGACGCCGTACGTAAACTTTGTCTGGGACGAATACTGATATAACCAGGAACTAGCGCGCATTACTTCAGCCTCTTTCTCACTGGTGGATAAGAGAAGATATGGTCGTTGATTTTAAAGCAAGTTTGAAGTATCGCCCGTGTGTAACAAAAATTATTTAATAATAATAATGAAAGAAAAAATAAATTAATTGAAATAAAAATTTATTTTCAAAGCATGTAAATATATGTTGAATTATTGTTTCATACTTTAAAACTTTTGAACATAAACGGAAATCATATGTAATGTAAATGTTCGTTATATTTGTTTGGAAAATTATATTATCTATATAGTATTCTTCTATATTAAACATTTTTATCAAAACAGAGAATAATAAAACCTATATAAATTCCAACTTAAATTTGAACCATTTTATTAGTTTATTTAACTTTCATACCAAACCGATAGACATCCAGGCAACGTCTCAACTATATACACCTTTAAATATAAAATAAAAACCTCGTGTATATATACATAGAAATAATAAAATAAAAGAAAATAAAACAATACCTTAATACTTGATTGGTACAAACGATAATAGGATGCTGGCACTCCTCGGACGTATCTTTGACTTGTAGGACACAGTGGACCCAGAACCACCTACCGGATCGGCTCTGTAGCCTGAGCAGAGCCGTGCTCGATCGTTCCTGATCCGACTGAATGACTGCACGGGATCACGCGCGGGAATTTCGCCCGAGATTAGACCAGTACAATAATGCGGACGCCGATAATATCGACAAATATATATATATATATATACATATACAATAATAGACATTGACATACCAGTTTGGTGTTTGCAATACGCGGTACGTATGCTATCCCAATGGAGGAGGTTGTACCAGGAGACACCGACGAGTTCCGAACGACTATATTCCATATGGCTTTCGGCTCTATTAAGATATTTGAAGTATCGTCAATGTTATTAATTAAAATTATCTTAAGTATAAAACTTTATATGCACATGTTTTACGTTCTATATAAAAATCTAGATTTACAGTAACCGCAACAGTCCGACATTTGACATATAACGGCGCGCAATCAAATCAAACAAAACAAACAAAAAGCGTATACCGTCCCATCACCGTGATCTAAAACCACTCGACCTAACGATCCAATTATGATAATGCATTCTCTCTCTCTCTCGATTCATTCTTTCCTCGTCGCGATAAGAAAGGCAAATTATATATGACACGAACGACACGCACAAAGCTAATCCGATGACACCTTTGCTCTATATATATAGTTAGAGTACGTGTATAGGTACAATACGATGTCGTGTAACACGCGACGACAAGTTATATATATATACACAGCTTAAAAAGATGAAAATAAGCCAGTATCACGAACTTACGTTTTGTCGATGTGGAGGTATTTCATGTCCATCGAGTGGATGGTAGTGAAGATGTTGGTCGCGCCCTGCACGACGCTCTCGCGCGTCTCCGGTAGTACGACAGGCGTGCAGGAGGCAAGGAAGACTGACTCGTTGCGGTTGCACAGGGGGACGAACGGTAGGTAGTGGCCCTCCACGAGCACGACCTGCGTTGCAGAGATGGGTAAGATGGGAATTATGATAGATTTTTGGTGGTAGTGACAGGGTGGTTTTTTGATAGAGAATTTGGTGTAATGCTTTAATATTTGAGGTAATTCGATTTGTTGTGTGCGAGAAAATGATTGGTAATAGTAACCAACTAACTTTTAGAATGTTTCAACTATTTAGTGTTCAGTGTATTCAATAAAATAGTTGCTGTATCTATGGTATTGAATAATTAAACTATTTTTTTGGCTTATCTAACATTATATGAGATGGAATATTGTCAAAAAATGAGTTGGTAACTGTAATTAATCATTTTTTTTTGCGTACAATCTTTTTGTTGGAAATAATCGAGGTTAATTAGCAATTTTTAAAAATTTAAAATAATTTTATTTCAGTAGCTATTACAATTTTTCAAATCAATACACCCTTATATATTAAATTGTACTTTAAATGAACATTACACCATACTTTGCCAAAAGATTATATTTTATCTCAAGAGACAAGTTTTTCAAAAGCACACCCTCTGTCATGAAAAATAATTACCACTTACAACGCTCAAGACTCTCAACCCTTCAACTATATACACACATACATACATATACACGTACACACCCACAAACCTTTTGATCTCCGAAGCGTAGCTGCCGGCGTGAGTTGCGCGACACGTTTATACGGCAGAGGAAGAGACGCCGGTCGTCCGGCGCCCCAGGGCCGCTCCTAGCCAGCTGATTCTGGATGACCATGTGGTCCTGCTTGTCGACCACGTCGTAAACGCTGTCGCCATGGATCAAAAGGTCCTCCTGCAACGCCGCAATATCCGTTTAGCGTTTGAATATATAAACGATTATAGAGTAACTTGTTAGGAACGAACTTATGGTCGACGTGACTATACAAGTTGCCAATAATTATGTACATTTTATAAGATTCTTTTTTTATGTTTATTAAGCAACATTTGGAAGGAACGACAAAAAAAAGATATATATTTTTACTTTTTAGGAAACGTCATGTAAAATTAGACGGTGATAGCGCGTTATAGTGCAATCTAATCAGCGCATTTAGTAATATAAGACCGCGGGAATACTATATAATTTGACTGAACTCGTCGCGTTACAATCTTAATTACCCGTGACGGTACATATTTTCGTGATATTATATTCTCGCAGGTAAATGGGAACACAGGTAAAAAGGTGTCGGAGAATGTCGCGGGAATAAAGTATTATAATTAATCTTACGATTATGTCGCGAGGCTACGACAACAGAGCTTGTACAAATATAAAATGACGTAATTATAAAGTATAATAAACGCCTATAAAACAGCGCCAGAAATTTCTTCACGCGCGTTGGCTCGTGCGAAAATTTCGCCTGTATATAATTAATCATAAATAGTACAATTAATTTCGCACGAAACATACATTTCACACCATATATATATATAAAGTGCGAGAACAAAAAAAAGCTGAATATATACGTATTATATACAGTTTCGCCCTTCTCAATTACCACCATAATCTTATATCCTTATTCTATTATCATTTACCATCGAGTGTCCCAGGTACTCCGCGGCATTTTCCGATATGTACAGCAGTTTGCCCTGTTGAGTCATCATCATAATGAAGCCGGACATGGCCTGTAAAAGAGAAAAGAAACAACATCGGTCGGCCGGTTATTGGTCTTAAAGTCTTTAACCCTATATATACACGCCATCCGCCCTGACCCCGGCGTGAGACGATAAAGGGAGGGAAAAAAAAGAATAGAGAGAAAGAGAAGTAGATAGTAAGGGAAAAGAAAGAAAAGTCCTCCCTCTTCGGTCTCCACGTGGAGTGTGTATATCGGTTTCGCGGCGGATTTCCGCGCGCTCGCCTGGTGGTGCCGATTAAATTTTACAGGCGTCGTAAAAATATGAGAGGCGGCGTATTATCGTTATCGACGCAAGCGCGTTACACATCGAATGTCTGTTATATAGACGCTGTATGTCCCTTTTTTTTTTAACCTACCGTTTTATTGGACATCACCCGCGGCATGGCCTGCGCGTATGTATACATACATATATATGCGTTTGAGAGCATGCGCAGAAAACATTATTCGTTTTGTTAATGGTACTAGTGATATCGAGTGGTTTTGCATTTGGGTTTCGTGTTTGTGGATTGGGGGGAATTTCATTTTAGTTTTGAGAAAAATATGGTAGTTAAAGTTTGTTTTTCTGGAGAATTGTGATATTGTTTTAGTGATACGGTGGACGAAGTACTTGCTTTTTTTATATATTATGGGTTTGATAAGATAGGTTGTAAAATGTTTAGTGACGTCTGTTAAATTTAATGTGAGAAAGTATTATTACTGACATATATATATATATTTGTTATACGTTACCTTTGAAAAACCAATGTTTGGTGTTGGCATAGTTGCTGCTTCTTGGTCGTTTTTTAACACTGCAAAAGTAAAGAAAATATATTGTTAATATTGAAAATATTTATATATTATTCTTAACTTTTTACCGATTATCCCTAAATTCTTAATGCTATATCAATGTTCTTTTATGAAAAATTAATTTATTCGCATTATAAAAAAATGAAATGTACATAGGGGTAAGACTGTTCCGTCATAAAAATATTTTGTTTAATTATGATTATGCTGTAATTATTTTCATAATATATTTACGATTATTTTAAATATTTTCCGCGTAATCATGGAAATGCAGTATCGATTTCAAATATATACTTTTAAATATTTTCTTCTGTGTATACGAAAGCATATTAAAAAGCTATTCCACTTTAGGAAAAACATTTTTATTAAATAACTTTTACAAGAGATATTTGCGCAATTTTTTATTGAAACTATATGTATTAGAATGGGACAATATACCGAATACTGGGATCAATCCGAGTTTTTCAATTTCTTATTTACTTTGGAACTATCTATATATTATATCTTTTCTTTAAAAATATTTCTATTACAGGGATGCGATTCTTTTTATATGATTGGCATGTCAAAAATAGTCTGGAGTAAATATTCGGAGAGTTCAAAAATTTCTGAGCTCGCAAGATCGTGCGCGCCATAAAAGTCATAGCGAGTAAGATAATCTTTCTACAAGCAAATTGTTGTTCAAGTAATACATTACGTTATTATTTATGTTATGAAAATAGGTAGAAGGAATTTGATTCCTTTATTTTATTTGTAACTGTTGATACCTTATTTTCTCTTTTATTTTAATGTAAATACAAATATTGAATTGAATTGAATTGTTATTTATTGTAAATCAGTTGCTTCACAAACATAATGATAAAAAATATTTCGTGTAAAAATACAGTGATAAATATAAAATAATAATAGACATTCAGCATAATGTTGATGTATCTTTGTATAATAAAGTTTATTCATTTTTTTATATATATTAGCATTTGATTCGTAGAAAACTGAATAAATCAATTATCGAGTATTTTCATATGAATATGTTAATCTGTAATTCTTAATAAAACATGCTTCATAAAACAATGTTAAAACATTTTCATGTTAACGTAGAATCGCAAATGCGGCTTACAATTAATTTTGAATATAATAATAAAAGTATCATATACCGTAAAAAGTTTTTATGTAAAACCGAATATTTTCGTAAATCTCGAATAAAATTTCGTTTTCATAATTTACAATAAAACGTTGAAAAAAAGTGTGTTTGGTAAAGAAATCCAGTTAAATAAAGCTAAACTTAAAACAATAGTATTGAATATTGTTGTTATCCTCTTATCTGTACCCCTCATAAACAATTTCCAAAAAATATCTGATTATCCTAGTCTCCTTGTATCTCTACATTTTCATTCCTCTCATTTAACCAGTACCTTATACCTCTATGTTAACCGTGATAAAATCAACCAACCCAACCGAATAACTGCAATTTTGGCAACAAAACCCCAATCAATTCTCAACCCCATTACATTAATTGATATTCCACAAAAAAGTCGCTCGTGTACCACCCCAAAACATTCCCCACCCCAATCCGTCAAAACCCAATCTTCATTATATACCCTATATACAGTACCGCACAACTTTTTACACCGGACTCCTCTTCTCCTTCGTATATATATATACCTATATAATCAGCAAATCCTCAAGCGACCGCAAGAACCTCCTCAATAATCCTCCTCCGACCAAACGACAAAAACCCGCAGTCCCGCGCACAACCAGCACTTCAATAATCGCATCGTTTGCAAATCGCCTTAAACTCCATCATATTCATCAATTTTCGGGGAGGCGACAGCAACAGAGGAGGAAAGTCGCGCGGATACCAATGCACGTATATATATATATGTACAGATCGTCGGGGGGTCGCATCGTATATATACAAAAGCGGCGCCGGCAGTTGTAATAGCAGCAGCTATACATTATATATATATACACACACATACACACATATATATATATATATATATATAGAGAGAGAGAGAGAGAGAGAGATATTTATACATATATATATACACACATGCGGGATGAGTTTTTCTGGAAGAATGCGCGGCACGTTGGCGCACACCGCGCGCGCGTTATTCCCCTCTCTCTCTCTCTCTCGCTGCTCTCCGCGCTGTATAAAAGAGCGCGGGTGTATTATGGGAGATAGCGCCGTGGGTACATATATACATACGGACGTACATACACACACATATATACATGCACACGTGTAGAAGTACACGTGTGTATGTGCCCCCCGCGTATGTGCATGTGAGCGCACGGGCAAGAGAGCGAAGGAGCAGAAAGAGAGAGAGAGAGAGAGAGAGAGGAGGCAAGCGAGCGCGCGCGGTGGGGACGCTTACGGGGGAGTATGGGTTACAGGAGCGTGAGAGTGTTGTTGCAGAGGCCGAGAGGTCAGCGGATCACCCGGAACTCGCGCTTAGGACTCTCGCGAGAGAGAGAGAGAGCGCGAGCGGACGGCCTGGGGTTCGAATGCTCGCTCCTTCTCTCTTTCTCTCTCTCTCTCTCTCTTTCTCTCTCTCCTTCTTGCAGAGCGGTTAACTTTGCCTCCCTCGCGACCGACCGCCGGCGCGCGCTGTGCTGTGTGTATATAGGTATATACGCTGCATCGCGGTGTGTATACCTCTTCTTCTTCTTCTTCTTCTTCTTACGTCTTACCTTCCTTAGAGGCTCCTCTTGCTCTCTCTCTCTCTTCTCTCCTGTACCTTATGCCTTTTATCTCGACTGTCTCTCTCCGTGGAACCGATGAGAGAGAGAGAGAGAGCGAGAGAAAGAAGGAGGACGGATTTTTTTTGCGCTCCGGCTTTTCTGTACCTCATCGAGCTTATAAACAATGACCCGCCTAAGTAGTGGACGCGCGCGCGCTTGCAGCGGTTGCGCCACAACGTCGTCGTCGTTGGTGACTTTCGGTGTATTGCACCGTATGTGTGGGTATATATGTGGACAAGACCCCAAGAGACAATGATTTGACCCGTTTTCTTGGAATATGGGTCTATTCCGGTTAACAAGAGTTGAAAGAATCGAAGTGAAAAAATTTTTAATGGAATGCAGTTGAACGTATATAGATTGAACGTACGGGAAAATTGTACTTTAATATATTGGGTTTGTTTAGAAATTATATGGTTTATTTTCAATATTACATTCGAAAATTATTTTTATTCATCCATCTAAATTAAATTTTATGTGAATGTTTGTCGTGGAGTTACATTGACGTTTAGATGGCGTAGAAGAAGGGTGACCGTTGATTCAACAAAAAAAAACTATCTTGGGATGTACCGGCTATTAAATTGCGACATTAATTTACAAAAAGATACCATAGCCTTGAGAAAAGAGATTTAAAAAAAATCTTATAGACCCTTTTTTCTATGATATAAAAATCATCTTTCGAATTACTCTTCTTATGTTGAAAATTAATGTCTTTTTCATTGGTCCCAACTTTGCGAATTTTTATTTTAAAAATTACAGAGGAACCAAAAAATACCAAATGAGAATTGCTTTTACTTTGAGCAGCCACAATCTAAAAAATATTAATTTCTCAAAAAATGCTGATTTACGATATAAAGAAAATAATTATCGTATAACGAATAAGTTTTTGAGCCATCTCTGATTGCTTACAACTTCTCAAAGAATTCATATATTTTTTAACTAGCGAAAACTCACATTAACGATGTTCGATTTACTTTCATTCTGTGTCTTTATAATTTCTGTATAATAGAGATATTAGCAAAGTTACGACCAATGGAAAAGATATCAGTTTCCAACCTAATCACACGAATTTGAGATTTATAGATTGTATCCTAAAAGAAAGGTCCCAGTGGACTGAACTATGGACACTAGCATTTATTTTTGGGTAATAGAAATCAGTCCTCAAAGTAGGGAAAATTCATATCCCGAAAGTTGTGTACTCTTCTTCTCAATGGTAGAGATAGTGCAACTAATAGAAACAGTGAATCCGTATCCAATTCTCACGTACGTGTATCAATGCAAAATGCACAAAATTGCTAAATTAACAAGTACACCCTATTCTTTACCCGGAAAAAGTTAACAAATTCAACGAAACCAATTTAAAAAAAAAATAGCAAGAATCTCCAATTGATGTATAGGTACATAATCAAATTTTTCATTGATCCATATCAAATTTAAAAAAAAATTTTAAACAAATCGATTCCAAAAATTCCGATCGCTTTACATACATATACATATATGCATACACAAAGCCATTTACTTTTCGGCCGTCCGCAAAAAAGCCAGATCCTCTCTCTGGCGCGCGCGCGCGCGCGGGCTTCTAGGATCCTTACCGTGTATGACTAATAAGAAGGGCGGCAGGAGTGGGGGAAACGTGCGAAAAGCGTCCAAGGAGGAGGATGAGAGAGGTCATTCCGCTCGCGAGACTTATACTCTCGCGGCGTCGGCGGCGGCGGCGGTGCTGTCTGCGTGCATGCGCTCGCGCCACAGATACACATACATATATACATATCTATATCTATACAATATACATAAACCCACAGGTCTATATGTATATATGTATGTATATACTTATTTTATGGTTATATTTCTTTATTTTCTATAGTTGCGATGTGGTTTCGTTAATTGCATGTAATCGCGCCGTGGGGGCTTTGCGCCAACAAATACTGTGATTAAGGCTGATAATTACGGCGAGGAAGAGCGGCTCGCGCGCGCGCGCGCGCCGCGCGTAAAGAGTTATCGTGGCGCCGAGCGCGCGAGCGCTGACGGATGAAATTTGCCGCGAATCCAGCGTTAAAAATTATATTATATTTGTGTATTAGCGAGATCCTTCGAGATAATTAAATGCTTCGGGGTTGCGGGATAATGCGGCGCGCGTTGATTGCTTTGATAATGCTTTTGTTTTTATTTAATTTTTTTTTGCTTTTGCAAAATGGTTTTTAATAAAGTCAAAAGATAATTTCTTTTTAAGTGTGGTTGGAAGATGCCGGACTCTTTGTTTGGAAAATTTAAATGCCATGTAAATTTGAAGAGAAAATATATTTTCAGGAAAAGAAACTAAGTAGGTTACTGTACAATATGAGACAATGTGTATAGTTTGGAAATTTGCGGAATGCTGTTTTTGTCGTTATTTAACGAGTTATTGGGCGAGAAGAGTGTAACAAAGGAAGACATTGATAAATAAACGTTGTATTCTGGTAAGAATTATCAAGAGAATTGAGAAACCGGCTTGAGTACTCGAGAGCATTAGTTGAATAGGCTGCGAAAACTCACTTAACTGTGCTTAGACTCTTACAAAAGGCTTTGCGGGGTCTCTAAGGACTTCCAATACTTTTTATCCTGTACTGCTCGAAAAGATTCATAGTGGTATGTTAGACAACTTAAGATTATTGGGTTTTAATATTTTTGATAAAAAAATTAATTTTTCGTACTGTAGAAATATTTTAGGTCTACAGATATATAATATACAAAAGTGAATAGTAAATCATTAATGAAAGATTTGATAATTCAGTCTATTTTCAATGTCTTATATTAAAGACTCTTTTTTTGTATGCCAAAGTTTATTTCTTTATTTTTAAAAAAATTTTTTTTAAAAGTTTACATTATTGCGAATTTATTTGAAAACTGTAACGGTTTAATATTCTGGAAGTTTCTACAGAAGTAAAACTAAAAGTTTTCCACAAAATATTATGTCTTCATAAAAATTAGACCTTCAAAATGTTCATTATGTACATATACTTATTAATAATATATTTTTATGTGAAAAAAAGTAATAAAATATTATGAAGAGTTTCTAAAAAATAATTTTTCTTTTCACAAATTGTTAGTGCTTTTAGAATTGGTATATAGAAAATTTTCATCCGTCAAATACTGTTGTGTACTCTTTTTATGATTCAGTACTATACAAATATTCTATCCTATACAACATATTATAAACAGACGTTGTTTATAAAAGTCAAAGTTTGAATTTTAAATGGCTTTGATTTAAAAGTAAAATATTATAATTATTTATTAAATAAATTATTTGTATACTTTTAATAAAATACACAAGATTTCTTTTAATTACTAAACACTTAACATTCTGCTTTATTTGAATTGAATTTTAAATTTATATATTAATTATAGTTATTGTGAATTTATTATTTTAAATTTATATTAATATACGTAAGAAATTTTAATCAATATTCTTTTTTAAACATTACCATAATATAAAGATTTTACGTTTTGTTTACTTTGACTCGTACACAACGCAGTATAAAATCGAGATAGAAAATGCGATTCTATACGATGCAATCGAAATTGCGAATAAACATCAATTAAACGAGGATTTTATGCGACAGCCGCATGTATATACGCAGTACATTTCGGTCAGGTTCGGTACAATATTATATGCATTGAAATAAACACCAATTTCAATATACTTTTACGTTATAGCAGTACATTATTGCTCTAAACATACAAAATCGACGTATTTACATGGAAAATGCTTTTATGTCCAAATATAAATATCTTCCCAATACAGATTCACATTAGTTCCAGGTATTTTATAAACAAACGCAAACATGCACTTTTATCATAAACTACAACTCTGTGTATATTCCAAACATTATTACACCTTTTTTTGCCAATAACAATAGAATTAATACAGTAAAATAAAACCATAATAATAGGTTCTTGCTACTTGACTATACAGATGTGAACCACATTATTTTAGAGTAAGTATTTCAAAATAACCTACCGGTTTGATTTAATAATTGACTAAAGAAATTGTATTCTCTAATATATATTTAGAAATTTTGTATAAATTCTTTAAATTCAAATCCATGAAAAAATCACTGTTTCTCAATATAAAACAATCGGTAACTGCAAGAACAATTAATTTACACTTCCAAGTAATACACTATTTTGGATAGTGTTTATTAACTTTTCAAATAATACATAGTTAATATATACACTATTCACACAATTTCAAAGTGCATATCCCGTTTTTCCACCGTATTACCTTTTATTTTTACTGATTTTAATTTAGAGAGTATAATTCTGACAGGCAAATAATAAGACAACAATAATAATAATAATCATAAGAAAAACTCACCGTGCTGGAAGTAATTGGCTTTCCTGAGGAACACGCATACGAGCGCCATCAGCTGTAGCTGTGAGAGCCGTTGTCGCGTGGACGGCGGCAGTGGCAGAAGATCGCGCAGGTTTGCGATCTCGGCGTTTATCAGGTCCCTGCGCAATTTGCTCGCACCTTTCGTCGACTTGCTCGCATCTATCCTTCAAGGGCACACGCGTCCTTCGTTTAAAAAAAAAGAAAGAAAGAAACTTCGTACGCTCACGCGTAAGCGAACCCATGGTGCCGGTTTGCGTGACCAACCCTTCTCGCGTATTCCCGCGCGCGCGCGCGCTTTCGATTGCTCCACGTGCTTATGGTATATACCGGTTGTTGGGAGAAATTCAACGTTTTTGGTAATAGATAGGGAGGATTTTTCAATTATTTTGATTTGCGCGTTTTTATAGTAATTGTACACTTTTTTTGACAAGAAAATCGACTTGGAAATGAATTTCCTTTATGGAAGTTTTATTCGGAATTTATGGCAGAAAGAGTTAATGATAATCTTGCATTACTTTGTTTCCAAGAATGAAAAGAATTTATAAAAACGAATCGAAAATTAAACTATTTAACTTTGACGTTAAATTTTATTTGTGAAACCGTATAACTACTGTTACTTTTATCGTTTATTTCTTCTAAATTTAGTAGTTTGAAAAGCTTTAAATTATTAATTTTACGTCTGACAAGGTTTGACAAAATAAAATTTTTAACAATTTTAATTTAGTATAAAAACAAAAAAATACATTTTAATTTTTCACCACGCGTATATAATAAACCATCGTATACTCACCACATTTTAAATCGTCGCATTCTCAAAAACAACCGTGAACCATATGCGTTCACCACGCGCTCGCGCGCCTTCACCTCACCCACAAAACTAAACAATTTCCAAATAATTTCAAAATCTTATACATCAATGAGCCGTCGGTATCCACCCACATATATATATATATATATATACATATCTATAACCGCATCGTCCAATCATGAAAGATCACCACAACAAACTCACACTTATATCACACGCACCTCTCTATACCGGCACACTCGTCGTGAATCCCCCCCTTGTTCTCGCCACGTGCGAGACGTGCAACCGGTATATACCAACCGATCGATGATCGCTTTCGCACTATTGTAGTATATATCCTCTTATCTCCATGCTAGTATAGCGCCGCGCACGCGCATCATTTTTTCTCGCACGGAAGGGGGTTGAAACGACGACACACATAAGAGAGGGGGGTTGGGTTGTGAATTGCCGGTATCCATATATATATACACATATACATCATCGGCAATACATGTCCATCATGTGTGGGGGACTTACCGATTGAACATATTTCGTGGGCGCGCGGCCAGCCACGCTGCAGCCGTCGACGGTGCCGGACATTAGCGTGCGGACGCCGCGTGCGGGGCTAAGAGGCGCAAAGAGCGGGCCCCCCCAACACATCCGGGTCGCCTCCTCCTCCTCCTCCTCCTTCTCCTTTACTACTCCACGACGCTGTTGCTATTGCTTCTGCTGCTGCTGCTGCTGCTGTTGCTGCTGGGCGCCGCCACGGCCGCCGCTCTGCACTGCAGTGCTGCACAGGTACTCTCGCGAAACTGCAGCCGTACCGCCGCAGCCGTCGCCGCCGCCGCTGTGCGCCGCCCGACGCCGCTGCCGCCACGGCTGCAATCTAACATCCGGGTCATAACGCGCTACTACACTGGAGAACACGTGGGTTACCCGCCAAGAGAGCTTGTGCAGCGCGCGCTTGCTCCTTCGTATACCTCCTCCGCCTCCTCCTTCTCCTCCACCTCCACCTCTACCTTTTCTCTCTCTCTCTCTCTCTCTCTCTCTCGCTCTCGCTCTTTTCTCTTGCTATCCTATACTCGCAAGCGAGAGCAACAGCAGCAGCCGCAGCAATGCTCTCGCGAGTGTACCTACTCTAGCCGCCGCCGTCGCCGTTCGCGCGCGCTCCTCTCCTCGAGCTAAATTCTCTCTTTCTCTCTCTCTCTTGCAATGTGTCTAAGTCTCTCTCTCTCTCTTGTACTCTCCCTCTACTCTGCGCTTTTCACTTTTTTCTGCGCCGCTCCCTCCCCCGCGTGCTTTTTTGCCAGCCCCCGTTCCTCTTTCTTTTCCTTTTTTCGCGAGAGAGGAGCGCCCGCTTCAGCGCGACCTGACCTTTGACCTCTTCGATTCGCACGGGTCAGAGGTCAAGTTCAGTTTCTATGTGTACATTATACACTCGTGTTGTTGGACCCCCTGCGCGTGTCCCCCTAAACAGTTCTAATTTCGTCCTTCGCCCACGCATGCTTTCTGTATACAATCTCCAAATTCAGAGACGATCACACTTATACACCCCCCTTGGGGTGTTCCGCGAAAAAAAGAACGGTACTTTTTCGCGATCTCTTCTATCCTATACGCCTTTCTCTCTTTGTTTACCTCCGCTCTTTCTCTATTACTCCCTCCCTTTCTTTCTCTCACTCCCTCCTTTGCATGTCTGATCCTCCCGTGTCTCTCTCTCTCTCTCCCTCTCGTTCCCGCATCATCTTCCACCACTATATATACTCTAGCTTGTGGGAGACGCAGAGACCGAAGGAGGACGAAATTCGCCCGTCTCTCTCTTACACCCTTTACCTACCGCATTCCCGGCGCTCTCTCGTCGTATAGCGCGCGTCCGTCCACCACCCCCGCCGCTTCTTCTTCTTCTTCTTCTTCTTCTGCTTCGCCACACTCGGTTCCGTTCGTTTTTTCTTCAGCGTGCAGAGCGCGCGGAGCTGCTTTCTACACGCCAGAGTTTTTCCCACTCTTTCTCTCTCTCTCTCTCTTGCGCTCCAAGAAAGCATATATATACAGTCTCTCTCTCACTCTCGCGGAGAACTATACAGGCCCGCGAGATGCCGAGCGCGGGTCAGATATAGCTTCTCGCGCTCTTTCTCTCTCTCACTCTCGTTCGCTCCTTTGCTCTTTTCTGCCTCCTTAACGTTAGGGTCCCGCGCGCGCGCCGCAGATACAGCTATTATATGCCTGTATAGCTCGATAGGAATAATTTCCCCTCTTTTGCCGCCTTTTTTTTCCTCTCGTATGATATGTTACTTCTCTCTTTCTCGTAGTCCCTCTCCTATATGGGTATACCACGTGAGCTTGTGATATCGATATATACACATACACACACATACACGAGTATTGGTCTCTCTCTCTCCCTCTTGTTTTCTTCCTTTTTGTCCCTCTCTCTCTCTCTCTCTCTCTTTCTCTCGCTCTCTTCTCTCCCATACCGCGCGCGCAGCTCACACGCGGCTTATCTAGCTGTTTATCTATGACTTTTTATCTTGGCTCCTTTTGTTTCTGCGCCGGAATTTTTATTTCTCGCTCCTCCCTCCTCCATACACTCGTCTCTTCTCTTTATCTGAACGCGCGCGCGCTTACTCACTTTTCGCCGCGTGTGTTTTCTTTGGTTTTCACACAGTATATACTTATATATGGAAAGATCGCTTACTTATATACGAATGCGCGAATTTTCTTTTTTGCTCTATTTACACGAGGAGCTTTGGTTTTGTTATTACGATATGGTTATTGATGGAATTGGGAAAGATAAGAGGTTTCTATTTAAATTTAATTCGGTAAATATATAACTGAACTATAGATGTAGTTGGATTTGTTTCTATAATTGGGTAATATATTTCGTTTCACCTACTTTTGCAAGTATAGAGAAAATAAATTCCCAGGGGACCTTATTAAGCCGATTTACACGGTTCCGAACTAACAAGTATTAAATTTATATATATATATATATATATATATACATCTCGAAAAAAACAACATCAGATGTTACATTAATTGACTTATTACAGTAATTGACGTGATTGGCCTGTACCAGATTCAACCGATCCTATATATATATATATATATATCCATCGAGATCCTCATTAAGTTGTTTGATGTATATTACCAAAATTGACAATAAATACGTTCATATAGTTCAAGATGCACAAAACGGAACCCCAATCTAAACAAAAAAAAAAAATACATCCTAATTCACGATTAGTATACAATCCGGATACACATCTATAGAGACGATACAACCTTTGACCCCTACATACTACACCAACTCCGGCACATTCACCCTGCACTATACACAACGTTGACTTTTCGGTAGCGCAGCGCACCGACACGTTCGCTCGCATTTTTCTTCCCTTCGTCCCTATCTCACCGCCGTCGAATCCACCTCCCCCGCACACGTATATGCTATATATACATATATATGTGTGTGTATATAGTATACCTATATACGCGGACGCGCGATATCCTTTGGAGGCCCATAGCAAGTTTGCTCGACGGCGGCGTCGGCGGTGGATCGCGCGCCCGATTATCGCCGGTGTTTACGCGCGCGCCGTTGGTATACTCTCCTCTCTCTCTCCCCCACCTCACCTGCATTAAACATCCGCGCGCGCGCGCGCACACGGCGAGCGCGATGGATTCTCACAGGGTATATACCACGCGCGCGCGCGCACCGTTTGTGCCCATGGGGACGAGTATAGTGGAAAACACGGGTCCTGGTTAAGAAGCTATATATGTATGTGGGAATTCCCTGCAGTTTTTAGAATTTTGTTGAGTTTTTACAAAACAAATAAAGTATATAGGGATGAAAGATTTTATTTCTTTGGAGTAAGTTTAAATATATCGAGCGAATTTCGAAGATTTTGCAGCGAGAAAACCATTTTTCTTGTACGCGAAAAAGGGAAGTTTATATAGAGTCCGCGTGGTAGTTCGAACGTATAGTATATAGCGGCAAAAGTTCAAGTGGATTTATGCGCCCGCGCGTGCTTGCGAAGAAAACTTAGCAAGTTGGAAGAATAAATTTCGCGCACCGGTTGTTGAATGCGGATATATAGGATATTTAAATTGTGTGCGATTGGGATGCGTTTTGTTAAAGTCAGAATTCGTATGTAAATTTTCGCATTTTCTTTAAAATATTGTTATATACTCAGTGATCGTAAAATATTCTTATTATTATTCTACGTTGAATATTTGCAAAAAGCGCGCCTGGAATATTACGTCTTTAACCAACGTTTTTAGTTCTCTTATCTAGCTGAGAGTAATAAACGTAATCATACGAATTTCAAATCCTTATCTACATAAGTGCCTGTTTCTACTTATATTTTCAGTAGAAAAAGCTTCGTTTTGAAATTCCGTCTTTTCTTTGTAAATTTTTAAATTAAAAATGCATATACATATTTTTTTCTCTCAATCAAAACTTATACAAGTTTAAATACCATAACTACAATCCTTATACCACAAACTACGTGTATCTACACAAACTAAACGCTTTTCGTAGCAAACCCCTCCTCAAATTAAAAATAATCCGCACCGGTTACCCGAAACCTCTATCATACCCAACAACTTCGTTTCTTCCCATCCAATCAAACTCGCATTATCGAGCCACCCATAGCATATACCTCGTCACACAGTATGCGCATCATCCGCAACTCTCCCCCGCAGCTCTGTAACTATACTTATATACTCGCACTCCTTTTTTCCGCGTCCCACACTCTCTTTCTCTATAACGCGGATTGAAATTTTTCCAATTCTATACTACGCCTGCAGTTACGTAATTCCGTATAGATAGTGCGTGCGTAAAATTATGCTCTTTCATATGATCAGTCCCCGGCATTGATCGCGTGTAAAGCTTATGACGGTCTGATTAAGTGTGTACGGCGCGCGCGCGCGGATGCGCTGCTGCTAACTCCCACATACCCTCGAGACACTATATATATGTAGGAAAGCAAGCAAGAGAGTAAGAAAATTCTTCCCTTCTTCCCATATCTCCACTTGCCTGCTGCTGCTGCTGCACTCCTCCGCGGCTGAGAAAAAGCCCGCGGGTCGCGTATATGTGTGAGAGCGAACTCTTCTAGTATATACACATATATATATATAGCGGTGTGTCCGTATCCACCGAGATAATCTATAATCTCTCTCTCTCTCTGCGAACCCTTCGCGTCCTCACCCACGCGCAAAAAATCGTTCGGTAGCAAATTCCGCCCGTGTGTGATTTCGTCGTCGTTGGTATATATATATATTATATATAACATATACAGAATACATACATACACAGATATATACTTAATTGCCAAAGTTCTCGGTGTTATTCGAGTTCCGATTGACTCGGAAGTGAAAATTGACGGCGGCGACGCGACGACGGACCGAGAGAGAGAGCTAGAGAGAATGAGAGTTTCAAATTCCGGTACTTGCGCGCGTCGAGCGATTGATTGCGCATTGTTATACGTGAACGAGGGGTGTGGAAAGGGTATACGCTAAAGGGGATACAAAGGGTGCGGCATTGTCGCTCGGTGATGACAAAGAGCTGCCTAATTGAAGTAACTTCGCGAAGAGTGTGGCGCTGTACATGTGTGGGTGTGTATAAACGGTGTATAAAAGAATGGGCGACGCGAGAGGTCGTGTATATACGTATATATACAAGTAGAGGCTCGTCGCTGCAGTTGAGCACGTAATATAGTAGCGAGCGCGTGTGTAGGCCCTTTGTTTTTGTCGATAGGGCGGTTTTTTCCGCGATTGCGCGAGTAAAGAGCGATTACGTGTATGATAGGAGGAAGGGAGTGATTGAAATGACGCGGAGTGGATTAAACGTTGGATTGATTATTGCGCGTTGATGAATTTCTGAGTGAAATGTGTATGTATAAGTATATGTAAAAACGGTTGAATGTGTGTATGTGATAATACCTATATTGTATTATTAAATTCAAGTTTGTATGAAGAAAGCCATAATCGCTTTAATTTATATGCGGCATTCATACTTTTTGCGCTGACAAATATTAATGGAGCCTTTAACGGAGTGTGGGAAATGAGCGTTCCACTTTACCCCTACGGGTTTTTGCTCCATAATCCGCACGTAATTGCTATTTATGATGTTATATATTATGTATATAATCATTTAGCTGGTATTATACAGACAATCGATGATGTCTTCGTTAAGTTTCTTTGTAAAGAAGATGTATGTTTTTATATTATTCCGCCAAAATACTAAACTTATATATATACAAGTAATTTGACAATTGCTATTCTATTATTACTATTAATTAATATTAATATTAATTTTCTTATATATTTTATTTTTATATCTGTACGCACGTATAACTATACGTATACGTACAAAACCCATTTCGGAATTTTTCAAAAATATGGTCCGGGCAGTGACTACTGTCGGTAAATACAAAATCTATACCTCGTCTATTACCTTCCGAACATTCATTTTTGGCGCTCCGCTCCAACCTCCCGACCTCTGTCCTTTCAGTTCAGCCAGTCCGGTGCCTTATTTCCATCCACAACAAGTTACTGCGTGTTTTGTACGTTTTACCGCGTATGGCGCATATAGCGTCGTTGTTATTGTTTGAATTTATATAGAACCTCATGGTTTTCAATGGTGCTAACGGGTGCGACGGATAAAATACCGATTGTACGGCTCGAACATATTGAAGTGAGTATATTAACGTTAATTTCGTTTTTTCTCTATAAAAATTAACCTTTTGCTGTACTTACTAATATATTAGCTCGACGTCTCGACGTCATTTGTTTGTAAACAAGAGTGTAAAATATTTCAACTGATAATTTTTACATGATTTTTATAAAACATAACTTGAATTTTTCTGAGAGGAACTTGTAAAGATACTCAAGGTTATCAAATTATATAAATTTTCTGTTTTAGAAAATGTAATTTTTTTATTAACATCCTTATTTTAAAGACTACATAAACATATATGTATGTACAACATTATATTTATATCAAATTGTACAGACAATACATGAATTTAATTCATAACAAAAATATTATTTGTATAATTTTAAAGTCAACAGATATATTTATATTAAAATTCCTATTCATGTAATGTTAAAAATATCAATTCTTTTGGTTCCATAACACATTGTCCATCCAAACAAATCTAGAAAGTTTTTAAATGTTTATGAATGTCACAGAATAGTAGTATAGTATGATTATTCAATATATTCTTATAACTTACTCCTCCATCCTTACAGGGTGATCCTTCAGCCGGTGCCCTGTCTGTTATACAATTTGTTGGATTATGTGGTCTGGCACAGAAAAGTGCTCCACATTCATTGTTACGATTCTAATTTGACATAACATTCCATTTTAATATCTCTTATTAAGAAATTAGTTTATTAATTACTTAACTTACTTGGCATTCAATTAAATTCAAGGTTTTTTGACACTGTTCATTTCTAGAAAGTATCTTTCCCGGTAAAATTTTAGGTATAGGATTGCTAACTACTGGTTTGTTTCGTAAGCAATAAGCTTCTTTCCTGAAATAATTTTGATCTTATGAGTTAAAAAAAGTTCAAATGTGAAATTATTCTCTTATATTTACTAACTTTAAGAAATAACTCATTGCTTCTTTACTACAAGAAGACCAGTGCAATCCTTTGCTATCATGTCTTAAACTACTCATTAGATAGCCATCGTTCCAACCACATTTCTTTGCTCCAGGTCCTCCAATATAAGGTAATGAATCATCACCGTCATGAGGAGCACCCAGTCTATATGAATAAGAATGTATTTAATTTAACCATTTTGTTTATATTATGATAGAACATTAGATTATAAAAAAAAAATTATAAAATTCAGTTACACATGGCCAACTTCATGAGCTGCAGTGGCAATTCCACTAAATCCTCCTGTATCTTCTAATACTGCCACAGATCTATCACTAGAACTAACATCATGTTTACATGCTCCACCATTATAACCAAGCCCTAAAAATTTAAATAAAACACTTGAATGTTAAAGAAAGTAAACTTTTAATGTAAAATTTTAAACCCACCCCTAGATGCAGGATTACAAAAACCAAATTCCATCATACACATATCTAAACTGCAATTATTTTAATAATTATTTTAATAATTATTTCATTAACTTATAATTATTACAACATAAAGAAGCAAAGATAATATACTTGGTTATTCCAACTGCAATATCATACATATCACTAGTAAATCTTTTCTCTTTGTGCAAATATTTGCTAAGAGCTTCTAATGCTCCTTTATCTTCTATTAAGTCCCTACCCTTAAGAGCTTCTTCCATATAAGGTGCAGCACCTTCCATCTACAATATAAATATTTACAATAAAATTTTTTTATTTACAGGGCATAATGACGACAGAAGCTGTTTACAGTTATTTGAAACTTAAAAATAGACCCTACAGTGCCATTGATCTTACATCTGTTCTGGACAAAGAAAAGCATGGTAAAGCTGCAGTTCAAAAAGCCTTAGATAAATTAGTTGATAATGGAAAAATTTTTGTTAAAGTAAGTCGTTTTTATTACAGTATTATATTTATTTTATTTGTATATTAATTTTGAGTTTGCAAATGTTTTAGGCTAATGGCAAACAAAAAGTTTACTGTATTATTCAGGACTCTAAACAAAATTTAGAGGAATTAAAAAGAATTGAAAGAGAACAGGAAGCTCACTGTAATGAGCAATTAAAAAAATTAAAAGAACTAGAAATAGAACTAAAAGCACAAGAAGCTGTTTTGAATTCACTTAAATGTGGTATGAGTTTAGAAGAAGCAGAAAAGGAAAGAGATCGATTGAATGAAAGTAATGCAAAATTATCATTGAAATTAGATGAATTAATGGAAAGCTCCGGAACAGAAGATATGAGTGCAGTTAAGAAGACAGCTGAAAATAATCTAAACCAGTATAATCGTGAGTACTCTAAAAGAAAACGAATGTGCAATGAGGTTCTTGAATGTATACTAGAAAGTTACCCTGGCAGTAAAAAGCAACTTCATGCTGAAATTGGAATCGACCCAGTGTAGTAAATTTTTATGGTTATGAGTATGTAAATAACTATTTTTCTAGAATTTTACACATGCAAAGAAAATTAAAAAATGTTTATTTATATAATTTTATAAAAAAAATGAATCTCAATATATTCATCAATTTTATTGAGATGTATCAAAAAATTAGATTTTTTAAGTTGACAAAGTGAATCAAAGTTATATATTTACTTTAGCATTCACAAAATTCTTGTTACTACGTAGCAAAATGTTTATAAAAAGTATCAGAAGACTATTTTTTTACGAAAAGTACATACATAGGAATGTACATGTATATATAAAAATAAAATGAATTAATTAAGGATTAATTAATTAGTGTTAATTATTGAAAATATAAATACAAAATGTATTAAATACTTACTGTAGGAATAATTAGTCCTGCAATGTTTAATCTCACTTTAGGGTTACTAATTTCTCTATATCTTAAATCAACACCATTCCAAAAAGCTGCCATATATTTTGCAAGAGCTTTGATATCTTTTCCATGTGCTCTAATAAGAATTAAAACATGAACATCAGATTAATCTTGTTAGTTTTTGTGATGCAGCTGGCTGTCTGCATATATTAAATTATTCAAGCAGTAATGTTTTATACTTACTTGTATGTATGATAATCAACCATTATTAAGAGCTGAGGATAAACTGTATCGAATATAGATCTTTTAAATCTATTGTTTCTTAGTCTAAAATCAAAAAGGTTATTCCAAATAGTTTGACTGGTCTGCTCTGTAATATATGAAATATTTTTTTACGATCCAATTTATTTTAATTTTAATTTTAGTTTTACTTACTTATAGTTCCCCCTATTGCATCAATCAATGGATCATTTGTTTTGTATACAACATGGGGCGACATGTTGTAGTTCTGAGGTTGTTCCCGATTGATTTTAAATCCTGTGCCTTGAATTGGGAAATGTCCTGATTTTTTCGGTTCACGATTTGGCAGTGGTTTTATTACCATATTATTTCCTAAAATTCCTTCCTAAAAAGTATATATGATTTTGTTAGCAAAAGAAGCAAAAGTTTTTGAGAATACATACGAAGTATAAAACTTTCGAAAAAATTTACGATTACTATGTGTATAGAAAGATTAAATAATCAAAATCTGTAACATCTCTAGAATTAAATTAAATTACTCATAAATAATTACGATATTGATATTTCCATTGGGATCTTTATCCATTGTGATGGAAGCCTGATTATTCGGGTCTTGATACGTACGGAAATCTTCGGGCCAAACCTAAAATATTAAAATGATTGTAATGAATAATGTTGAAACATTTAAAGTTCACATAAATTTTATACATTATTAATTTTTGTATATCGGATTCCTAAAGGTTCGAAGATGTCTTTAGTCGCAGTATAAACTGGAGTATCTCTTCCTAAGAGTAAATGATCAGTTGGTTCTAAATACAATGTAATATTTTGCTCAAATGCTCGCAGATGTACTTCAGTTGTGGTTGAACGAACTTTACGGGTATGATGGTTATTCTCTTTATGAAAGACATG
Organism: Torymus tubicola; assembly: GCA_035583055.1. NCBI lineage: Eukaryota > Metazoa > Arthropoda > Insecta > Hymenoptera > Torymidae > Torymus > Torymus tubicola. The sequence goes on from JAWWEQ010000045.1 coordinate 16,234,339, forward strand.
AGCAATTTCGTATTCAGGGACTGAAAATTGTATGAAATGTAAATAACGAAATTTTTTAAATCATTTTTATACGAAAGAAATTATTATTAAACATTTATTATATTAAAAATTATAAAAACAAATGAGATTACCTGAATCGGGATCCGTGTTAAATATCGATCGAATTTCATCTTCGGTTAAATATTCGTGAATCTTGAAAGAAAAAAATCTTTTAATAAATATTATTTAGTAATTGGAGGAGCTACAACTAATTCAAAACAACTTACACTTTGTACATTTAAACAATGTACAGATAAAAATGCACTAAATAGTAATTTGATGAAAAGAACTTTGACTGGCCATTTGTCTAAAATAAAAAATAATAATGATTATCCACAAGCAATATTACGAACATGCAAAACAAAATCGATAATAAAGTAACAACCATTCATTTTTAATGTTCGCGCACGAACAACTAAAACGAAAATGGCAAAAAATTTCGGATCAGACCGTAATGTTCCCTCAGATACGTCATATTGCCATTGACAAAAGAACACTTGCGGGTAATTTGCACAATGATAATTTGTATCGCTGACAAATATTTTCGTGAGAACTATAATAATAGACAAATCGTTAGACTTATAATATTATTATAAATATAGAACCTTCAGTGATTACTCGTTGAAGAAATGAGTACTTGCGTTACTCCTTGTCGTTTATGATTTGAACTAACTTTTCTCTTACAGTAAGATAATTATAGCAATGCTATACTATAATTATAATCTCATTACATACTATATTCTCATGTTTTAAGAATGTTGATATATTTCATCTGACATGGATCACCTTTATCTGCTGAATTGTATGCAAGAACCTCACGCTGTTTTCTTAATGTATACGTAAATTACACGTGTTAATTGAACGAAATGAATTATGATCATATCCATTCGTTCATGGCACGCGTTAATCGATTATCTATTTTGATTAAACATTTATTCACTTAATTAAAATTTCATATTCATAACTCTTGTTTAAAACTAATTTTGTATTCATATTAAGATATTTTTTCTCTAAAATGTTTAATAAAAAATTTTTCGATTTAGTCAATTCAATTTAAACGTTTAAAATACAGTGTAAAATAAGTATCTATACCTCTTCCTCTAAAATTAAAAATATATTTTCAAAAGCTGCAGACGATAAATCGAAAAACAAAGATTCTCAGATGAATGCACCGCGATTAAAATTACTTCTGCTGCTAATTTGATTCGCTACGCCAAATCACATCCTTCAAATTAACACTTATTGCGCACGTTTAATAAGTTTACATTGGAGTAATGGAAAAAAAGTATTTTATTTGACGAGCTATATGATTCTCAAATAACTTTGAATTGAAAATAACGCTATTTCATCCGTCGCTCTGTAGTAGTTGAACTGCACTGAAAGATGACTTCTATCAAAGTGAGGCATATTTGGATCCATGAGACAAATCCTTTCTCTAAATTTTACGAAATACTTCGGCACATTTGTCATTCATAGTGACCTCCCTGTTTAGATTGCATAATTCATTTAAATTCATCCTGCGACCTTATATATCTTTGTCATAACGAAGAAGTCTAAAATGATGAAATAAACGTAATCTCATATAATATGCTAATTTCAAGTTTCAGAAGCGCATGAGTATCAATTTCTATCTACTTGCAGAATTTTTTTTAAATTTGCAAAAAGATTTACAAACTTCGGCATTGATATTTGAAAAATGCTTCGTAATGCAAGCAATAATGTTGTTTGTTTGACGTGAATCATTTTTATTATATTTTACTATATAATAAAGAGCCTTTTATGTGCAATAATTCTACAAGCATAATATATTTTTCATGAGTGAGTGGACATTTTTTTAATATTATGCATTGCTCTATAGTAAGTTCAAGCGGCATGAAATTATCTTTATAGTTACATACAAAATCAATCGAAAGTATATTGATACATCTATTGATTTATATTCTATATACAAACGTTGATAATTATCTCATCATGATTTTTCAAAAAATGATTGTGATTGATAATATGTGTGTATTTGGATAATATAAAAAAGTCATGCTAATTGTAAGAATTACGAAAACTTTGATTTATAAGGGAATAACACGCTCATAATATTTCTTTTTTTCTATCGCTTCTTTTGCAGTCTTTGGTTTGCCACAAAAAGAAAAAACGCATAAGCGTTGGTAATATACGTAATTTATTTGCTTATTAAATTGTTTTTACACACAGCATGATGAATCAAATAAAAATTAAATTGAATTACGAAACTATCAAAACTTATACAATATAAAAAAATTAATAATTAACAAAATAATAAAAACTTGACTAATATACGAATAAAATAGTCTAGTCTACATAAACAATGCAGAACAACCAACGACTACTAAAGACATTTTCAGGTAATTAAATAATAATTTCAAGTTTTTTATTCGTATAAACTTTGTACAAACTTTGTAAGAAATTTTTTAGATCAAAGTGTAAATAAAAAAAAGAAACCGAAAAAACGACCTAGAAGACTGAAAAATTCTGGCGAAATGTTTAAATATTTCATTTCACGTACAAGTCTTCATGGTATAAAATATAGTCAAGATGCTGAATTATACAAAGTAGAACGTCTCATATGGCTGTTATTAGTTATCGCGGGATTTTATTGTGCTGTAAAAGTAATTATTCAGTTATACGACAAATTTCATGTAAGCGTGTTTCACCATTTCCCTTTGTTTGATTTTCCATAATCAATCACCTGTTCTCAAATGGAGTATGTTTTGATTATCTGATAGGCTAAGAAGACAAATATCATAATCGATGAAATAAATTACGATATCTTCCACGTTCCGTTCCCGAGTGTCACCGTTTGTCCTGGAAGTCGTGTGGACTGGAATGAAGTTACAAAAGTTGCCAATTCCTTGATTCCTGAAACTAATAAAGAGGCAAGAGAAAGTTTTTTTGAACTTTTTCTAAAATTTTCTAGGCTTAGCTTCTCGCATCTGTACGAGTTTCAACTCAAATCAAGTGCCGAAGCTTTAGATGTTCTAAACCGTAACGTGAATTTGATGTTTATTTGGAAATTATTTTTTTTATTTAAAATTTCCTGCAAAATGAATATAAAACCAATTCTTATAGGAATCAATTTAACCGATGTACTTATTAAAGTAATGCCGAAATGTGAAGAATTTATTTTTAATTGTACTTGGAGCTATATTGATACCGACTGCTGTGATATATTTGAAGTTCAAAAAACGGATCATGGTTTTTGTTATACTTTCAATTCATTAACGTCAGTAGAACAGAAACTTAAAAAAGCCCACAAAACTCATGGTTATGGATTTCGAAGTGGCTTAAAATTTATAATAAAGAGAGATAATCTTCATAATCCACCCAATCAATTAGGTATACTTATATATACTCTCTTACGTGATACATTTTATTTGAATTGTTCTATATACCGTACGCAGTAAAATATAATTTTTAAATATTATTTATTTAGATGATCAAGGCTCCATAATTATGATATCTAATGCAAAAATATACCCTGCAAAAGGCAGATACATGACTTACGGTAAACGATACAACATTGATATTAAGTTTTCGTCTGCCTATGCTTCGCACGAAGTAATGGAATTAGAGGATACAGAAAATCCGCCATGTAAAAATGAAAATGGTATATATAAATTTGAAAATTGTTTGTCCCAATGTCAACAAAAGTACGTTCACAAAAAGTGCGGCTGCAATCCTACTTTTCTGTTTCCATACGCCGGTATATAAAATATATATGAATCTTTTTATAACTTTTATTACGCATATTTAATTTATATAGTAACATGATTTTTCACTCTCATTTTTATATAGATGGAATGCGCGAATGCAATGCAACCGATTTACGATGCTTGGCTGAAGAAAATGGTGATTTACAATTTAATTTTTTTAATATCAATTTTTTTTAATAAATTTATGCGATTCTTTCATTTTTTTTCTACAGAACAAATAAGCGAAGTGCATTATTCACTGGCGTCCAATCTGCCACACATGATAAAAAAAATGTGCAATTGTCCTCCTGAATGTGATTATTGCAGTTACGACGATTTCGTTATCGGTGTTCCTTATTACGAACCAAATTGCACTTATTTGGATGTCCATTATGACGGTCCAACAGGTGTCCGATATAAAAGAGATATAGTAGTTTCAGACTTGGATATGCTTGGTAAAATTTAAATTTGAAATTATGATTTCTATGTTGTAATTTTAAGAATAAATATTATTTCATCCATTTATATGTTTCTTGCAGTTCAATTAGGTGGAATTTTCGGATTATTTTTAGGTGGATCAGTATTGACCGTGATAGAAATTGTTTATTGCTTTGCCATTGGCTGCATAGTTTACATTTATAGAGGACTCACTTGTAAGGAAAGGAAAAGCAACGTTAAATTACAACAAGTTATTGAAGTTCTCCCTAACAGTCAGAAAAACATTTATCCACTTCTTGATATTCCGGTGGCAGTCAAAAAACCGCGATATTGATTTTGTTTTTGACTTGGAAAGAAAATTATATAAAGTTTTTATTTATTTTTGTAGTTTATTATTGATAAATATTTTGGCATAAATTGTTATTGCAATAATTAAATAAAATTCTATAATTCTGTTGTGTAAAAGTTATTAAATTATATAAATAAATAAACAAAAATACACTTGTAAATGAAATATTTTCATCACGAAATATAATAAACAGTATTTTTACATAAAAAAAGTTTACGTTTTATAAGCTTTTTCATTGATTTACTGGGACCGGAAGCTTATTGCTCAATTTGAATGTATACGTACTCCCCATTCGATTCGTCCGGTCGTCGCTCGCGCATGCGCAGCTACGAAGTGCGCTTTTCTGCTGGCTCGCCTTGACTTTTTCGCAGCTATCGTAAAGTACGGTTATCACCAGTAATCTAGTAAGTTAATATGTTAATAATATATAAATTGTCAAATAAATAGCAAAATTAAGTACTTCTACGTTTGTTCATCATTCCAAATCACGTACTCATATTAAAATAGTTGTATTTTAAGTTATCTTTCGTACATTTTAGGGTTAACCAATACATAGTGACTTGTGATGTAACATTCCTACCATAATCATAAATGTGACAAATTAATAAGCTCGCAAAATTGATATTTTTAGGAATAATGGCCGCTATCGCCCGTACTTTACGTCCCTTCCTCAGGTGCACCCGCACCCAGAAGAGGTTCTATGCTGATGCTCCAACTGGAGATCAAATGAAATTCACATTTGCTGGTGCTAACCAGGTAAATTTGAAAATACCAATGCTGACAATGCTTTAAATTTATTTTTATATCAGTTTATAATTATAATACTTTTTGTTGTAGGTATTTTACGATCAAGCTGTTGTCAAACAGGTTGATGTGCCATCATTCTCTGGTTCGTTTGGTATTTTACCAAAGCACGTACCAACCCTGGCTGTTTTGAGACCAGGAGTTGTCACAGTGTACGAACAGAGTGGTGATACTAAGAAGGTCTTTGTATCTTCTGGTACAGTCACAATCAATGAAGATTCTAGTGTACAAGTAAGAAGCATTTTTTTAATTTATTTTTGGAAAGTGTTGGTATTGGATGCTGTTTAATATCGATAGATTCTTATAAATAATTTCTCAAATTTAATGCTTATTAAAATGAGATTCTTATATAGAAATATATCTCAATTAAATCACTGTAAATACTGTTTAATAGTTTGTATTTTGTTTTTTCAAAATTGCTACAGAATGTTATTATAAACAAAAATCTTACTGATTAACAAATAATTTTTAAGAATCACATACTATCAATTTAAAATGATTAAAAAGTGAATCTCTAAATTTATAATAAATATTAAATTTGTTTTTAGGTTCTTGCAGAAGAAGCACATCCAGTTGAGTCGCTTGACAACTCTGCAGCCAGGGATCTTCTTAGCAAGGCACAACAACAATTATCGTCTGCTTCATCAGACAAAGACAAAGCCGAAGCAGCCATTGCTATTGAAGTTGCCGAAGCTTTAGTTCAAGCTTCTGCATAAATTTCCTTTCATATAACAAAATTTAATTATAAATTGTAAAAAAAATAAAGTTTCTGTTGTATGTCATAATTAGCAATACAAATGTATAATAGAAGTCATTCACACGACAACATGAAATTAAGTCCATAATAAATACGTTAATTACGATCGAAAGTATTCGTTTATTGAATTGTGGGAATAAATAAAAGACCTTTTTTTAGTAAATATATTAAAGCATGTTTATTGCACTTTTATTGAATTGCACTTTCAATAATGGTTTGTTATTTAGAAACACTTATTATCAAACAGGTTTTTAATTGCAAAATGTTTCTTCAGAGTTTACACCATTTAAAACAGCCATAAAATCACTCTGATTGTTAAAATTCATCATAATCGTACGATTATGTTGTGTAAGTAACTAACAACATTTTGTACAAGTATTAAAAACTTATAAAATTCTAATGAAATATTGTATCCTTTAAAGGACTGCATAAGGCACAATAGTGCAATTATAACAAGTGAAAAAAATATTATATACTTGATTTTTAAAGATAAAAACTACGTTCTCTTATACACCTTTGGCACTTCATCACCAAAAAAATTATAAGTAACAGTTTTTGCAGTCAATATTTTAAAACTAAACATATTTGGCAAAATGTTGTACAATTCAATCACATACTATAACAGATTATAGTATAAACCACATAATTGATTAATAGCATCCTACAAGCAACAAATGCTTATATAACTGATTTATAAACATACAATTTACATATGGTATCTATGTATATATAAAGAAATTTAATTTAAAACAATTTTTTTTGTTACAAATGTAATAATGTGTAACTGAATCTTTTCATAAAAATTATAAAAAATATTTTGCATTAAGATAATCAGTTTATGTGTTGTTTTATAAAAAAAGTTGCATTCTATTTTTTTATATATAGAAACTGCTAATAAAATAAAATGTATTGTTGATACTCTTTCCATTTATATGTATCTAATTATTAACGTAACATCTTTGTTTTCGACTAGTTTGTTTGTTCTTCATTGGTTTCCTGCCAACTGACTTTTTAATGAAGTCATTGGTAACGATATACCCTGATTATTCATAGAATTACTTTTGCAGCATCCTGCACTGCTTGTACTTTTACAACAGGTATTAAATACTTCTTGCAGTTCTTGGAGCGTTTTTATACAAATGACAACACAACAAGAACCACAACTATTCTGATTATTACAGCAACACTTATTTTGTAAACTCGAAACTATATCTGCAATATTCATTTGTATTGAATCATTATTTTTTTGTTGTACTTTTTCTTGAGTTTCTTGATTTGAATGTGAACAATTTCGACAGTTGTCTCCCTCTTTATCACATTTACAACTGGAGCATTTACATATACCAGCATCTGCTGTAATTTCTTGTAAAATATTTCTAGAAGTTTCCGTTTTATTTGCATTATTTCTGGAATTATCTTCTATTTGATATTCTGAATAATTCATTACTATTTCGGCATTTCCAGTAGTTAGATTTTCGGTATCTATCATATTAACAGTTTCGGGTACTGGTGCTTTTTGTAGTTGATCTTTTATTTCCAAAGGATATGGTTCTGGGCCAAGCAAATTTACAAGAGAATGGACAGCTGTTGGAAGAGCATTTGATTCTGACCATGTTGATTCTGTTCTAACAATTGGTATGGCTGTTGAAGCTATTATTTTATCAGAAAGTTCACTAGTCAAAGAATTGATATCAATCCATGGTCTTTCTTCTTCAGATGCTAGTGCTAACTCAAGGGCACGTGATTCATTATTACTACTAATTGAATCAGTGGTTATTGAATTTGTTATGTTCCGAATTGAATTTTCACTCTCAAAAGTGGCACTACCTTCAAAAGGTAACTGATTGATTTCATTTGTTATCAAATGATTATCATTTGATATATTTAAAATGTTTGGCAATTGACTAGATAATGAGTCATATAATCCAGTATTATTGTCACAACTCTCCAAGGTTCTACTCATTAAATCCAACATAGGTTTATCTAAATAATTATCAACTTTTGTTATTGATTCATTAACTAAATCATTTGAAAGATTAGTCTGTGTTAATCCAGAAGAACTTGAATTTAAATGATTATCCAAAACGATATTTTGCGATTGTAACATGTCATTATTAGTAACATTCTCATGTTCTACATTACCATCAATTGCATGACTCTGAATTTCGTCAAGAAATTTCAGATGATCATAGTCATTACTATTACTATAATCGTTAACAGAAGTTTCATTATTGCTCTCATTAATAGCTATATTTTTATTTGAATTCGGATTATAAATAGTTGGGTCGGTCCCTCCTTGTTGGTTCAATATATTTATAACTGTATTGTCATTATTGACAATACTTTGGATTTGGTTGTTTGAAATATTCTCACTTGTTTGTTGATATTGTTCTATTGTAGGATAAAGTACAATTGCAACAGGTACTTCATTAAATGATTGTTCCGAATTATCTGTTTTATTAATTTCTGGAATTATAGTAATATTCTCTGCATGATTAGGATCCTCAACAGAATTCGTATTTTCTCCAGCATTATTCTAAAAAACAAAGAGAATACAAATGCATTAATTGATGTGAATCTGTATAGACTTTATGTTTATTCATGCTTCAAGTACATACAAGTTCGTCAGATTGTGAGGCCTTCTTATGAGTTTTAAGGTGACTTTTTAAGCTGTGTGGTGTTGTAAATGATCTTTTACAGTGATTGTAAGGGCAAATATAAGGACGTTCACCAGTGTGCGTGCGTTTATGTGTTTTTAAGTGATGAGAAGCAGTGAATGCTTTACCACAATCTTTCTCTCGGCACCTTGAAATAAATTTTTAAATAATACTTATGTTATCTTTATACCACAAATAATAATAATTAAAATAAAAATGCCACATAACAATTTTAAGACTGAAAAATGAAAACTTTCACATTGAACTAACAATACGATTTGTGTTTACGTGTTAATTAATAATAAACTATGTGCTTGAAATTAAATATCTAGAGTGATAAAAGTTTGTGATTAACATACTTGTATGGTCGTTCTTGAGTATGAGTACGTATATGTTTCTTGAGATCACTAAGTGTTGTGAAAAATTTTACACATCCTGTCTCTTCACAGTTGAATGTATTGCCACTATGAAGTCTTTGATGAGCTCTTAGTCTGTAAAGGGTGTTAAATGCCTTTTCGCATCCATCGTGATTGCATTCAAATGGTTTGACTTTTGTGTGTACTCTAATATGGATTTTCAAACTGTATGAAGTTAAAAATGCTTTGCCACAACTTGACTCCGAACATTTAAACCGGTATTCGCCTGAAAGTTGTGAGAATTCCATTTTTGTTTACAAAACATATTTCAAGTTTCATTTTATCAATGAAATATCACAATCATGATACTTGGTAAAATTATCATGAACATGCATTCTAATCATAGTTCATGCAATTCAACAAAAAATATAATAAAATAAAATACTTTCATTCTTGACAGATTATTCACTCACCAATATCTTCATCCTTTAGGTCGCATAAATAAAGTATATTGGTGTATTAGTAAGGTTTGAAATATTAATATGTGCTTTGTTGACAAACACATGGTATACACATTACAATCACTTTATAAAGTTAGTCACTGAATTTCTATTAATTATTTTTTAAAAATATTTTATTGTTCAAGGCTAACCTTTATGTGTTTTCATGTGAGTTCTTAAGTTCCCAACTGTACTATAAGTTCTTGTACAACCATCATATTCACAGGTATATCGACTAATATGCTTTTGATTGGTATCAGGATCCATAGTTTCAATTGTAATGACAGCATGTGATGGATCATCAGGCATAGAATCAGAATTTCCTGGCTGTATCCGCATATATATCTCATCTGGACTGATGGTATGATGTATATACCTAGAATTTAAAAATTAATAAGATAATAATAGAGGAAAGTCACATAAAAGTTTTTCCTGCTTTGTTAATTTTTTTTTTTAATTTCTGAAAATCAATATCATTGCTAATTTCCATTTATATATAAGCTTGGAAAAGTTTTTCCTGATAAAACTATTTTATCAAATTTAAAAAATCTACTTATTAAAAATCAAAACAATATTAATGCGGAAAGTCAATTATTTAATAAAAGATTGATTCATTAATTATGAAAAAGCAAAAGCATATATGTGAGCTTGCCAGTGATAATAAACTTCATAAACAATAACTTTAAATATTGTAATCTCTCTTTGTCTAACAAATATATGATTGAAAGGGTAACAGATTGAAAGATCATTGAGTTAATGCTATGAACATACAAAGTACACCCAAAGCAATGAAGATAATCATTTCATAAATCATATTTTCAAAACGTCGCCAAGAATTTTGAAAAAAACACACGCAGGTCCAATTTCAAAAGCCCGTGTAATACCCTTATAAGGAAAGGCTAAAAAAATGTGGAAAGAGATAGCGCGCGAACGCGAGGGAGTGAGCGAACCGCGGCAACGATGTAAGATGTAGGTATATCCCTGCTGTAAGCATCAAAATATATATGATAAAACTTTAAAAATAAAGGTGAAGCTTCTCTCGCTCCCGCACGCCCACCAAAATACCAAGATAGACGGGGAAGACGCGGGCGCGCGCGCGACTACGAGGACGCTGATTCGATCTCTCTCTCTCTCGCTTGAGCTCCGGTGTATACGTGCGCGCACGAGAGAGAGATCGATCTCTATATTATATATTATACGCCAACCGAACCGAAAACGGATAAGCTCCTCGTTTCTCCCCTAATCGGCATATTAGGTTTGTTGTCCAGAAAGTAAGAGCGAGAGAGAGAGAGATGGAGAGAGGAGAGAAAAAAGGATAGTAAAAAAGAGATAGAGAGTGTCTCGATGATGATGATGATGATATACCCTGTGTTGTCATCGTGCAGTGCCTCATTGTAGGGGGGATCGTTCTCGTAATCGAACTCGGCGCCGGAGTTGACATCGCAGCCGCTACCTTCGCCGTAGATCTTAACAAAGCTGGGTAGATCAAGGCTCGCCTCGTCCAGGCAATCCTGTAGATCGTGCTGGCCGCTGACGAGTACACCGCCGAACCCGTCCTCGCTCTCCTCGAATTTCCCGGATCCCCACGTAGTCGCCATACTCTTTTTGTGCCTGGCGCGACTAGCAGTAGCTAGGCAGCAGCAGCAGCAGTATAGCAGCAGCAGCGGCGACGGCGCAGCCTCCGCGAGGTTTTCGCTTTTCTCTCTCTCTCTCTTTCTCTCTTTCTCCTGCGTGCGTATTATAGTCTGCTCGCGACTCTCTCACTCTCCTGGAAAATTTCTGGCCCTGACACCTACAGTCAGCCAGCCGCGGGGAGTTTCCACGTGATGTGGGTGGTCGCACTGGCCCCGCTACTGGTACTTGATATGTGGCTAATATGAGTCGGCTGAAGATAATTGGAAATTTGAAAATTACGATGAAAGGAAACATGCAGTATATATAAGGTTGCTCTGGTAGTTTTGATTTATTCGAATTGATTGGAGTTTATTAAAAAAACTTGAGATATTGTTATGTTTTCAGTCAATTTTTTTATAGTTATGACAAAGTAGTAAACAATTAATTGTGCTTTTGTTATTGTGAGCTTGTTTTGAGAAACATTTAATTTTGAAGACAGTAGAAAAATATTATTTACTAAAAAAAAAATTAAAAATGCATATAAATATAATCGATGTAAGTTATTGATAATTTAAATGGATGACAGTCGTAAAATCAATAATTTACTTGTTTTAAAGCAATTTTGACGAACTTTACCAATTTCTGACGAAGTTCTGTCATAAACCAGTGAAAGAGGAAGTCACTAGCAAACATTTATTGAGCGAACTTAACCTAAATTATTATCACTGTACAATACGTTGCAAGGCGTATTTCCAACTGCTTAGATACGGCAAAACGAAAGGAATTGATTTATTTTTTGTTAAAGATTAAAATGAAAACGTTGCATTTAACAGGGAGACTGATATGTTAAGTTGATTAATCTTAGGTAGGCTAAAAGAAGTTTAATAAATTCTTTATCTTGTTGGGGAAGCGCCTTTACGACTCGGCGCTGACGAAAATTTAGCAGTCAATTTCTGGCATCGTGGCCAACAAACGCATGCCAACAAAGACGTTTTAGCCGGACAACAAAAATCTTCGACGTGGAAGTTCTTATTTGTACTTTTCAATTATAGTATTACAATTCGCACAAATACAATATGTCTTCAAAAAAGGAGCAGAAGGACAATGATCCTAATGTAAGTCTCAACATGTGAAAATTTAAATCTTATCCTGTAAAATGACAAATGTAAAATATGTTTACATCTAGTCACTATCATTCTAATATCAACTTGCTAAACATTTTTAAACTGGCTCTTGATAGAGCAAAGTCCCTACACTCATTTGATAGAATAATTTTTAAATCAATGATAACTAATACGATAATATCATCTTTCAGATAATTAAGGTGAATAAATGGGATGGATCAGCTGTCAAAAATGCACTAGATGATGTTGTCAAGCATATTTTAACCAAAAAATATAATTATTCTGAAAACTTTGCATTGCTGGATGGAAGGCTAGCAATATGTGGTGTTGCTGTTGTTGTGGCTATTGTAGCTTTAATTTGGGATTATCTGCATCCTTTTCCTGCGTCTAAACCTGTACTGATAGTTTGTGTTTCTATATATTTCCTATTAATGGGTGTTTTAACACTCTATACAACTTATAAAGAGAAAGGAATTTTTGTTGTATCAATCCAGAGGTAAAATAATAATTTGTGCATTTAATTGATTGATCTTTAGTAAATAGTTCATTGAATTAAAAATACATAACCTAAATTATTTTACCTTTTCAGGGATCCTGCTGGATTTGACCCAGATTTGATTTGGGAAGCAAGTTCATACATGAAAAAGTATGATGATAAATATACCTTAGTTTTATCTGTAAAAAATGATGCCACTGGAGTTATAAATGAATCCTCAGTTACAAAGTCGGTAGCTGACTTTATTGATGTTAATGGTGTTGTAATTCCAGAATTAGTTGAAGTAGTTGTAGGAAAACTACACGACAGTTTAAGTGCTCAGCGGAAAGATAAATAGCTAACTTAAGTTTTTCATACAAAAATATTTTGATATGTGCTGATATCTTAATTCTTTGTTATATAACAAAAAATTCCATATTTTTTAAATAAAAATTAATGAAAATTCAGTATTAAAAAATTATTGTATAATACTGAAACACTATATTTTCTGTTTTTATTTTATACACAAGTTTCATTAAATCTGTTGAAAAAACTTATAATTTAAAACGTATTACTTTCTCTTTTTATTTATAAGAATAACATTATTATTTATGGATTATACATGCAATCATCATATAAGTTATAAGACGATTTTAAATGTTACCGCGTTGTTTCTGCTTATTTGCGCATGCGCAAATTTCGTTTGTAAAATTATAAATTGTATGTAACACGAGATGATTGGCCAAACGAAATGTTCCGTAAACGTCTAAAGTGATCTTTTGCTCGTTTCTCATTGGTCACATCTCGACGTGCAACATCATTCGCCAATTTCGAATTTGTAATATAACGAATTAAAGTAAGGACATAACCTTCACGTTTAACACCTGCCGGTTACTTTCAATGAAACAGAATTGTGTCGTTTACAGTTTTATGTTAATTGAATTTTATTATTAGTTCGGTATTTTGTGTTTTATTTATTCTGCTAATATGACGGAACAACAGCAAAAAACTAAATCTATTACACTCAAAGGATCTGCAGAATTGGTTAAACAGTACCTTTGTATGTTTTTCAACTTTAATAATATATATATATTTACATTAACCCTTTTCTAACAATATATCAATAATTTTATAGTGTATGGCATCAACAATATTTTATATCAGCGGGGTATTTACCCTCCAGAAACATTTGAGCCAGCTGATCATTTTGGATTATGTATTTTGATGTCTACTGATCCTAAGATTATTAACTTCTTTGGCTCTGTATTTGGTCAAGTTCAAGAATGGCTTATGCAAAGAAAAATTCAAAAAGTAACTTTAGTTATTTCAAATGTATATACAAAGGAGATTTTAGAAAAATGGGACTTCAAAGTTGACTATGAAACTGAAGTATCAAATGGCAATGTTGGAAATAAACAGGGTGGTGAATTACCAAGTGTTGGAACTAAAGATATCAAAACAATTCAAAAGGAAATCCGAGAAGTTATACGTCAAATTACTGGTAATTTTTCATATTATTTTTTTTTTGCTACTTTAAATATTTTATGTTAAATATAGTTTATTAATTTATCTGTTTTATTTTCATTTGTTTTGACTAGGAACCGTCAGCTTCTTACCTCTTCTTGATTGTCTGTGTACTTTCGATCTTTTAACGTACACTGAACCTGATTGTGATATTCCAACGGGGTGGGGTGAAACGAGTCCGGTATTTATAGCTAATAGTCAAGAAGTACAACTTAGATCATTTTCTACATCTATTCATAAGATGGATACCATAGTTAGCTATAAAAATACTTAGGAATATAAATATTTTTTATAATATACCATAAGAAATATGATTATACATAAATATTTAAAATAATTATGTATAATTCTTTTTTCTTGGAGTTTCTCTATGAGAAAATTTACTTAATTGTTTTAGCTTAATAAGTTAGACCAAAGTATTCTATTGATCATTCGATTATGTCATATCTATTTAATATAAGTACAACTAACTTAATTTGCTGGATTTTTTAATGTCACTTGTAATATTATTAAAGTTAATAAAATTTTCTAATTTTTTAGATATTTCGATTTATAACAAAAATTATTTTAAAAGCCTATGTCTACCAAAACTAATAAAATTACTTAGAAAATGAATAAGAACTTGAGGAAAAGGAAAGGATAAGAACATATAAGTTTTCAGTTAAATTAATCAATCTGATTTTATTGTTCACTAATACAGGTCATTTTCGGATTATATCCGGTAATTCTTCAATTTAATAGAAAACAAAAAAGGTTTAATGCTGGCACTTAAAGTATATCAATACAATAGAATAACAAATAAAACTTTTTCAAGTTCTGAAGTAATAACATGCTGTTATAAAAGGCTGACTTATTTGGTGTCTGTATATCCAATAACAAGTTTCCATAATTCAAGTTGGTAAAATACAAGCATACAAGTATAAACAAACAAATGTCATTATAACGCTATTTGGTACTCGTAAATATATCTCGTGCGACTAAAATTGGCTTTAATCCACAGTGCAGTTGTTTATCTCTAAATATACTATAACGTACGCACTGCATAGTCTCATTCTGTGCAGAGTTCCAGTTATCATAGAGAATCGCTCGACTTCGAGAAACCACATAATTTTTTTTTTTTTTTTGCAAACACTCGGTGGGTCTCAGCCGTGCTATATACTAAAATCTCATGCGACGGTCTTAATTCTTTATTCCGCATTTCTCTGTTTTTTTCTTTATTATTTCACTTACACATTGCAAAAGCCGCTCAAGTATGCTAGAGTTACAAATATAGTGATTATCGTCTAATCCACGAAGTCGTAGCTGCTTCGTTACTATTTATAATTAATTGCAAAAATCTTATTGATTAAAAGAAGCTATTTTTTTTTACTTAACTTTTTTTAGTTTATTCAAGCGATACGACATCGCGGATTAGAATTCATTATTTTTCTATTACATTATGAATTTCAGAATATCATACAATCACGCGTCTTATAAGACACTGAAATATTAAATAAAAGTGTCTTTTCGTTTCTCTTATTATATTTTTTCAAATTGCTTACATAATATAACGAAGCTTTAATTGAAATAATTGCTTATGTGAGTCAAGTGATAGAATGATTTTTGTAACATAAAGACATTTAGCTATTTATGGTTTCGATTTCTTGCATATTGCTAGATTCATTTGTATTCCTATTCATAACTGAAAAAAAATTATGGTTTTATGCGATTTTATTTTCTATAACATTTAAATAACTTGTACAATGAAATATTCTTTGTGATTTTCATTAACTGCAATGTTCCTTGAAGAAAAATTAAGTTGTTCTTCTGAAAAGTATGTATTAATAATTGGTCAACAATTATAAGTCTTGTTAACATTTTAAACTATCCATAAAAACGCTTACAAACGAATTAGTATCACACAAAAGAATGTTTAAAATTATTAACTTATTTGCAATACAATATTTTTATAATATAACAAACTTAATTTTTTTTATATTTTCGATTAAACATGAGAAACTATATTTGATTATTGCTATATGATAACACTCGCTTAGAAATAGTTGTAATGAAAAAATAAAACGCAACACATTGATTTTGGAACGAAAAGACGCTCTTTACAATTAGCAGGTAATATGCGCGTGATACATACAATATTTTACAATATGTGCAGCGTCTTATCAGTTAACGATTGGATCTATGGTTGGATGTCAGTGATCGCAAATCGGCCATTCACATCGTTCTTTATATACGCTATTAGAAAAACTGCCAGGAAGTCGCCCGAACAACATCAATTTTATTTGAAGACTCTTTTCATTAGTCTCGGTACATTGTCACAGAATAAGTCAGATTCGGTGTACGTTAATTGACACACTGACTTATGGTTTTATTTATTTATTTTTTTTTTTTGAGATCAAGCGAGTATTATTTTAAGATCATTTTTCCACATTTTCAGTCATCCTTTCATACTTTTTGTATTTACATTTTTAAACTTTATTTAACAATAATATATTTCTAAACAATTTCATATGGCAAATCATTGAATAATTCGTATTTTCGAATGCTTCCACCTTATGTATGGTTAAGCGATTCAGAAACTAATTTTTACTTTTACTTTTTCGTTTGAAATAAATGCACTTATCGACATTCTTATAATAGTAACTTATTAATACTAAGTTTATTTTAAATAATTTTTTATTGATTTTTAAATGGATATTATTTAAACTTATGGATAATTTACATAATAAACACTGATACTTTGATAAATGTTTAATTCTTCGCAGAGTATTACAGTAATAAATATTTCGTAGTATAATTTAAACATTTAATTTGATATACAATTTACGAAATAAAGCTAGGTAGAATTTCAGATACAAAGTAATAAATTTATATTATTATTACTATTTAAGCTGCAAAGCTGCATTACTTGTAAAATTTGTACCACCAATAATATTCAGATAATTTTATTCGCCAAATGTATTCCGATATAAACTTAATATAACAATAACACAGGCACACAAAACTAAAAGCTGATCTGTACCTTTGTATCACGACATATTTTGACCTCTCTAACATATAGATGTGGTAAAAAGAAAGCCTAGCACTCAAAATATCACCGTGTTAATTTTGAAAACGTTTCAAAATTATCATAGCGATATTTCAAAGAAAAAAATACGTAAAAAAATATTAAGTACATCATTTTGTTCGCAAAATCGTTAAATATAGAAATGATTTTTTTATGGTACTGTAAAAATTTTATATTTCAGATATTTGAAAATCCTGACGCGACAAAGAATTCTGACATCGGATTGACGCTATAGAAGCCAAAATACATGGAGACATGATTATAGTTTAGTAAAAAGTAGAGACCAGTTTATTGTTTGTGCATACATGTGTAATATTTCAAATACTTTAATCACCAGGAACTATCTTCTCCAGTTTGATTAGAGCCCATACTCAATAACATTTGCAAATCAACTTTATATATGTTTTCTCCTATACACAGGATACGAAATTATAATAATACATTATATACTGCGACAGCATCATATTAAAAGTATCAATCTCCTCGAATAATATTAATCGATGACAGATTTATCGATGAATTGTACAATATCAAAATCTTACAGAGCATCGTAGCGCAAAACAATTATTATTCGCATATATACCACTTTCCTTGTATACGCCAAACTATATACGTCGCTTAGACCGACTTAAACGTTTTTCTTCCTCCCTTATATCTCTATATATATGTACCAATAATCTTCGTATATATATTTTACACGACGTTACTTCTTATCAGCTAGACTTCGATGATCGCAGCCTCGAGTCTCAATTATATCTGCACAATATGTGTCGGCCCTCATCATCATCATCATTCGTTTACCTCAAGCGCGCGACGTTTGCTTATTAGGCATAAAATATCGTAAAATACACTTTTTTACTTCGTAATTGGCTACAAGCAGACCCGAGGCTCGTTTCTTTTCTCTTTCTTCGCAGTTTGTTTTACACGGACTTTCTTTGAGAACCACCCAGGAATATACCTCGATTTTATCAAATCTCAAGCTGCACATTCGCTGCTCTGCAATTATTTAATTACTCGATGGAATATTAAAAGATTTAATCAAGATTAATTAAATGTAAGAAGAAGGATTTTCATTTATTTCGTTAATATACAATCGAATAATCGAACATTCGATTTGTACCCGGAGCTCTCGATTAAATTTAATTTTCATGTATGATAGAATAATGCTTGTAATATGTAAACGTCATATGGTATCAAAGTGACTTGATTCAATTAAAAAATTAGCGAATCAGTTCCTTGATTCTTAATTTCAATTATCAAATAGCAATAACGTTTCCCGAAAGTAATATTTAATAGTATATTGAACAGTTTGAAATATTTAAAAAGTCAGTTTTCCTATGCACCCTGTTTTCTCTTAAAAATCCCAATTTCAACGATGAAAAATTCAAGAAAGCGCCCTTTTCTCCCGTAAAAACATCACTTTCAAAATTACACACACTTCCGGCATTGCGCCCTTGTGCCTTTTCTCATTGTTCGCCTCGGTGAGTTTTCACTTAACAATGAGGCCCTTTCTCTCTCTTCTCTCAGCCAATAACAATTTTCTTCTTCGCGGCCTCTCTCTCTCTCTCCGCATACTTTCCATTTCGTTTGCATTCGTTAAATTTTGCACGCGCCACTCCCGAAACTTCCTAATTGTCATTCATTATAAATGCCTTCCACCCTCCCTCACTTTTCTACCAAACTCGATTTTCCTTCTCTTACAACTTTTTCCCGAATTCTCGTGTATATAGTATATATACGCGCTTATACACATTCATATATATATATATACCAAGGGTCATAAATACAAATTGCGAGAGCAGCGAAAGTGTTGCGGCGCTGAGAAAGAGCTTGCATTCTCGCCTCCCTATGTTATCCCTCTCTTTCTCTCCCCATCCCTCGGCATAGCAAAGGGAGACTAGAAGAGGGAAAGAGAGAGAGAGAGAGAGAGAAACAGACGCGACCCCTTCAATACTTAAAGCGTAGACGGGAGGAGAGTAGTTCGCTCAGTACAAACACTATTAGGCTGATCACTTGGCAAAGGTTTGTTTTTCTTAAACTCGCGCTTGATGGGTGTACAAAGGACGCACCCGGGGGTTGGATAGGGGGTGCTATACTAGCTTCTCTCTCTCTCTCTCTTGCTCTCTTGCTCTCTCTCCCTTCTCTGTCGTTTTCCAACAGGGCGACTTAGAAACGGAATATATAATCATCGAAAGGGAAGGAGAGAGAGAGGGTCGAGAGAGGGTCCACTTTTTTCTCCCCTTTCTTTCTAGCTCGTTCTCGTTCTCGCGCCCTTCGAAATCTCTTAATTATTCACAGTTAACGATGCGCTTCGGCCATTTTCTCTCTTTCTCTCGCTTGGCAATTTGCACGCTTATCGGGAATAGGAAAGGGCGCGGGTGCGCAAACTCACGTTTCTCCCTTTTCTTATATTCGCAGTTATCTTTTCTTTTCTTTTTTCTTAATATTTCATTAACTATATGCAATGCTTTACAGTTTTGTTATAATATTATTACATAGCAACGACACTTGACGTAGGTATGATCAGAGGTGAGTAAAAAATACATTGGTGTAAAAAAATAATTTTACAGTGCAGTGAAATGGCAAAGATAAGCCAAAACAATATAATTTGACGATTGTAAAACAGAGAAAAAAAAACATCAGTAACATTGGTTGCTACTATATAAGTAGAAAAATAAAATTTTCAAAATAAAAATTCAAATAATGATTTTTGCGTATTTTCTTAATGACAACAATAATCACAGAAACATATATAACGTTTATATAATAAGATCAACAAAACGATATAATGCAGAACGCTTTATATATAAGTACTTTTTAATCACTTCTGTATTTATATATATATATGACACTATATAATAGTGGTCCTCGCATATTACACCTTACGAAATTTCTCGTTCGACCTACTCACCTTGCGTTTTGCTTCTTCGCTTTTATATATAGAAAACTGTAACAAGTTACAACGACGAGTACGAGTATATATTTTGAATCTATTATATATATATATATAGGATTGCGTAGCTTATAAAAAAATAGCCATAAATTTTGCATCAATCATAATTACACAGTTATATTGCATACGACACGTCATCGTAGTTTTTTTCTTTACACATATCAAACCATAAAGAAATAATTCCACGTGTGGGTAGGTGGTACAAGTAATCGTCTACCCTCATCACAAACGTTATAAAAAAAAACACAACGTATTTTCTTTATCAAACGAACCCTCCTATATATATACTGCGTAAACCTCGGGACTCGCTGCAGTTTTCCGTTTTCCCTCGTAAGACGTCGAGGTAGGCGAACGCAGAAACGAGCGCTTCTTCTCATCTCTGAAAAAAATAAAACGACGACTCGACCATATGGTATCTCTCTCTCTTTCTTTCTTTCTCTCTCACTCTCTCTCTCTCACTCACTCTTGTTTCCTCTCTCAATCTCTCTCTCTCTCTATATATATAGCATAGAAACTTTGTACAAATCCGTTTTGTTGAGATACGTTCAACAAAAAGTACTATAGTCCATTAAATTTAAGTTCAGCGGCACTAGTAAGCTTGCACGGACATTTATAACGTTACAGATATACGTTTAACGTGTGTGTATGTGTATCGTGTACGTGGATACATGTATCTGTATATGTTTTTTTCTCTGTGTGTATGTGTGTATATGTGTGAGTGGTACATGGTGGCGGTGCCGTAATCTTGGAAAAGTGGAACTCTTCCTCTCCGCTCTCTCTCTCTCTCGTATATATACTGCTGTTGCTGCTGCTGGCGCGCATCACGTGCGTTTTCTTCTCTCTTTCTTATACTACTATACTCCTCGTCTGCGTGTTCCGCAACGTTCGCTCATCTTTATTGCACTCGCAGCCGTACTGGATTGCAGAGAGAGAGATCAGCTACGGATTTTCTTCTCTAATTGATATAGAACGGAAATTTTTTTTCTTTACTAAACGTGCGTACATATTTATATAGCGACTGTGTCAAAGGCAAATTTCATCGTCGTCGCGAACTGTGCGTGCGTGTGTTTAATGCATTACACGACGGCGTTAATGCATTATTCATCGACAGAAACACTCGTATATATATATATACGTAGCCCGAGAACGACGCATCGAGCCGAGCCAATCGCTGGTGTTTGTTTTCGTTAAACACGCGCTATTTGTAATTCAATGAAGTGTATTGTTTATTCTGGTAATATGGAGAGAGATTCAGTGGTAAAAGTGCTACCAGAATTGTATACACTTGCGTCAAGTGAAGTTGACGTCGGCTGATTCACGGACCCTGATTAGCTTGAAATTTGCCATTTCAATGGTTCATATAACGGCAAAATATGTTTAAATTTAACGCAGTGCTGCGTGACGTGTTATTATTCTTCGTCAACACAAATCGCATATACAATGATTTCACAACAACAACAACTCGCGTTCTCGTTAATAAGAAATCTCCCCCGCATATTTGCCTTTGACACAGTAGTATATACACCCTATATATATATACGAACGCAATAATTCGTTATTCGAGTCCGTTGAACGCTTTCTCTCGTACATATACATACTCACACTGCGTTGTTTATTTAATTAATGAAAGTACGCCTGCGCTCTTGCAGCAGTAGCAGTAGCTATACATATATATACGTAGAATAGGCGATCCTCTCTCTCTCGCTCTCTCTCTGTATCTCCGAGTCTCTCGAATCCTCGCACACTGGAGTTTGCAAATGTTTCGAACACGTGTGTTATATATGCACACATATATGTGTATATACGTACACGCTTTGACAGCGTTTATATTCCTTTGTACGCCTTCACTGCACAACGGGGGTGTGAAATTCACTTTTCGATCTCTTTTTAACGGCGTAATTAGATTTTATAATTAAACGCACGCGCGCGCGGGCGCGCGGGGCTCGCGCGTATAATGGGATTCGCTCGGTGTGTTCCGGAATTCGGCCGGCGTATAATTGCGGGGGACTCGTCCGTGTCTCTCACGAGCGCGTTAATCTGCCATTTGTGTCGTTGGCGTTTTTTGTTTAATGAGTTTACGGTATTTAATAAGTTCAAATGGGGATATGTATCGCGGTTGTAATAGTGACGGGTATAAGTGTTGCGTTACTGTTCATCACAGTTTCCTCAATTGTATTCTTTTCCGAATTTCGCGGGTTGATTTTTTTCGAATTTTTTATACATTATATTTTTGCTATACGTTCTGTAAATATTTATTTAGAATTTCTAGTGACAAAGGAGAAACAAACGTGCCTTTTTACACTGACTTTTGCATTGCAATTAAAAAATTTTTTTTTTATTACATGTCCGTATCATATTAATATACACATGTGCAATGAAGGCGCAACATCGTAGTTACACGAGCAGCGTTGTTATAATTATTTCGCTCGCGTGTACAAGAATGATGTTGGTCCACGATGAATAAAAAAAAAGATAAAAAAAAAACAAAAAGGAAGAAATGTAAAAAAACAAATGCGCCACTGTGAAAGAAACGCAAATAATTATACAACACCGGCCGCGCATAAAAGTTTCCACGCGCGCGGGCGACAGTTTCACTTTGTCGCGATGTATATATATATATATATATACATACATTCCTCGAAAAAAGCATCACCCAGTTACAGAACCCGTAGTCATCCAATTATTCTTATTTTTTTTTTCCAACGTTCTTTATCCTTCTACTTCTCCGCGATACGCTTTAGATACCACATTATCCAACTATACATACAGCGTTCTCCCATTCAATTTCTCTCACCTCCCTTATACCCCCCACTTTTGATATAAATTTTTCAATACTCACGCGAATACCAATAACGCGTCCGTACGTATATACCCTTAGCGTTGTAAAATTCACCAAGTACTGAAATAAAAACCATCCAATTTGTCGCTTCGATTACAGTATATCCCAGCCATATATATATATATACCCTCAAATCGTCCTACATTCCCAACGCGTTCAATTAACCATTGGCAAACTCCAGCGCACGTTTCTCTCTTTCGCATTCTCCAGGGCGTTCGCATCTTATCTTCGGTATACCCACACAGCAGCAGCAGCAGCAACAACAACAACCTCAGCAGCTATACATCGTATATATCTTCTCTCGGTTCTTCTTCTCTCGTGTACGCACTATACTGCGCTTTATACGCTCGCTCATCTCGTGTTTCCTTTCCGCGTTGCCGGCGCGCCGAGACTTCCGTCGGCGCGCGCGCGCGCGTTTGCGTGTGTGCCCATTCGCCCTGGCGAAAATATCCAGCGGGGGCCATGGTATATACGCTGCATCGAGTCGCGTATATATGTGTGTGTGTGCGATGCCAAGAGTTTATTTTCGACGGCGGCGAAGAGTGCGATGTTGTTGGTTGTAGTAGTAGTAGTACTAACAGCAGCAGCAGCAGTGGGGCAACACAGCAGCAGTTGAGCCCTGAAAAGCAGAGAAAAAAAGCATGTGAAAATTTGCAAGCACGATGGCCGAGAGTGAGAGAGAGAGAGCGTAAACAGCCGACTCGTGGTATATATAGGTTTGGTGTATGTATAGGGAGGGATAATAAGCTGATTAGAGGTAGGAAAGTTTAGGAGAGTATGTGTGTGTATAGATTGGAGAGGGGAGAGCTTGTTATGGGTGTGGATGCAGGGGTGACGAAAATGGCGATAATCAGATTTGCCGCTTTGTTAGGCGTGTCGACGTGCCCTACGTCGATAATTTAATTGCTTTTTGCGAGACGAGGGTGGGCCTGATTGTCGTTGTTGGTTTGGCGAGGGTCATAGTTTTAATCAGAGTATAGGGGAGTTATATTATTATTCAAAGAAACGACTTTGTCTTGAGAATAAAGTAAATTAAAATTGAAAGAAGCCCGCGTGGAAATATTAATGGTCCATTCTATTTTTCATCTGCAATTCAGTTAAACTAAGAAATAACGAGTTAATTTTACTCTTAACGATTACGGTAGAATGAATATTAGAAAAAGTAGGTTTTTTTGAGAATCCAAATGTTCTGATTTTAAAAATAAAGTTGTTCTAATTATAAATATAATTAATTTTACTGTACTAATTTTTGGTACTAATTCAACTTTTTTTGTGGGCTAATTCATGAAAAGTGTGTTCGTCTAATTACGTTCAGTATGCTTCTACTTTGATATAATCTTGCTGGATATAAAGCTACTTGATACTTTAATGAATTACTTGTTATGCCGAGTTTATTTGTTATTATTTAAACCAAAATTATATTGATACTGCATGTAAAATGCTAATTATGATTGAAAAAGGTTGGTATACAGATGTATAAACTATCTGTTTGTATAACGTATGAGACAAATTGACATTTACATGTTTTTTTATTGATTATCTGTTAGTATTCTATCAATTTTATAAATTGCTTGAACAATGCAAAAAATATGACCATTCACGATTCATAATGGAAAGAAATAAATAATTTAATAATTGCATTGTGGATTACCAACGGGTTTTCCTACATTTATATACAATCATTATTTAATACACATTACATTGCGTTATTTTAACGACAATATTATGAAATAAAAGTGATAATTTTTTTAGAGTTTATACATTTTCAGTATTTTCAGCAGCGCGGGAAAGATTATTTACTCCTTCCTTTGCCTTTTAAAATAATGAAACGTGACGCTAATCCCAGAAAGCGATAAAGTACGAGCTCTACAAAATGCTGGTAGTTCATGCTTTAAAAGACCACTTTTAAAAGCTTTGTCAAATTGAAGAACAAAAAATTGAAATATAAGTGCAATGCCATTACTTTTATTCATATTTTTTTTATTCTTCTTTTATAGCTACAAATATAAAATATTGATGTTCCATAAAATATAGAGTTTAATGTACCGAGTTTATGGATTGGCGTGTACGTCAATTAAAAAAAAAAAATAAGTGAGCATCATACAGACACACACACACACATACTGCTTGCTGCCAATCTGATGCACTAAAAAATATTAAAAGTTTTGATTAAACGCGTACATCTAAATCATATCACACATATGAATTTAAATGTTTCAACGATATCATGTCTAATAAATTAAACATATACATATATAATACCTACATATATAGGTAAAGTTCAGATAGCTATATGAAAATTCTCCGGTATGCAATACGACCCTCTGGAAATTTACAATGAAATTCTCATCTCGCGATATACCGAGGACTTACAACCTCCAGAAACCAAAAAGCCTCGGTCACATATCATGTAGCCCACTCTACGCTCGCTTGATACCTATACATATACCTACGTAGCTCTGTACCCCTACACACATATATATATATATATACGTATACAATCTCTCTTGGCAAGCGTGAAAAACTTTCGGTCCACATACACACGCTCAACGCGATAGTTATTATCGCAGAAAAAAAGGGGGAAACGTATGACCGGGCGTCTAAATTTTCGGTTTTCCTCTGTCTCTCTCCCTCTTCTCGCAAGCTCGTATGTTCGCCTCATCCCTCTAATTGCACCAACAACTCGTCGCTAGTGTCCAGCAGCTATTATATGCGTCTATATATGTACGTCTGTGTACGCGAGTCGACACGGTTTCAGAAATAGTATAGAGGAAAATGCGCGAGCCTCCTAGCCGGAAGCTTTTGTTCATCTGTTCATTAGGGTACGGGGTAGCGGCGCGGTAATTTCGAAAGTGCAAATTTTTTAATTGCCCGAGTCGGCGAAAAAATAACAGATCGTTGGTACGGTATACGCAGGTTTAATTGCGCCCGGCAGATTGCGGTATTTAACGGGAATTTATGTAAGTAGTACGTAAACTTTTTCGCGAAACGGTACCGTGTAGCGCAAGTTGTGGGTGTATAGGACCTTGGTTGTGTTAGTTGCTGTATATATAGCATTGTTACGGTAATCGTTGTACGAGAGTGTGCGTAATTTTTCACGGTAAGTGTTATAACTCCAAGATGATTTTTTAAAATTTATTATTCGACATTACTCAGAAGACTTTCGACGGAAATCGTATTTTGACGGTGGACTGAGAGAAAGATTTATTTATAGTTAATATATTTAGTAACAATTAATACTAAAATAGTTGATTTTGGGAAAATAAGGTAATTGTAAATATGAAAACATTCACATTTGACTGAAAATCCAAAATATTACTATTAATAATGGCATATTAATAGGTAATATGCTTAGTTAATAAGAGTGCACAAAGAGTAAATGTAAATAAATTTTTCTCTGTATGTTTAATATATCTTCTTATTAACGATAAATAAATTCTTCTCTCAATGTGGAGAATCAATTTATGTAATTAGTGCATATGTATAAAATAAGATTCATCAATTAATTGAGACCGGAAACATTTTAAAATATCAAGTCCGATTAATGTTTAAATACGTATATCCTATATTAGTATATGATAAGAATATGTTCAATTCAAAAACTTCCTGTACTTAATTAAAAGCAAAAGATTATTAATATACAACATAAAAATAAATGTCGTTATTAAATATACTTCGTTCCGAAAATCTCTTTACTATACACACACAACGAAGTCCCCGATATACAAGACAATTTTCTGACATTCAGACGTGTGTACTACACCGCAACATATTACAAAAAAAAAACTTTAATGAACGCGATTTCTCATATACCGATTGATGACGAATGCTGCCCGCGCACGTATAATATACAACGAACGAGCATCAAGATCTTTCCCTCCACCCACGCGTTTTAGCGTGCCTCCTCGTAGTTACTCCGGAGATAATAGAATATCTCGAAGGCTATATCCCGACGAGTATATACGTTCTCCTTCATTTACCCTCCCACCCTTTTATTCATCCTATACATAACTCTCGCACACGCTATAACAATCCATTCCCTCCTCTCCCTCTTCTCCACGACGACGCTTTTCCTTCTGTTTCTCGCTTTCCTCGTCGAATCGCGTGCTTCGTTCCTTCATCTCCGCGCTTTGTTCGCTTATTTCTTCTTTTCGTCTTATTCTCAACCCCACACCCCCTGCATACGTATACATATACATATCTACTCACATTCTCAGGGGCTAATGGAATCGCGCTCGCGAAAACCCGCGCCGCGAGCTTTTCGTTAACGAGCGCGTGTATATATACATATATACACTTTGCACACGGATGGAAATTGCGTTTTAGCGCAAAACGCGCACGCGCCGTTATATTCTTTCTCGTTTCCCGTATATATATATACGCGCTCTCCTATTCTCTCTCTCTTTCGCGTGCGTCGGGGAAAATAGAAAAGACCATGTAGCAGCGCATATATATATATACACTTGCCTTTCTTCTATATAACGTGTTTCGAGAGTGAGGGGAAAGGATATATATTAGGGGAGGAAGGCGGGCTACTGGAGCATGTTTCGAGCTCGCGCTGCAGTTCGACACAATGGTCTTTCTCTCTCTCTCTCTCTCTCTCTTTTCTCTTTACACCCGTCCCGCGTCAATTTCCCTTACACATATATATATACACGCTCGTGGAATATGTTTAAGTGCAGTCGTACCGCACCGCAGTAGCAGCTCTTTACGTATTTCGCGCACGTTGCAACGCCGTCGAGGTTAAGGGGGCCGCACACGCGCGTTTCGTTCCGGGGGTGAGATTTTTGGCCAATTCCAAGCGAGTTTTTCACGCGCCTCGATATGGGGGGAGAAACTGAAGAAAGTGCAATCTTGCGTGAGAGTAAGAGAGTAAGAGAGAGAGAGAGAATGACTGTCGAGAGTTTTATGTGTACAGTGGTTATATGGGAGGTGGTGGCAAACTCGCGTATATAGCGCGCGTGTCGTGGGCACGGAATTAGGGGAAAAGTTTCGCGGCTCGGAAGCTCGCGCTTAGGTGCGGTTAACTGAAATGTAAATTTGGTTGGAGGTACGTTGCTCCGTTGCTGGCGTTGTTGTCTGTGTGTGTATATATATGTATATACTGTGTAGCATGGGCGTTACGCGAAATTAGTTCTCGGATTGTTTGATCGGCACGTCAAGGGAATTCGGTTTCGAGGGGGAGAGGAAGAAGACTATGAGAGTATAGATACGTTGGCTCATGCTGTCTCATGGGCGTATCATTCGTTGTGGGTGAGAAATGAGCTGACTCGGAGCTTTTCTTTGATTCTTATAATCTCGGAATGTAGGTTGCCATTTGCTATTCTCAGCAAGTAAACAATTATCTCTCTTAACTTGGTAGTATATAATGTATAGTGAGCAAGCAGAGCTGTTCACTCTATATATATAAGAGAGTTTACAAATGATCTTTTCTCTCTTTACATTATTAAAAACACTAATATATTCCATTAACGGTCTACGTGTAACAATACGAACTATTTTCATTTATCTTTACTACTATTCATTCATTATACGTTCCAAAATGCACAACTTGCACATTATATACATATTACATTACGTACGTACCCACATCACGTGTTATTTTACACAAAGTTGTAAAGAACTTCAACCCCTCCCCCCATGCGCAAAATCCAAAAACTAGCAAAAGTGAAACCCCAGTACTTCTTTCTCTCTCTCTCTCTCTCTCTCTCTCGCTTTCGGCGCCCTTAATAATGCTGCTGCCTTCTCTCAAAGAGACCGACACTCGAGCATACATATATACACGAACGTGCAAGAAGCCCGTATTTTTCGACCTCCCGACGACCTACGTGCAGTCGCGCGCATGGCCACATATAAGTGCGACGTCGTCGTCGTCAACGTTCCTATATATATATATATATATATATACCACTGTGCCGTCACTCTGCACTACGTTGCACTACCTCTACTATATACAGCAGCTAGGTTATGAGAAAAAGCCCTTGCGCGTTCTCCTTTTCACTTCTCTCCGTACCACCCACTTATTGCCATTCCGACGAGTTTCGCGCGTCGAAGTTTACCGTATATGTACAACATACCGCGTTCCGATTTCAACCTTTCTCCCCCTCAAAGTTTCTCGCTCTTTTCTTTTGACGTGCACGCGTATGTATGTGTGTGTATGTGTTATAAGCGAAGGGAGGATCGTACGTGCAAGCTGTTACGTAAAAGAAGAGAGACACGAGGGTGAATTAAAAAATCCCAATCATCGCACGCGCGCATATGGTGCGTGTATTGTTTTGAGCAACAAGTGGAACGAGAGAGGAAAGGAGAGAGAGAGAGAGAGACTCAATTAACGGATAATCAGATATCCGGTAACGCGGTTACTTTTAAACGGCCATTTGTTTTGTATCGTGCGCGCCGGCTGCTGCCGTTATATATACTGCTGTGGCAATCGAACGGTAACACGAAGAATGCAAAGCCCGCGAGCGCGGCTTTCGTTTATTTTGCGCATCGCACGCGCGCGTATTATCCATGGTTTCTGCGGTGAGGTGAGGTTTAACTTTTATATAGGTTTCAGAGGTATTTAATTTGTTTGTGTTGGGAGGTTTGTGTTTGTAAGTCGCGTGTGTATTATGCGTGGTTACGTGATTTTTTTTACCTTTTTTATACGCTTTTAATAGCGATATTTTTATTTGTGTATATAAATAAACGCTATAGTTCGACTTTTATATAAGAAGAATCACATACAATTCAAACAGAAAATGATTCTTATTCGTAGAAAAATGATAAAAGCGGATAATAAAAGAGCTCGGATCGCTAAAGGATTCGGGAACCTGCTGAAGTAGATAAAGTCCGAGATGAGTCAGACGAAGAAAAAAAATATGCATGCATTCGAAAGCGAAAAGTTTTCCTCTGCCTTTCCTCCATTTCCACCGCATTTGAATAATTCTTCCAAAAGTAAAATTTAACCGCACGTTGCAGATTTATCCTCTAATTTCAATTCCAAACTCTCTATATATCCGCACTCCTCTTTCTCTTCCAATTGTTCTCCATCCACAATATTTTCAAGAGCCGCTATAAATACCCTCCATCGATCGACATATACATATATACCTCGGGAAAAAAAGATTCCGAACGTCCAGCGATTTTTCCCCAGGCCGCAAAATTCATAAATAACGATCATTAAAACTGAAAACTGGCACCGCCTGTGCTTTTTCTCTCTTTACCCCCTAGGGGCTTTAAAAACCAAAGAGCGGCTCTAAAGCCCCGCTAGTACTGCGCACGTTGATAGCCTACCGCTTTTTTCCCTCTCTCTCTCTCTCTTTCGGATTCGGCGACCCTCGCAGATCAATTATATTGTTCCTGGATTCCCGCGAGACTCGTCGCGGAAAAAATCTTTTTTTCTCTCGCTCTCTCGCGCTGTACTCAGCCGCCCCCAAAGCGCTTCGCGGATTTGCGAGTCATGTGATCATACGTGTATGTATATGTAGATATACATACGTATATATTCGTATATATACATACATACAATAGGTCTGGAGGATCAACCGTGTCCGAAACTCCAAAGATACACAGTTTAGAAAGTTGTATAAAAGTGATAGCAAAAGTGAATCGATTTTGTGATGATTTTAAGTGATTTTTTTAAGAATCACAATAACATCGATTAAAGATATTTTTTTACCAATGAGACTGGTACGTTTTTATGTCAGGGATTAAATTTATTAAATGTTGTATTATCAAAATTTACAATGAATCAATATAATATAAATAATATACTTTATTAAATTTATTACAAATTTTTTGCAGAAATTTTCAAAATATTTTTATAATGAATTACTCCGAATAAAAACGTATTCGTTATTACATAAAACAGATATTTAAAAGCAATTTTTAATAAAACATGTTGTGATATATCAGTTGCCAATATTTTAATAAAATTTAAAATAATAAATATTAATGAAAATATTATTGCAAATATCTATCACAATATTAAAAAGCCAAAATGTCTGTCCGTTCGTCCGTCCGACCGTCCGTCTGGCCGTCCGGTCGGTCCTCTCTGTCTTTTATGTAGTAGAGTAAGTAAAGGGTTAAGTAAAAGGTTTAAAAAGGGTTAAAAAAGAATTAAAAAAGGGTTGAGAAATGCATTAAGAAATGCGTTCAGAAATATCCGTCCATCCGTTCGTCAGTCAGTCCGTCCTTTCGTCTTCTACCCAATAGTTCATGTGTATAAAGGGTTGAATAAGAAATAATAATTGATATAAAATTTTGAAAAAAGGGGTAAAAAGTTTTTTGTATTACCGGGCGACATTAGGAACGAGATATATATATAGCTGTATTAAATTAAAGTAAATGTTTAATTTAATTATCTATTTCTATTCGATAAAAATACCCTGTTCATTAAATTATTTAGTCAATTATTATTATTATGTCATAAATAAATTATTATCATATGTTTAAGTCGATAATAGCGGCATTAAATGTCGTGTTAAATTATTGTTAATACGCGTGGCGGATTACTTGACATAGCCGTGGGCCTCTTCTTGTTGTCTCGCGGTTTTCCGGTTTCACGCCACGTCGCTCACTTGGGAACTTCCTTCGTTGATGAGCCCTTACCGAAGCCGGACGCTTTCTATCTTATGCACGGTGGTTGTTTCGACGAATTATGGGTCATTGTTCAAATCAAACCAATGAATTTTATACCTATCCGACTTTATATAATTGACTAAAAACGATTTTCTTGTTTTCTTTATGCGCTGTAGAAGATATATCTAGATTGAATGAATATATTTTTCATCAAATGAATGTATTTTAAAATTTTTCTTTTA
Organism: Torymus tubicola; assembly: GCA_035583055.1. Taxonomy (NCBI): domain Eukaryota; kingdom Metazoa; phylum Arthropoda; class Insecta; order Hymenoptera; family Torymidae; genus Torymus; species Torymus tubicola. The sequence goes on from JAWWEQ010000045.1 coordinate 16,266,361, forward strand.
CTTTTGCATTTATAAAACAAGACACTAATACATGTATAGTTTTAGGATTAGGTCTTTTTATAATTAATCTCTATAGTACATCCAGATTATCGTTTGTGAAAATTAATTTACGGTCAAAAGGTCACCGATGTCAGCTAATAAACTTTTGTTCTCTGCATATATAATGTTATAAGCGAAACGTAGCAATGTCAATGATTTCCCATATATATATGAAATCGATTTCAACGTAAAATGAAATCGATTTCATCTCACCCTGTTCAAGTGATTTCCACTTTGAGTAGCCCCTCGAACGTGCCTATTACATAATCCTGGCTATGCTCACCCTACTCATGTGCACCGGAAATGAAATATACCAAGCGACGGTTATCTTCTTCCCTCCAACCCCCTTCTTTTCACCCGTTCTCTCTCTCTTCACGCATCGACCTTACACAGACACCCAAGATATGCATACGTGTATTATATGTATATATAACGAGCCAGGTATAAGTAGACAGAGATTTACCTCCTCTTCCTCCTCTTCTTCTCCTCGTGGAAAGCTACGGATTAGGGCGGCCGGAATTCCGGCGGGCTCTCTCTCTCTCTGACTTTTCCGAAAAGTTTGTCCCTAGGGGCGCGAGCAGAGCAGAGCAGCTCTACGGGATATATCAGGGGCTTCGGCTTAACGGTGGGGCCCCCGCGATGCGGGCAAGAGAGAATCTGCTCCCTATCTCGCGTGCCGCGAAGCTTAGAGAGCAGCGCAGCCGCCCGGAGGGGGCGAGCAAGCGAGCTTGCGAAATATGAGGATGATATCTCAATCGTCACTCGAGAGAATGGACGAGGGGGGGGGGGGGGAAGAGAGGGAACGGGGTGGTAGACTCATGGGAGGATATTAATTCGGTATGTGTCCAGGTGGAAATTGTTCTTACGAGAGTGCAGCGTAATCGCAGGAGGGTTGAAGGGATGTTTTTGGCCATTAGCATGTATGCATTTATGCTGAGAGCGAGTTGGTGTACGCGGGGGTTATTTTAGGACCGAGCTGAGAAGCTTTTGGCAGTGCTTGGTGAGAAGACAGGGTGGATGTGTGTCAGTGGTACTTTAAATGTGTAAATATTGCGGGATAAATTGGAGGAATAAAAAAAACTATAGAATTTTTAGACGGTGTATATGGGAGATTCTACATAAAGTTTCCTTAACTATCGATTGTATAAAGGATGAAAAAAAATTTGAGGTACACTTTTGTGATAAAATTTTTCTTTTACCGCAGGTCATATAATAAACATAAAAATTTTAGGAAGATGGTTTTGTGACACCGTTAAATGACACCTCAATTGTTCTTTTAAAAATTTAAGGTGAGAAAAAATGGACGAGGTTACCATGATTAACCAATATTATGCTCCCAAAGACACTAACAATATTTTTACAAAAAAAAATTAATTAAAGTAAAAGAAAGGAGTTTTAATTTAAGCTATGAATCGTCAAAATTGGATCATTCTGTGTAAAGTCAGGTGCATGTGAAAATCAGCAATTTTTGCTTAATTTTTAAATTTATATTATTATTCAAATTAAATCTCTTGTCTTCTACTTTGATTATTTAGGTATAAAAAATTTGCTGGCGTCCTAGCAGCTTAATATTGCTTAATTAACATTGACGACTACTTATTATCCTTTTTTTTTAAGTTCCATTCCCATAAAAAAATTGTCCAGCTGTGAAAACAGTATTACAAGAACGTTTTTCTATTTTCCGAAATTTTTTTGGTCGCTGTACGAGGAAAAGTAGAAATTTCCGTAATAATATAGAGGTGAATTGCAAAATTATTATTACGTCAGTTTTACGACCACGTTAGAAGAAACTTTTGATAAAATTTTCCCATATATTTAATATTACATGCAAAATTCAAAATTAATACGGCGATCAACTTTACAACTTTATCTATATATTTTTGGCAAAAACCACACGCGCGCTTTGCATTCTAAACGCTCATTATCATAATCTGAAAATTAGCTAGCCGCATGCGTGGCTCTCGAATTTTTAATTAGACCGCGTAAACTCGCGATCCAAGCGTACTACATATCCCTCTCCCCCTCTCTCCCAATATAACGCGCACAATCGGAATAACTATAGTCGCTACTGGCGCTATGCAGTTACCGCTGATAACGCGGATCTATGAATTTTTAATAACTACTATATTTGCGCGTACATGCGCACGTGACTCTCCTACAAAGTAGCCTCTTGATGAGGTACGCTAAACTTTTCGCAACGTGTGGCCCATGCTCAGCGAATTAATCCCGTTTCGGTTGGAAAAGGCACGCGTCGTTTTGGAACCTCGTTGAGTTTCAAAATCCCAAAAGTAGACGTTGGAAGAGTTAATATACCGTGATATCATTTTCACGAGCGATTTATATCGCGACAGCCTGCGAAGGAACTCTAGGAAAATATTTTACGATGCGAATTCTGGTACGAGAACGGTATATAGAATTTAATTCGGTGCTGTGGTTGCTGCTTAACGTTGAACGTTTATTCGGGACGGTGATCAAGATGCTATCTTTTGTAGGTTTATTCGGAGCTTCGTGTAGTTTTCGTGTGCACTGTTGATTTTAAGGAGGAATTTCAGTGGAAAAGGAATATTATACGCGACGGGTATAGGAAAATATTTCAGGATTATGTGGCGAGTGTAGGTATATAAAAGAAAATAATAGAATAAAGACTTATAGGGAGTTAAGTACTCTTTAGATTTTTTTCAACAGCTTTAAGTAACTTTTCTCGCACACGTGAACTTTAACGTTTCCCAAGATTCATCAGATTGGCACTTTTAACACAATACTCATCTCGAAGCGAGAACATAGTAGAGATAGCATAAGAGTGAGATTTTCCCCGTTTTCACCGAAGAATAAACTTTCTTTTATGGAACTTGCGCTGGTGATGGCATATGCAACGGCCTCCCGACGACGGCACCATAACGAACAAACACGTAAAAGTCGGAGAAAGTCTATCCGCGCGCGTTTGGGTATTCGATTTCGTTTTTAGTGCTAACGAACATACAAAATAAGTGAAAAAAAGAAGCGTCGATCTGCGCCGATGGAAGTTTTATTTCTGTTCGTGGAAACGTGCGATATACCGAGGTCTGTTAGGAAAAAAAGGATATGCGAAAAATTTCGGGAAATATCTAACTTGAAATCAGTGGTGCTAAAAAAGGATAGAATCGCAGAGATCGCCATTAACTTTTTTTAACGTTTGCGTGGTTGTACTTTTTTTCTCACAATTTAAGTATATATATATATACGTACTTATCTCTAGTAGACGTAAATTATTCGTCATTATTATCTACAAAGGACCTTTCCTCGCTGAAAAGACGCGAGCAAGCAAAGACATTATAATTTGCGAGCGCAAAGACGCAATAAGCGCGCTTATGCAATTGACGCTGCACTTATTTTTTGTATAATCCTTTAGTATAATGGTAAATCGCTTTAATGAATGAAAATTAAGCAGGGTTATCTATATACACACACAGCCTTTTAATTTATACTGTAACTAGTTACAGTTTACAGGTAGTATTAACATTAGCATTTAAATTACAAGTGCTTACATTTAATTACTTATGCGAATAAGTTAAAATCGTCGCCTTGGCGAAAGCTTTGTCCCCTCTGGTGGGAAAGAACTAAGAATAGTATTGGCCACGTAGGAAAAGGAGGAGAGGAAGTAGGGAAAAAGGAAGCAATCGAGAGACGACTACAAACGCTTTAATCGAAGTCTTATATATGAATGGAATTCTATTTCTAAGAGGTTTTCAGGTGGAAGTAATGGAACGGCAAGTGCTTTACATGCTAATTCGACGATCTAATTTTACATGTTGAAGAAAGAAAGAGAAGAAAAAAACGTAGTAGAAGAAAAACGCTGTAGTCGTTCCAAATATTTTACTTTAATTCGGCAATTTGCAGCAATTACGTGGGACTACATCTCCATTCAATAAATTTTAAATCGTTTCTCTCTTCTTACCCAAAAGAATTTCATTTCATAAAACAACGCAAAAGTATCATTTATCCTATACATATATTTAATAATTCCGTACAAAAGGCTTTCCGCTTTCATCACCCAAAAATCCTCTCGTGCAATCGTATCAACAATAAACCCCCTCCTCTCTCTCTCTCCGTCTTCTCTACACCGTTGTGAACTCGCCGCAAACGATCTCATTAGACCTAAAGACACCCCGACATTCTTTCCCTCAACTAACTCCATCCCCGACAACTCTCCCCTTCTCTCTCTCTCTCTCTTTCCGCAACTCTCCTTATAAAACACAAAGACTTCCCTTCTCCCCCCATCCTCCTACTACTCTCTTCAAAGCACCCGCTAAACGCCGCCCCGTAAATAAGAAAGTCTCATTTCGCGTGTATCCCGAAATTAGAGGTTGCTCTCTCTCTCTCTCTCTCTTCCTCGGCAGTATTAATGCGTCTCCTTACACACACGACGTCCGAAGTTACAATGACCGGGCGCTGCAGCAGCAGCAGCAGCGCCGAAGGAGAAGCGTAGAAGGAAGGAAGGAAGCCTTACTGTGCTTTTCGTTAATAATAATTCAAGCGTAAGTTACGTGGAAGTTCTTGCCCTCTCTCTCTCTCTCACTCCCTACCGCCGAAATTATTCCCCTACCCCTTAGCGCGCGCGCCCAAGTTTTGCACAAGTCCAAGTCGACAAGTTCCCCCCGCGGCGTGGTAGCAGCGCGTGGTGTGTATATATATAGTAGTAGTCGTTTCACCCTTTCCTTGCCTCTCCCCTCTTACACCCGCCTCTCGCTCTCTATATATGTGTGTATGTGTACGCGCGTGTGTATAAGGAGCCGCGGGACCGCACGCGCGAGCGGCAATTAGGCAGCTAACGAGCTCTCGCGGGGCTGCCGTTGCGGCATTCGTGGGCGTCGAGACTTCGTGCGCGGCTGGGACTATATACGGCATTCTTTATAGATCGGTCCCTTATTTTTGCACGTTTCCTTGTTCCTTTAGGGGGTTGGGGTATATATTGAAGGCGATCGCATGCGGGATGATTAGTAGAGCGATTTGGTGGGTCAATATTGCCTGGAAGAGGTAGCGTGATTGACACGCGAGTGTTTGACAGGAGCAGCTGGTGTATTCTTTACTGGTGTTTTTCGGGTAGGGTGGAGGGGAAACTGAGGGTCGACGGTGGGGTGGTGAAGGCAGGGTTTCGTAGCTTGGCTGTTGGCTGCGAAATATGATAGGAGGATTGTGAAGGGATGAAGTGATATAGGACGATTTAGGAGTTTAATATAAATATATATACTTTGTACAGTTTTACGTTAATCGGAATTATGGTTGCACAGAGATATATTTATTTGTTTATTTACGATAGTAAGTAGACCATTTGATTATTTAAAATAACATGTAGTATTGTGTAAATATATAATAAGATAGCTAGAGAATAGAATGAGTGCTGGTTGATTTAACTGTTAAAATTTGTATAAATACGGTTGGTTATGAAACAATATATGGAAAGCAAAATTTTACTATATCAAAGAGCAAATAATTAATTAATCCACAATACATTAAACATCTATTAATAATGTTTACAGACAAATATTTAAGATATTTAAAATAACTTGCTCAAATTGATTATCATAATTATCAACCACTATCCTAATGTAAATTCTCCGATATGTCCCATGTTTGTGGAAAAAGGCGAATTTCATATTACTCATTTCTCCACGCCCGGAACTTTGTTTTCCTCCTCCCTGGAGCACGCGTATATGGAAAAGAAGCAAACGAGGCGCGCGAAAATGTTTGAAATTGCGAGACAAAGATATATTACCGCAAGTGTAGGGATGCGTTCGGCGTTCGCCAACGCGTAAACCTTGCTGAGGGGATAACGCTTTAGATTTCCACTGAACGGAAAAATGTAGAAAGTCGTAAAGTGCAGGGAAGTTTTTATCATATATATATGTATATAGACATACACGATATCGGTAAAATTGTTTCCTTATTGAAATTTAAAATTTTCCATTTCCTGCTTTATTTTACGACGAACTTTAAGCTCGCGAAATCTACATGATCTATGCGGCTCTTAAAATTTCAGTGTAAAGTATCACATTTTATTCAACGAAGCCATACATTTCGCCACACTGTATATAGTCTCGGTAAATTTTACTTTCGCAGGATCTATTATTATTATCCACGCGTCATTCGCAGTACTATTATACCAAAAATTATTCATCCTCGATATACATTCAAATTTATATAGAGAATAATCGAAATCATATACACGTAAAAAACACAAACACCGCGTACAAATCCCACAGATTAAACATTAAATTCTACAGACACCTGACAATTGAAATATAATCTATAATCTCTACGTTCTATATCCTTGTCATTCACTTTACAAAACGAACAACGGATTCATCGACAGCAACATTTCCAAACTATTGTTTCTGTATATCATCCTTTCCTCTCTCTCTCTCTCTCTCACAAAATCCCATACCACAATCCCATCCCCGCACACCCACACGTCCACGTCACTCACTCACTCACACCCACCGAAAAGGCCAATCCGCTCTTGCTCGTCCCGTACGTATTCGATCCTTCATATAATTCGGCCAACAATTTAGATAAGCTCCCATACACGCGGTGGCTTCGCGTTTCCGCGTACAAACATACTCTCACACGCGCGTTGCAGTATATATAGGGGGGGGGGGGGGCAGGCAGCGTTCAACTAAACCGGAAACAATATCATTTCATTACTGCGAAACGCAATTGCACACCAGACGTCCTCTATATATATACTATATACTACTGTGCAATCCATTTAACGTGCGCACGAGGACGAAACTCTCGCTCAACTACCAAAGTAACCAACAATGCGACGTACGCCCATGCGGTAGCTAACCCTTTATACATATATATACATCTACTATAGTGGCAAATAACGAGGGCTGAGGACGTCGGCACGTTTCGGTTCGCTCGCGCGCGCGCGTGTAGCAAACACGTCGCTCGTTCCTTAGCCGCCAATTCGCGATAGCAGCTAGCGTGCGTATGTGTGTGTGTATATGTTACACGTTGAAGTAGTGTGTGGAACGAGAAGAGGGGAGGAGATGTAGGTTCATTTGAAAATTGCAAGCGCACATGACGCGGACCTCGTACGTGGGATTCCTTTTGCGTTGGAACGAAACGCACGAGGAGTATTCCTTTGATGTGGTGCGGCTGCGTTGTAAAGGGGGGAGGGGGGGAGGAGAGGTAATGAGGGAAAGTACAGCGATTTTTGCTAGGAATTTTAGTAGGACAGGTAGGTTGAGTTTTGCGGTGCGGTTTATGTTGGCTTACTTTTGGAGATTAAATAGTTTACTTACGATGCGCGCGCGGGGGGAAACCTAAATTCTAATTCGAGAGAATGTTGGTGGAATTTTTTTGAGGGATTTACATAGGTAGGCTTTTAACCCATTGCTATATACGTATACTTTGTCGTATTATGAATGAAAAAGTAACGTGTATATAAAGGTGATAAAAAATTACTTTACCGATAAGTGGCTGTCATTCGGCTAACTTTCCAATTTTCTCCTATACTTGGTTGTACGCACCATATATACTATATACGCGTACGGTTGATATCCGATATTCGCGGTGGTTAGCTGCCAGTCAAAAACTTGGATCGAATCAATATATCCCCAGCGTTCTGAATGTATATATATATATGTCTTAACGCGATTACGATAGAGACGTCATGTCGAGTATACGCGTGTGCGAGTTCATATACGCGTGAGTTAGAGCAGAGTCTCGTGAGTTATAGGTTTGTTTGAGGCTTTTGCGTAGATATATATGTATGCTAGTTCAACCTATACGCGATCGGATGCAAATCTCATACAGACGATAATTGTCGGCTCTAATTCGAGCTGTCACCGCGTACACGCGTCGGCCACACTAGCAGACAGCGTCAGTTTTATCGAGTTAAACCGCCCGGGGATTGACAAGTGTTGATCGAACGAATTTTCCACATTCGCGCTGATATATATATATATGTATGTACGAACTTGTTTGCAAAGGGTGCGGTATAGTGCAACTTGGGATTGGGTTACGGAGAATTTGTGCTGTTTGATTAATTTTTTTTATATAAGAATGAATTGGATTTAATTGGAATTTCCGGTTAATTGAGTTTTCGATTTGATTTTATATTTTTTATGTGGACGAGAATTTTTGAAAAAAAAAATTCATTCGCATTTTTACAATGTAAACGAAGAAAAATATAGTAGAAAAATATTAAATTTTCATGTAATATTTCATATATTGAAATTTTTTTCATGATATAACTACATTTCTTTAATAAAAACTTGTTTCTGTTCAAATAGTTGCCCGATAGAAACAAAATAAACGTTGTTTACATCAAAATTTTGTTTTTTTCTCCTTTAAAAATATCCATTTTTCACAATAAATGGAGCACACTGTATTTAATTTTGATAATCTTGTTAACGAGTACGGCAAATGAATTTTACGTCAGTATTTTTTTCTTAGTATCAGTTATTATTGTAAAATATTTAAAATAAATATTTTGAGAATATATAAATATTTAATGAATTTTCAATTGTTTTTTTATCAAAATAATTTTCCACCAGAGCTACTGCAATTTAATGCCGTGACATTACTCTAAATTCTCATTTTGCAGCTATAAAACAAATTTTTCAATAGCAAAAAGTTCTTCAAATGCAAATACTCGAATTCCTTCCTATATAATAAAACCGTCGAAAGTTTAATAATTTGCATTCCGCGCCATTGAAATTTCAATTGCAAAATTAGCCTACACCACTACTTTCTACAAACAAAAATGAACTTTGATGCCTCGAACGTCTCATATTTGCCAACTTCACTTTTCCGCACGCCTCACTGCACTTTCGAGTATTAACATTCCCTTGTGCATAATGAATAGCCTTATAACGCTAGATTACCATCTCACTTCTATAGAAATTCTAATTTCCAAACTTTGAAAATACTCGTTCTCCACCCACCACCCTATACATACATATATATATATATATATATATATATATATACGATTCTCTTCTTCACCTTTGTCCGCTAGTAAACCGCTGAAAAAGCAATTCCACGCCTCGAAAAATCCATCGAATAATCAATCTCCACATCCGGCCGATTGCACTAAGGCCATCGTCACGACCGCAAAGTACATCTGATATTTTCCCTCTCGGACACTCTCTTATCCCCCGATTACAAAGCCCAAGGCGTCGCGCGTCATCCCCTCAAAAGCTCTCTCTCTCTCTCTCTCTCTCCCTCTATATATATATATATATATATAAACCGCGCAATATCTCTCGAGAGAGCAATATACACATGAAATAGAAATAACATATCTCACACTTTTTCTATCCTCTCACCTCGTTCCATCGTCGTGTGCGCTTTCCCGCAGCGCAGGTGAAGAGACGTCGTCGTCGTCGTCGGCGCTACTGCTGCTGCTGCTGCATCCTGTCAGCGAAAAGAGAAGCGTAGAAGAAGGAGGAGGAGGAGGAGGCTCGAGTCCCTAGCCAAGAGGAACTTTCTTCTACTCCTCGAGTTGTCCGTTACGGCGGTTTCTTGCCGTGCAAAAAACCTCTTCTTCTTCTTCTTCTTCTTCTTCTTCTTCGTCTTCGAGGGACGACGTCGGCGATTACACGCCAGCGGCTTATCGGAGATCGGCGACGCGTATGAGAGGAACGGCCTGAACTCCTTCATTCTTCCATGCGGAGAGGTTGTGGCAATCGTAGTGGTAGTGGTAGTAGTAGTAGTAGTAGTGATGGTGTCGGTTGGGATGTGGAGGATGACGGGGAGGATCGGATAAGGAGGACTAGCCGGGGGTTAAGGCTACAACAAAACAAAACACGATGTATGTCCCGGTGTGCAAGCTGCAACAAAGAAGAAGAACGAACGTATAGCTTTAGCTTTTTGTATATAAGTATATATATATGCAGCTGTAGAGGAGCGCGCACAGGGTATGCAAGAGTGTCGGCGGATTTATCGCGACGCTTAAGTATACACACAGTATCACCCGCGTGTATAAGAAGTAGGTATTACACGACGACGGTCACGGTGTGTGTGAGTCTGTGCGCGGACTGACGCGTAATCGCACAGTTGCATGCGTCATCTCGTCTTTTTACGCGATGTGAGTGTGTGTGGGGTTGACGGTGTTAAGAAAAAGCGAACGAATGGCCTTCGCGCTGTCAGCTGTGGACGAATGAGAACTTACGCGAGGTCGTGGGTTTCGGAGGTAGGGTGCGGCGCGAGGTTTATGTGGTTGGGTGACGAGTAATTAGAAGAACGTGGGTGTTAATTATTGGAGAGCGAGGTGAACGAATTATTAGCGTAAAAATGGTTTTGATTTGTTCATCGAGTTTTTTTTACAGATGAAAATTATGAAAAATACTTTACGTTTGTTAAAAATGAATTCGAATTTTTTGAAACTACTATATATATAAATTTTAATTATAATCGTAAGACTGAACAAATAATAGAGTTTGAGTGAAAATTTGTCATTGAATTATATTTGCACGAGTTTTTTTTCATGCGCACGGTATTTGAAGAAGTTATTAACTGCATTTGTACGCGATGTTAAATTTTACAATAGTAATTAGTTGGTCCTTTTCACAGAAGTAGGCCATGCGGAACTCGACGCGCGCGTCGAGCGTGTACGAGAAATAAATTAATTATGAACTATATATATATATTTAAATTTCCGCATTTATTCTTGTTCGTCGCTGCCTCACGTGTAAATATTGAAATTATTTTAATTATTTGAACAGAAATTTTGTCAAATATTGATAAACGTCAAAGCGTACAAATAGCTTCACGTATGAATGATAAACACGCATTATGATCGAATGAAATATTTAAAAAAATAATTATAGAAGGTGAAAACGAACGCGCGCGCTATATATAAATCAAATTGTTTTTACTATATTTATCATAATTTTTGGTTATATAGATTTCAAGTATTTTTAGTAAATCAAATGAATTAACTTTGTTGTTTCGTTCACGATGAAACATTTATATAAACGTTATAAAACTTTTTTCCACAAACGAAAGCTTTACTATACATACCGATAGTTTTCAATATTTGACGCGACTGGTCATATTTTGATCCCTCCATTCAAATCTCCTACTAAAACCGAAAAAAATAATAATACTCGTCCTAAATGATCAATTCAGCATAACACCTCTATCAAAATTCAAAAATTCCACCACTTGTACAACTAAATAACATCGAACCTCAACCACATTAAAAAAATATTCCTCTATAAGGTAAAAAAAAACCTCCACCCACGTCTTCAAACACTGATCCGTAGGTATACCACACATCCCCGCTGACTACATATACGCACCTTTAAAACCGAAAATTTAAACCACATACTACGCAATTATATATACCTATACGCGTATATTACAAAGAAAAACACGTTTACAGGTCGCGTGTATTTGAATAATTGCCGCGTGCGTGTATCCTTTATATATATGCGTCACGTAAGCGTCACATCCTTTCACGTCTACGTCGTCAGCTTATGTTTGTAGCGTAGGTGTAAGCGAAGAGCCAATCGACGCGGTAAACAATAACGGCTTGTGTTTTCCGATACATCGACGGTACGTCTCTGTGTATGCGGTGGCTGAGGTGCTTGCACAAATTGATTGTGCGGGTGAATTTACCTTGACAGTGCCGCTAGATGCGCTAGAAGCGGGCGAGCGCTAGATCCTCGGTGAACGAAGAGAACTTGTCCATATCTTGAAACAGAAATGCAGAACGGTTTAGATATGGGTGTGTAAGGGTTTTCGGGTATGTCTCGACTCTCGTATACTATAGGTTGTATAGAATATTTTTATGTTGTGTTGTACACGTATGTCGAGTAAATGTGAGTGTTTTTTATTTTTAATTAAAATGTGTTTATAACATTATACGTATATAATAGTTGTAAAATTTATTTATAGTGTATCTTAAGAACTCGCTTTTCTAATTAAAGCAATTTACGTAAAAATACATAATAGGATTCGTTGTTCTTTGTTATAGAAAGAAAAATGTGTATTACTATTTTATCTCTTTGCAAACTCAGTAAATGAATACGGAATAAAGTACGTTATATCGTCAGATTCCCTTCAATCTGCATGGATTGTTTGCATTCTTTAGTTAACTATGAAACATCTTGCAAAGTGGAAAAAAAAGCTTTATCATAGAAAATAAAGTATATATTTGCAAACGCACGTACATACCCCTATGAATTTGACGATGGGTTATTCTTATTTTTCCGTCAGTTATAAAATCGCTGATATTGCAAGCTTTGTGCAGTTCGCTTTGTATGCGCGCGATTCAGAAGCAGCCACCGAGCCAATTTAATTCTAACGAAATACGTTTTCTTTGTAACCGTATATTCTTCCTGACATGTCGAAGTATACTTTATTCTTTCTGAAGTTTAATCAAAAAAACCTTTTTATTTCGAAAATTTTTCATCAGACAGTTCACACTTGACAAGCACAATCTTTTTATATATATATTTTTTTAACATGCTAGAGCTTTTAATATTGTTCGATTAAATTTGCAATTTAGTTTATATATATAACGATATACCGGTACCTCCATTTTAAAATTCGTCAAAAATTTTCTGCCTGATAGTCGGAGATAAAAATTTTTCCGAAACATTTTTGCTGGCGTGTAGCTATACTGCAGCACTGTCACAACATTTCAGAAATACTTATTCTCCATTCGGGTAACATTTATTATTCATCATATTCTGTATATGACAGTGTGTGTGTGTACGTGTATGTGTTCTTCAAAAATTTTTCAGACACGAAAATGACGCATGTAGATTATGCGATTTCAGCGTCAGCAATATTTCACAAATCATCAAATATTTGATAATTCCATAAATAATTTCTTTCAAAAGTATCATTTTAATTTCAAATAAAAAAATCGCCATTACTTATATCACCACAATCTTATACCTTCAAGATTACAAATTCCAAACCACGTTTTCCAAAAACTTTAAATAAACTTTCGCTTCACCGCAAATATACAATTTCTCCCCACATATATATTAACATCCAAAACTCTACAACATCCACCAAAAACTTTAAAAGCACTAACCAAAATAAAAAAAAAATAAATACACCCCTCTATGTAATACACAACAATGTCAACGAAACAATTCATTTCAAGCATTATTGAAATTCTAGCCAGAACGCTTTGCTGTTCCCTCTGCGCATTCCCCGACTCCTCTCTTGCTCCCCTTACACTTCCAGGCAAGTAAATATTTTCCGTGACACCGTCAAATTCCGTTATCAGGCCGCCTATTATAAGCTTTTAGCACGCTCGTTCCCTCTCCTTCCAGCTCATACACACACACACACTCTCTCTCTCTCTCTCTTGCAAAATCATGGCCCTCGTAAAAATAGCGTGCTGCGCGAGAGAAAACAACTAACGAAAGCGAGAAAGCGAGAGGGACGCTTATGTATATATATAAGTATATATAGCTTATATAGTAGTCGTGGAAACTTCAACTATACATCTCCCTCCCGTATGTGCACGAGTTACTCCGTCGAATTAGCAGTAGTTCGAGGCTTGACTATTAGCTTCGAAAAAGCGTTCTTCTCTCTCTCTCTCTTAGCCATGCATTACATGCGTCTCTCACGGTTAAGCTCGATATTGGACAAGCTCAAATTTCTCACCCTCGGTTTTGGGTTCCTCACTCTCTCTCTCTCTCTCTCTTGCAAACTCGATTTTACCAAGGGAGAGTATATAGAGAGAACGTCGGCTGAGGTCTCGCAGTTCTATTTCCGTCGCTCGTGAATCATTCTCCGCGCGTTCGCTCGCTCGCTAACCACGGCTCGGTCGTCGCGACGTCGAGTCTTGCGCGCGCTCGCGTAACGGATATTCGCGCCCGCGCGACGCGCGGCTAACAAGGGAAACTCGGTGCGGACAGCGAGTGGGATGATTCGTTCTTTTTTTTTATCTCTCTCTTTTTTTTAATGACGTACGGGGACAGGCGAGGAGGTGCATTTATAGTCGGGATAATTATTTTTCGTAGCGTTGTTGTATATGTGTGTTGTACGTGTGAGAGGAGAGGAAGAAGTGAATGATGATACGAGAAGCTTTATTATTCTACATACGTATATAGCGGATGCTCCTGTAAGCTCTCTACGCAGATGTAAGAGATGCTTTTGCGTGGTGTATATAAGATTTTTTAAGGAGCTAAAAGAGCAGTTGAGCAGGAATTCGTTAGATTGAATTTTATTTTATAGTCAAAGTTGTTTCTCAAAAAATTAATTATAGTCGTAAGATACCTTTTTACTTAATTGTTATTTAAAATTATATTTCTATATCATTACTGTATAAAAATTCATTTTTCGATAAATTTTCGATCGACTATACTCTCAGTGTTATCTTTACATTCATAAAGCATGAAGTGAAATATTAACGTTCACCTGACAATATCGGTCAGGATCGATTCGATGCGGGAAAATTGTGAATAGCAGCGCCTCGTTGCATCTCCGACACATCTATAGCGTGTAATTTAAACTCTTTTCAAATCTAAATCTATTGATCCGCTGATCACTGGCGGCCCAATTTCGAGAGACCGAATAAAAAATCACCCATCCACCCCATAAGGTATATATCTCTGACAGGGACATAAAAATATCAATGCTTTGTCGGGCGTTTATCTTCACCGTCATTTTTACGCGTCATGTCAAAAAAAAAAATTCGGGATAAAACTAGGTTGGTATATTATCGTAAACGACCGTATATAGATATTTCGTGATTTTTCACGTCATGATTCTGTTACTGATTCATAAATTTAGCTAATACGTTATAAAAGTTTCTCTGGTTTATTATAAAAAACAAGCAGTATAAGAATTTCGTCTTTTCTCAAATTCTCAACAAGCTAATGCGATAATCACAATGTACGTAAACAAAATAATTGGTATCAACTTATATTATTGATCCACGATGTTTTATTCAAATGGTTATGGCATAGCCATGTTAAATAAGATATTAACGCCTCCCGGATGCGAGGGAGGTAACCGACGGATCTCTGAATTATGGGGTATCGAAGAGACAGCGCGATATTCCTCGAGCCAACAGCACGCTGGCAGTTGTAGTCGGGTATATATATAGCTGCGGAGTCGCATTCAGTAAATATATCAAATGACTCTAACGTTCACATTATTTAAAGATTATCTATTGATTGCAAAAATTCGTTGGTTCGAGATTTGTCTTTAGTTTAATATATTAGATCCACGCAAAAAATTCGATATTATCTCCAAAAATATTCCCTTTCGAAATCTCGCTGCACCTTTAAGAAAAGCACTCATAATTCACACATTACAGTATCATCGCTTATCAGCACGTATAGACATAAACAAAACTTTACCATGTACTCCGATAAGATAATACACCCAACCCTCGCTTCTCCATTCATACAAATTTACTCTTCATCAAACAGCCGTTTTGCTCTCTTTCTCTCTCTTTCTCTCTCCCTATCTTCCATCGACAAATCAACCCTCTCCGCCATTTCCCGTCCCTCGAAAAAGCCCCCATCAAGATACTTTGCACTCTCTCTCTCTCTCTTTCTCTTGCGTGTAATGCCTGTTAAACGACTCGCGTGTCGCGCTCCCGTTACTCTCCTATATACTCTCCCTCTCTCTGTACTAGTATTATATTATTATTGTTTTTGAGAGAGTATAGAATCGCGCGTAGGCTTGCTAATCCCGCGCGCTAGAGTTGTTTCTGGTGCGTCGCCAAGTCGCCGATAATGACTCTACCACGGAAGAGAGAGAGAGGGGCCAAGTGTACGTCCGATTCTCTACCGGGAAATTTCACGAGTTCGCGCGGTGTATGTATATATATATATACGCATTCGTTTCGACTATACGTGCGTTGGTCGAGAGCGATAATTAGCCGATTCGTTCCGGTAAATTAGAGCATGTGCGTGCGTGTGTGTAGTGGTATAGCACAATTGAATTAGCGTAAAGTGAAGTTTAATGGCTGTTGTTGCCGTATATAGTTAAGAGGTCGCTTGTATTACGACAGGGTTTTTATGGATTTTTATTTAAATGATATTTTTATTTTTAACCGTGGCTAGTATATAGCCATATATTGGTTGACGAGAAAATATTTATCTCTTTGCAGGGGTTCGCTTGCATTTACATGATGAGGTAGCTGCATTACAACTGGATTCATTATACTCTGTTATTACAGAACCGTGATTCAAGCGCGCGAAACATCAACGAACTTATCGACAACTACACCGCTCTCGCCACTTTTCATCCTTCCAGCTCTAAGCTTCCTCCTTGCCAAAGTAGGCAGTATAAAGCGAATTATATGTATTTTAAGCGAACCCGCTTGTAAATGTTGTAATACGTCCTTGTTCTGTAGTAATATAACCTATTCCTTCCCGCCCCCCCCCCCCCGTTCAGCGAGAGAATCTCGCACGAACCGTGTAAAATCGCATTAAAGCTCGGTTATATTTTAATTAATATCCTCAAAATGCCTGTGCGCAGAGAGAAGTGCTCTTTCATTTTAAAAGTTTGTTTCACGAATATACAATACACTCGGTACCCACCTCCTCTCGTACTTTCGAAAGTTTACGTTTCATCTCTCTCTCACTCACTCTCATTTCTCTCGCTATATAGCGTCGAGTTAATATAAAGCGAGAGGGAGAGAGAGAGAGAGAGAAGACATAAGCCAAGCGTTCGCCTTTAAAAGTACGTGTTTCACGCTCGCAAAGGCGTGTAAAACTTGGCCCATGTATTATTCATGGAGAGGTCGGGCTACACGCGCGTCGCACGTTATATATATATTTTAATCGCGATTTTTCATTCGGGCGAACGCACGCCTCGCCGAGTTGATACATCATTAGGTGGCGTTTTCAAATATTTAAATCAATTTTTGTAATGGGATGGTGAGGGGAAACAGAGGGAGGGAAAAGATCGATTGTAGGAAGCGAGAGAGAGAGAAAGAGAGAGAGAGAGAGAGAGGGTGAGGATCGACGACTGCGATAACTTGCTCTCGGTTTATAGGCATGTTGAACTTTTCTTTTTTTTCTCTGTGAGCTAGGCTGTAGGTTAATAGGTTAAGTACGGTAGCGATATTACGAGGTAAATGGAGCAGTTTATGGAATTAGGTTTACTGTTACATCGTATTATTAACATAGTGCAAAAGTAGCTTTGGAAAAGTTTTTAATTTGCTTAGATATATCCATTTCAGTTTAAATTAAATTTAACGATCGGTAAAACCGTTTGAAAATTTAGAATTTTTTTGTAATTTTAGATATCTAGTTTCATATTTTTAAAGTTATTAGAAAAAAAAAACTATATTAAATATGCTTCCAGGAAAGGTTAAATAGTTCTGTAATTTCATTAAAATAGTTGTTTTTGAAAGTGATGCAATTTCACTTCAAATTTATCTAAGCGGGCTAAATATGGAACGTCCAATTTTGACTACGTCTAGAGCATTTCCTGTAGTACATTTTTGGATTCTAACTGCGTCACGAAAAAAAAATACACGTCCGCTTGCGTATAACGTATCTATTTTCATTTTTTCCAAACTAATGACGCTTGTAACAATGTTTCAAATTTTATTTTCTATTCTAACTGTATTTTAAATATTTTATTAAAAAAATATTCAAAATAATCAATTAACGTCTTCTAACGATTGCCATAAAAATTGACGTTTCGACAATGTAGAAAACAATGAATCGTCTATTCGGCAATAAAAAATTAGCTTGTGTTTTACTTATCATGTGGCATTGCGATATGAACGCAATGGTAAGTCACAAGAATACAAACTACGGATTTGTCGATTCTTATCCCACTCGGCATATACTTTTTACGTATTTTATTCTTTAATTCTCAATTCCATAACACGATTGTTACGATAAAGCTTAAAAATTATTATTTTCTGTAAATTATTACGTAAACGTTAAAAATTATGAAAAAATTCTACGTTATTTTAATCGAACGAATATTCTACCATCCTGAAAACACTGCAATTTTACCAGATTTCTTTTTAAAAAACAATTTTCTGCATATTAGCCATCGTAATTAAAATATTTTTTCCCTCGAACGTCGAAAAAGCTCATCACACGGTTCACTCGCTCAATCTTTCGCTCGATTAAAAAGAAAAAAGAAAATCATCCCCGAATTTTCCGTAATAAAATAATCTCGTAATACTATAAAAAATTCCTCATCAAACTCACGCCTACATTCTTTCCTGGAATAAATAAAAAACAAATCAAAAAGAAAAATTAAGCACCATTAATATAGCTCAGTCACGTGCGTATATATACGCCATACTCTATCAGTCAATTTTCCTCGAGTCCATCAAAATAAGTTTCTCACCCGTTCACGCGTGCGTTTGCCTCTCGACAAAACTGTCTGTGTGTGTGTATAGTATATACAAACGCTTCGTTCTATTTCCGCGCCTCTTAATTTCCAAACTTTTTAATTTCCATTAAAACCAAAGCGAAAAGTTGCCTATGGCAAAACAAATCGCGCGTTGCTCCATGGAACTTTTAAATTGAAACGAACGGTGGTATATAACGTAGTAGTATAGGTTTGGCACGGACAAAAAATAAAATAAATAAAAAAATTTCGCTCTCTCCTCATCTAATTAAAAGAATTTCAATTATACCCTCGTCCTGCTAATACGCAGATTCGAAGGATTACCAACAAATTAAAGGCTCACGCGTCTCTCTCTTCCTGTTCTACCTTCTGAACTGGGACACGAGAGAAGAACCCGTACACACGTACACATACAACATACTCACTATATATACAACCCCTATCCGTACAAACGTGAAACTTTAGTCCTCCGTGGCAAGTTCGCAAGTACGCGAACACGGCAACCTCGTGCTGTATACCCTTACAGTTTCCTCCCCCCCAAAAAAGAGAAGAGAACCAGCTAGTTCAGTGTAAAAAGCGGTGGATTCCGTTTCTATACGGACATACCCATGATATATATATACACGTATCGTCGAACTACTGCATTTCACGGTCGGTCGAAGGCTACCCCTCCAACGCTCGTAGACAATTTCCCAAAGGCTTTCAGCTCGATATATAATGGGTCGGCCGATGTATAACCCATATACATATATATGAAGCCCTTCCCTTCGTTGCATCAGGAGGCCCTGAAGCAAGAGCCAAACGGCTTCCCTCTATATATCGCATTATCCATGATATGCATTTCGCGCGCGCGTGTATGTGTGTATAGCTCGTGGCGTCTTATCGCCCTTTCTTATACGCCCACGCCTCGAGTCTTGGCGGTAAGTTTGTATTGTGCGCGAACGAGGTAATCGCTAGATCGATGGCGAAAGTATATGTATATATATGGGTAGAATTAATAATCTCGGTGAGCGGCGAAGTTTCCAAGACTTTTTTTTTTGACGATAGGATTTATATATATAGAATAATAGTCGAACAGGAATTTATTGTCGTAGATTGGACCATTTTAGTGTAATCACGTTTTGTCGATGAAAAAAAAAAAAAAATTGAAGATGGTGATTACGTATCGGGGCGATGGAATTTTGAGAAAATTCAGTTTTAATGGTTTGTATAACTTACAGTACGTCAGGTTACGAGCTTTTTTCCGTCCCACCCCATTTTTTTCGTCCCTTTATTTTTTGCATTTTTTTTTTATCAATTTCCGTATATCGAAAACTGCATCGATGTTACTACTACTCCATGGAAATTGTAAATTGCTTTTTCTCCGTAAAAAAAAAGAAAAAACCCGGTTAAGGAATTCAATCGCAGTTTTTCCAAAGCTGAATATTTCGAATTTGCGGGGATGCTCGCGCGCGTGTGTATATATGCGCCTGTTACAACGTCATAGAAGTATTCATGAATTTTTCCCCTCTACTCCCTTATAATATTCGAATCTCGTTGCGAGAAAGAGAGAGAAAAAAAACGTCTCAAAGACACGCGCGCTATATACGTGTAAATCTATGAATATTTAACCCATCCGCAGTGGGAGACGATAAAAAGATAGAATCGCGCAGGTTGGTTCTCAAGAGATATATAACATAAAGTTAATAGAGAGAACAAACCTCTATGTAACCCTACCGTATACATTATATATATATATATGTACCTCGCTAAAATCGTACTCATATATACGCGTTATTAAATCAACAGGTCAATGAATTTCACGGGGCATTCCGATCGTAAAACACGTCATTTAACACGCGTTTCTCTATCTCTTTCTACTCCCCCTTTGCTATCCTATCCCTCGTTCACGAAAATTTTTGACCTCTCGCGTACTCTGAGGAGAGTGGGAGTAGATCACCTCGTGTACACGAGCCATCGAGTAAGCGTGAGACCATAGTAGGTGTGTATATATATCTATAAGCTCTTGGGTCTTTTCTCTCTCTCGATTTGAAAATTGGACTTCTCGGCACGTTCACGGCTCGATGTGCCATTTCACTTGGATGCGCCGATTCTTCTCCCTTGTTCAAGTGATTCCACCGCTACGCGCAATATTCTTCCTCTTTCTCTCCTCTTACCTTCTGTCTCGAAGTTCGACTCTCCCCCCCTCCACTTCGCTTTGGATCGATTCCCCGGGCTAGCCAGTGAGCGCGCGCGCGCGCGCCCGTTTTATCAATTTACGAAATTCCAGGCACGTCAGTAATAATCTTTTCGAGGGGCTTTTCCGTCTTTCGCGTGGAAAGAAGAAGAAGAAGAAGAAGAAGAGCTGGTAGAAGTAGAAGAAGAAGGTCGGACCAAGAGAGGAGGAGGGGATAGAAAGCGGAATCGAGCAGCAGCGGGTAAAGGTAGACGGCATAAAGAGGGGAGAGTGATAAAGGGCCTCACGGTAGTTATGCAAATGAAGAGATTCATTAACCGCCTGGAAGTTTATTATTCTTTTCTTCGTCGTCGTCGTCGTCCTCGTCGACGTAGTCGTGCCCGGGACGGGAAGAGAAAGAGAGTCTTCGGGTATATACTCATCTTTCCCGCTTTGAGGATGAAATTCTGATTTTCTGAACTGATTTGCACGAGCGCGTCGCGGCTCGTTCTTTTTTTTCTTTTTTATTACTTGCTCACTCTCTCCAGCAGGTTTTTAGACACTTCTTTTTTATGCAAATTCCATCCACCCGCGCGCGCGCGATACAAATTATTATTTTGCACGGAGACGAGAAGGAATTTTTTTTTCTCGCGAAGTTGTGCCCAGTGTCGTTATCTTCCTTCAGATTATTTTACGCGTAACTCTGGTATTGAATTAATTTTATCATGTACCGGTTTCTTCAACTTGTTATATTGCAAATATTGTGTGCAATATAACAGAAACATTCGTGAGAATTATTATAATAATACAAGTCAAAGGTTAATGTAAATTGAGCCGTCGAATAATTTTACATTGATATGTCAAAGAATTTGACAATATTATACAATTGAATATGAATATTATTCACCGTTAATCGATTCGATTAAATTTTTATCACAATATCGAGAAAATGTCAGATATCGCACATTATTCACACCGCATTACCAAATTTATTTTTAAATTACTCTGCGATCGTAATGACCTGTTATATACCTTTGCTAATATTTTATTCATAAGTTGAGAAATTTCAATAATTATTCTTAATTTCCAGTTAAACTCACCTCACATGTAACTGGCTAATGTGATATCCCTGCGGTATTTCTATATACCATATGTTCATTAAATACACGAATATGATTATACACCGATATAAAGGGAAAATAACGTTGCCGTATGTTTTTTTTCACACTGCGTGCCGACTGAAAAGAACGTTTCGGTGTACCAGATTGAAGATAAGAGGATTATGTCTGAGCATCTCTGATTAACAGAAATACTAGTCCCTTCCCTTCGTTCGTAATAAATGCTCAATCGTGCTTTTCTTTATAAGCTTCACAACTGAAGCAACGTCGACTTGAAAAGTATAAAAAGCTCATGGCGAGGGAAAGTCTGCACAAAAAAAGAAAACGATTGCCGGACGGAAGTATAAAAGAAAAGCGAGAGACGTTCATAGTGTTTCTTGAAAATTATCCGGCGTGCGCGTATAGAAATGCCTGGAGCAGTTAAAGTTGTTTGGATCTTTAACGGCCTTTATTTCAGATCTGATGCGAGCGCAGAGAATTCAATTCTGCTTCCCGAACTAAGAATGAATTCGCATTTAACGTCGCCTCGTATAAAGTGGTATAAATATACTAGCTTATCTAAATCTGAATAAGATTGTAAATAAGATTTTAAATAAGATTCCGCGCGAGACAGTTTAGCGTCCCTCTGCGCGTTATCTCAAAGTAGTAAGCAATTTTGGAAAAGATACTATCGTTTCTTATTTTATTGCGCAGGAGGGATTTAAATACTCACTATTTTTATACTTTTTACAATAATGATATAGCGAATATACTATATAAATATACGTGAATATAAGAAGTTTCCGTGTAGAATAAATTAAATTTGATTTTTTTTTACAATATATATCTGCAAAAAGATATATATATATAGGTTACACGTTATTAATTAGCCCGGAATATTAAAATGGATGTCTGAAAAGGCTTTTACACTTTTCGCACAATATATAACCCCTCGTAATTAATATATATACTTGCAATTAAAAATCTCTCCAAGCCTTTTCTCGCCAGCTCTCGTTATTGTATAAAAAATAATATTTCATATAAAAAATATTTCATCGTTCACACGCTATACAGCAAAACCATAAAAACCTTTCAAATTTCACCAACATTTGTTACTTTCCCACACTATAAAACGAAAAAAGCTCTCCAGCATTACCAAAATTAATCCACCCAAAAAACTCATATATATATATATCTTCGATACCATTCCGCTATTCCCATCATCGCTTACACCTATTCTTTCTAACGAACTTTTCCAACTACCAGTTCCCACCTCACCTCCGCGCAATATCTTTCGAATTCGCGACCTCGTAGCACGTGGAAAAGCGACAACCTACCGCGGGAAAAAGGCCCCCCCGAGGGATCTTTCTCTCTCTCTCTCTCCAGCTCCGTACGATCGTTGCACCTATATATATACACTCGCGCAGTAATTCTCTCTCTCTTCCCCATCCGAAAGCTACAGGGGATTTAGAGCTCTTTCGCGCTCAGTTCTCTCTCTCTTTCTCTCACCCACACATACACTAGCTTTTCGCGCGCGCGCGCTTGCATTCATCCCCCTCGTTAGTCGGTCAGGGGTGTGGATCTCTCTTTACGTCTCTCCGCGTCGTTATGGTTTAATACGTCGGCACAAGCGCGTAATGTGGATTCATCGCTAGTGAGATCGCCCGCACGTGTAAACATCGGGCCACGAGAATCTAGCTCTCTTTTTGTGGCGCGCAACTCTCCTATATATATATCCTTTCTCTCGGTGTTCGCTTGCTCGCTCGCTCGCTGCAGCGCTCGTTTTTCTTTGTACGCTACTCCTCCTGGTAACGCGGGGCGGTAGGTTATATATACATATATATATATACATACATATATATACGTGGGATTCGAGCGCGCTTTTTGGTATGCGAAATATGAAACTGCTTGCAGCCCTGAATTTAGGAGACGTTTTTTGCGGCACACAAGAGGGAGGGAGAGAGAGAGAGAGTTCTGATATTGCATAATGTATAGAAGTGTTTGAGATAAGAATTTCTAGGGAGATAGCGAGCGTGCAAGGGTGATTTAGGACGCGGACGACGACGACGACGACGACGACGACGGTCCCGCGAGCTTTTAAGCGCAAAAATTTAGTACGCGAGAGGCGCTGGTGGATTTTGCGTCTATGTTTTTTTCTTCTTTTTATTTCAGACTGCGGGTAGTTTTGAAAAATGAAAAATAAAATGCACTTGCGGTTTTTTTTGCAACGGTCGCAGTGGTGTTCGAAATAGTGGGTGCGGTTTTTGATAGGAGGATAGAGGGAGAGAGATTTACGTGGATGGTTCACTGGACGAATTTTGGGCGTCGTGGCGAAATGGTTTCTTTTGTGGTTAGTGTGTACGGTGCCTTTTTTCGTTGGAATCTGAAATTTTAAAAAGAACGGTCGCTATTGTTGAACCTCGGACAGCAGAAACTCTCGACAGTATGTGAGCAATAATGGTTTACAGTATTTTTTGGCATCTCTTATCTACCGGGGGAAAAAATTTTATTTTTATGAATTTAGAGAAAATGACGTACAATCTCGTTTTAAACTAACTAGCAGTGCCAGTGCGCGCGCCTTATCACAGGCCAATCAAATTTTACATGTTTATTTCAAATCGACCAATCGCAATCATTACAGGTCACAATCTCAAGTCCATCTCTTTTTTATATATAGGATGATATTGAATGTTAAAAGTTACAACTCTATATTATAATATGTGAGCACCATAAAGCAATAAAACGTTTCAGTTAAACTTGAATTGATCTCGTATGCCCATTCTCTTTCCCTCTTATTCTTCGAACTAGCATATGTACACTATATGATATAACGCACTATTATAGATCGGTTGAGCAAGCATCATTTAAGATTAAGATTAATCTGTCACTTTAGATTATAAGATACGATTGTCTGTATCTTTATACCAACATGCGACTTAACTGTATCTGCATTTGTATTAATTTTTAATGCTTTATCCTTCCACATATATTCTACAATTGTCTCTTGTAAAATGTACCTTTGCATTTGTGCGTAACACCAAGTCGCCAAATAAACAAATCTAATCTAACCTACCCCCCCTCTTTCACACCAAAATAAAAACTTCACTTCGAATTCCGTACACTATAATTAAAAAAAAAAAAAGAATCTCTCCCACCTAGTTACCCACCTTAATCGTTTACCTCCTTCAAAAAGCCAACCTCGCAAAATCACACCATCTCCTCTGACCCCAATACCTCGTCCTCTATATATACTTTCCTCCCGCAAAAACCAATTTCCCCGCTCTTTACACGCTCTCTTAGACACAAGGCGACTGGTCCTTGCCAAAAAAGTCGATTCGAAATTTAAATTAAAAAACTCCCATTACCCTTTCTCTCTCTCTCTCACCCTTCTACTACTACTACTACTACTTCTCTTCCGAAACCGTCTTATACTACCACGCGAAGTATCGCATACTTACCTCCCTACGCGCGCGAGTCTCGAAAGTCCGAAGTCGCGTAGGTTTAATGAAAGCCATAAAGTGTTAGCGTTCGCGCTCCTATATATATATATAGGGATCTCGGCTATAGTTCGCCGATCTTATATGGCGCGGATATATATATGGCACATAAGCGCGCGCGGACGTTGTATTAAAGGGCAAAAGCCAAAAGGTCGGCCCGACAGCAGCAGCAGCAGCAGCCTTGTAACGCCCTCCGGGCGTATACGCGCGCGCGCTCGTGTACTTTGTTCGTTTCATTAACTTCGCGATCTTATACGCGCGCGGCAGGCTTTTACGCAACGTTGGGGGGTTGTAGATGTGTATATATATACAGTGGGAGGTAGGTAATTACTTATTTGTGATAAAACGTAATTGAAAATTTTTCTTGCTGTGGTTTTGATGGTTTTATGGGGTCGCAGGGTAAATGGCGCGGCTGTATAGGTTGCTCGAACAACGCCTGGGTTTGTTGTGGCAAGTTTTTTCTTTAGTCGTCGGGTAAATAATCGTAAAAAAATCACTTGTTCAGTATGATATATATATAGATAAATGTTCCCTAGTATAGTTGCGTAAAAGTTACCTATATACTATTCATTAATTATACGCACAAGTTCTTTCATTATACCGCGCATTACGCTTCTCAATAAATATATTATACACGTGTATCATCTGAAAACAAACCAAAACGAGTGTTCATTAAGATCCATTAATCCATTGGCAAACGGCATCATCATCATCATCATCATCGCGCGTTTCCGCAAATTTTCACGAGTAATCGATACACACCACACACATACGTATACATACATACGTGTTAGCACGTGTCACATACTGTTCCCATTCCACGTGCGTGCGCGTACGCATATACTGTCCACTTGCTAAATCCTTGAAATAACGGGAATACCAACAATACCGAATTCGAAATAGAGAAACTTAATGCCGTCAAATACACATCGGCCGACGGGGAATTACAAGCCTACACTCTCTCTCTCTTTCTATTGAAAAGCGTGACATTTCATTGTACCGGTGAGCACACATGTTTGAATTAATCGCGTTCTCACGGGAGATCATCCTTCCCTCGCGCGCGTATCATTGTTAGCACGATTTTAATTCTCATAGCTCTCGCGAGGGGTGACATAATAAACGCGTACATACCATGATGCGCCTCATCGTCATCGTCGTCGATCATTTTCCACGGTTGAACGTCGAGACTCGAGAATCGCGTGTTATATATAGTATATATACTATATACGCGTGTAATCACAAGGTTCTGTTCGATGGCCATTCTTTTGTATATACCGTGGAGGCGGCGGTTCTCTTCCTTCCTACACCTACATACTTTTCTGTTTTCCACCGAAGCGTCCTTTATGTTTTCCTTGCGTATATATATAGGGAGGCAGGGAAACGGCTGTGGCTTTCTCTTCTCTATATATTCCATTGTCTTCGGCTCTTTTATTCATTTAGTCGTATGGATGTTTGCTCTCGTATAACGTTGGCCGCGTATATACGAGAGAATATATGCGAGTGTTTGCCGAGAGTGTAATGTAGGTGGAGATGCTTTGTGTTTATTTCTGGTAATAGGGACGGTTGTCGTGGAATTGAATATTAACGGGGTCTTCTGTCAGATTATGAATTTTTTAATGAACGATATTATGTATTTAATTGTGAATTGCAGTAATCAGTGTAATAATTCTAATTGTATTAATTCTCGGATCGACGAGATGTGAAAAAAGCTCGTTTTCGTGAAAAAAAATTAATTATTAGCGTGCGGTCCTCGTGGTCACTTATACCTTATTACGTGTGGTATATATATTATATATAATGTAAAATGTGAATTTAATTTTCATAAAACATATTTTAATATAGTTAAAAATAATAAAGTGGCACAAATTAAATGACCCACATATTCTCGCCTGTATAACCCACAAAATTACGAAATTGATAAATAAAATTTTGAATTTGATCGTTCGAAAAAAATAAAAAAATAATAAAGATCCTCGCCATTTTCCTCGTTACACCCGCAATATAGCGTTCCATTAATCAATAATTTTTCAACATCAATTCCACACAACGTATAATATACCACGTAACGCGCACCTCTATACATAAAACCTTATTACCCGAAGCACACCATTCTCTCTCGTACCTCGACACAACGAAGATTCCTCTCTCTTTCCACTTTCATTATATCCCATATATATATATCTACCCGCACCTCCGTTCCCCTGCTGCACCTCGATAGCGTGCGCGTATCAAATCAATCTACCTCTCCTATATATATATACATACACCTTCTTCCTCATCGTCGTCCTCCCTCTCATTACCTTTTATCCTTTCCCTTCCCAGTTCCCTATTGTTTACCCCTTCCTCTTTCTCTCTCTCCCTCTCTCTCTCTCTCGCTCTCTCTCTGTCTCATGCACGCATGCAGCTCAACCCAGACTGCGACAAAATGCAAAACGCTCGGAGGGTCCAAGATTTGCATCCGAATCGCCGCGTCCGTCTGCCTGTATTTCCGTCTCCCTACATACAGACCTATACCACATACCTATACGTTTCCATGTATATATATATATATAGATATAAGGGTGAGAGACTTCGTTCGATGTTCGATTATGCGACAGGCAGCAGCAGCAGCTCACGGCGTCACGGGCCCGTGCGCGGCCGAGCATAATTTCACGCTTCGCACGTAATGTCGCGCGTTCGTATATAGCGCGAAAGCTGCGCTGCTGCGCAGCTGCGCGCGCCCCAGCTCGAGTCGATCGTCCTCGATATTGTCTATATTATCCGATGACGGATCTGGAACTCCCTCTCTCTCTCTCGGTCTCTGGAACGTCGCTTTGTCATGCGCGTTGTGTATAGTGTCTAGTCGGTTTGTGAGATATACCGTATACGTATATATATGTATTCGATTTCTAGATGGTGGTGTGTGCATGTGCGTGTCTCGTGTGATCGCCCCTTCGACGCTTCGAGATGTTTGTGTGTATGTTGGTCTGTATTGGTGTATAGAAGAGAAGTTGAGGGGTTTGCAACTCGGTCGATTAATGAATGGGGAATGGTTTTCTTTGGTTGTGACTGCGGGGAGCGATTGATTTTCATTGAGCTAATATGTATATAGTGCTTAGGTTTGAATATGGTCATCGAATGTTTGAAAGAGTGTGTTGGGATGGAGCTGTCGGCTTTAAAATGTTAAAATTTTAAAGTAGTCGAATTTTAGTTATAAAAACGTCACGAGTGTGACATATCTGTTTTAAAGAGTCAACGAGTAATCGTTTTAAAACTAACTTTAAAATTACAAAATTATTATATTATTCCAATCCGATTCTCATACTAATTTGAGTATTGAAGAAATGAAATTAGAGTTTTTTTTTTATAAAGGAATTATGTTGTAAATGACGTAAATTTAGAAGTCCATGAAAATGTTAAATATTCATATTAAGAGATATTCTACGAATGCAAGATGTCAAAGAATTTTTCAATAACATATATAGTAGTAATACCATCGGTTTCTGATTCAATCAATCGGAAAAATTTAATTGTCAACCGTACAGCTGCACCTTTACGTTAATGAATATTTTAAAGCTACATGGTTTATTGGAAGCTCTATAAAATTCGTCAATAAACTGTCCAATTAAACCCATTTATTAAACGTTATAGTATACGGAGGTAAAATACAAATAAAAATAAAGCCCTACCCGCCGTCGTCGGATTTGTTGTTCGTTGAGATAACAACAAAAAAATTTCACGTAACGATTTCCCAGAAATAGAATGATAAATACGTCAACCAAATGAATGTGTAACCACCTCTTCATATACCATTCGATTCCACCATATATACCTATAGCATGTCCCCTTTCACTCACGCTATAGAAGAAAAAAAAAGAACGAGCGTAAAACAATTTTCGCACTTGGTCACTTCATAATGAAATTTAAATATCATAATACCCTCTAATCAATATACCACTCTCAGCTAGATCCCATCATCCACCCGTGAGGGGGCGACCTGACTAAATAAAATATCACATATCTACGTCCCGCGTATACGCTCGCACACATATATATGTATCACTCTACGCGAGCACTTAAAATTCAACGAACAAATAAATTAATAAACAGCGATTCATATGCCACTAGCAGCAATACCATCAGCAGCAGCAGCAGTAGCAACGTATATATTATTATTATTAGACTCCTCTCTCTCTCTATATATACGTTCGATTTAGATATACCGCGCGCGGAACGCTGGGGCATAGCCTAATTGAATAATTCATCGATCAATATAATTTTTGCTCGATCATTAGGTATGATAATGCGCCGCCGCGTGGAATGACGCGTTCGCTCCCTCTCTCTCTCTCGCGTTAGAGTAATTATATCCCGAGCATGCGCGCGTGGAAGTATATATATATATATACATACGCGTGAGTAGTGCCTATAATCTAATAGCCTCTCTGCCGCACGCGTTGGCCGATCGCGCTCTTTCGCTCGCGGTGAATTGATACCGACGCGGAAATCACTGCACGTATGTGTGTGTGTCCTGTGCGGCAGCAATTATTGATATCGTTCGTGCGCTAGTGAGTCTGAGCGAGAGAGAGAGAGAGAGTATAATCGGACAAGAGCGTATATGTAATATGTCACGGCGCTAATTCAGCGTAACTCGATCGACCGCGAACGCGCATGCGTGGTTACTCACTTTTCGTGTATATATAGCTACGTATAGGTGGATGGTAAAGTAGTAGTAGTAGTCTCATTTATATATATATATGCTTGTGCGCATCCCGTATTACCATGCATCGTTCGGAGAGATATTGAAGTGGGTTTCGACGTGGTGACGATGTCGAGGTCTCATCGAAGAATGCGGTCGAGTTAGGTGAACGGGAAGGAGAGAGAAATCGAGATGTCGATAATTTTGGGGGACTATATATGCGAGGAAAAGCAATGGCGAGTTTTCGCGTCGCGGCTGGTATTTCGGTGCGCATGATGGTCGCATGGGCTATAATGGAACGCTCTCTTGTGGTCTGAATATTTGGGATTAGTGTAAAGTGGTGCGGCTGGAATTTGCTAAAAGGTGGTAATTATTAACCGGTGAAATGTGTTTCGTTAATGGTGCAGGGGGATTTGGGTATGTTGCTTTTTCCCGTGGCGAAACAATATGCAGATTAGCAGAGAGATGGAGTACCGTATATATAGGAGTAATGTCTGACTTTAGCCTGTCTTTATCTACTTTGTCGTATGTGAGTTTTTCGAGGTTCTAAAAGCAGATTTAATTAATTCATCAAATGTGCGGTAACGAAAAAAGGAAAATTTTCAGAATATGATTAATTCGTAGCTAAAAATTAGCTAGAAATGACGTTAATAACGTCACGTTTTTAGCTTTACATCTCGTTAAAATGCTCTTAAACTTTGGGATAATTATTTTATCTATCTATATTATTACCTACTTTTTAAAGATTAATTTAATCCATCATATAAACTCAATGGTGTGAATTTATAATAAACGATTGTAATTATAACACTTTAACAGATTCGTTATAAGATAATTCAATGAGGACTATCGTATATCGCATATAGGTATGAGTAAAATCAGGAAATATCAGAAGCAGATAATTTAACTTGGTATGCATGTTATTTGTTTCAGCGTGAACTGAGATAGTTTCACGCGGCCACTTCAAGTGAAGTGTCGAGACTAACAAACTAATCAATGTTTGATAGACGTGCTATGAATTTGACAAGGGTACAAAGCCCTATTCAACCATTTCTCCGTATTGACCACCGAGGTGAATGCAAAACAATATTGAATAGCGCTAGCAGCTTTTCCTATATATATTCTCAAACAAAGAATATTTCTTGGGAAAAAAAAATATTTTTCAAAGTTATATAACTTCAATGAACTTTAAACTCTATGTATAATAATAATCTTCTCTATGAAAAATGTGTCGTCATAGAAATATATATAACAACTTTTAACTTGGTTTCTCTCTCTCTCTCTCTTCTCTTCTTCACTTCTCGGAAAACTAATTTTTTATAATAACACGTTTTCAACGTCGAATCCCAACGGTCGAATTTTCCAGCTAGTAGGAGAAATTTTAAATTGTGATTACGAGTCTACCGAGGCACATTGCTCAAGCGAGCAGTAGTGATATCCTCTAACCGTATATATAGCCGCAGCGGCAAAACTCGCCGCTAAGGACAAAATCGCACCTCCGGGACTTTAGATTTGGCCGATTTCGGCGTGCTGGTCCCGCGCGGAGAAAGCAAACTTTCCGCCATTTACCACGCATAGATTTCTTACTCACACAAATACACACACACCTATACCTAAACAACCCCATACGTGTAAAGTAGACTTGCGACAGTTTTATCTATAACTAAACCACGTGTACGTATATATATATATATAGCTAGAATTTCGAAAAACTAAAATTGTCGCAAAATGTTCGCGTTAGCGCGCGTGGAAAGTTTTAATAGATATTTTATACGATAGAAGAGCAGTCGTGCAAAACGCATATACGAGTGTATGTATGTATGTATGTGTGGGACGCGTGCACATTTTGAAGTATGACCACCACCGTATATCTTCTAATGTACTTTCTGCTGTATAAAATTACAATTTCATATATCTGCGCGCACACACACACACATACACGCGGGGTTCACGTTTTTCGATGGTGTCGTATAATATTAAGTTACTTTGAAACTCTATATATACATATATACACATACTTAATGTGTATGTGACTAGCTTATCGTGCGTGCACCGCTGGCACATGTATATATAGTATCTGGAAACCATATATACGATATTTATACGCCCCACGTATATAACTTTGAAATAAATATATAAAACAACACTACGTATCCGCCTGTACAATTTCCCCAAAAACTTTATCCTTTATCACCGTATAGTTTGGCAATTTCAAAATAGCATTACGATTATTATATACCCCACACTATATCTATAGCCAAATCAAAATTTCTAACTCACTTTCCTCGAAATTCCTTGAGTTCATGCGGTTGTGTTTACATTCCGAAACACCTTTATATATATATACTTGGTCTTCGCATGCGTACACCGCAATTCAGCTATGTCCACCTGCAAATTCCCATATACATATATAGTATATATACGTAGACGCGACCGCGTGTTTCACCACCGCTCATTCGATATTCAATGCGCGAGCATATACAGCACACGTCCATTTCTCTACCCCCTATACACACACATATACACACATACAAGTTTCACGTAGCAAAAAGCACAGAAAAATGAATCTCTCTCTCTCGCAATTCCTCTCACCTACTCAGCATTCCACGAGTGCAATCAGCGCGGTGGCGAGCTCGCGCGCGCGACAAACACGTCAATTTGTCAATGAAAATTGCACTCTCTCTCTACCCTTCTCGCACATAAGCGCTCGTTAATGAGAAAATCCCGGTGGAAAAAAAACACATACACATACGCGTGAAAAAGCCAACCCGTTGAAAATCGTAAAGCCACGTGTATTATACACACATACTAACACACATATGTATATAGCCTATAGGGAACCCACGTATATATCGCGCGATAAAACGTTACCCTCCCTTATACACACACATATACACACACACATACACTCAACCGTGGCACACGTTAAATCGGTATAATCGCGGAGGGCCAATCAATTCTCTTTTAGCATAGCATTGGGCGGGTAGAGGTAGGGATCGAAGCTGCACCACCGACACAATGCGGCATAGGGTAACCTCGAACGCGCGCCAGTATACGTGGACATTGAAAATTCTCTGTGATTCCGGGGGTCTGCGCAACGGCAGCGGCAGCGATTGATTAGCGACTATATACGCATTTACGCCACCACTACCGCACCAGCAGCAGCAGCAGCAGCATCGCCCGTATTTATGCAGGCAACCTCGCGTCGCCTCGCGAGCGCGTGATTTCGCGCGAGCGCGTAACTACGAACTGGCTAATGCGCAAACTACAAACGAGCGGCTCACGAAATTAGTCGTATGTATGTGTGTGTGTGTATGTGGCACACGGCGTCGATTAACGATTGCCGAGGTGAATGCGTATATATGTATATAGTACGGGCGAGCTGATGATCTTTCCTAGTATATACGGGAGGTGTATAGT
Source organism: Torymus tubicola (assembly GCA_035583055.1). Taxonomy (NCBI): domain Eukaryota; kingdom Metazoa; phylum Arthropoda; class Insecta; order Hymenoptera; family Torymidae; genus Torymus; species Torymus tubicola. The sequence goes on from JAWWEQ010000045.1 coordinate 16,299,541, forward strand.
ATTAGCGAAATTATTTCGACGTTTAAATAGTATATATAGAGGATAGATATTTAGAGAGAGAGAGAGAGAGAGAGAGAGATAGGATAAAGGTTTTTGACTGTGCAGGGAGAAGAGGTCAAGCGAAAGAGCGTTTAGATGCGCGGGTCAGTGAGTTTTCGATCGAGTGTGTTGTATGCGGTGGTGATGATGTATGCCGTTTGTTGGTTTGTCCATGTGTGTGTGTGTTCTGTTGTGAATGGAGAGCGAGAGTTTATTTTTCGAATGGTTAGAGGGAGCAAGGGAGTGAGAAGGATAGTTTGCGTATATATATATATAGTAGCGTGGTATTGTCGTTGTCGGTTGTAACACACTTGGATAGAACTCGAGTGGAATGTAAAATTGCTGAAAACAAGCTTTTTTTTTCAGTTTTGATAGAGGGGCTGTATATATGCGTATGCGATATAAAACGTTAGCTGTATGGTTAGCTTTGATGCTTTTCCGCACGCGGTTCTGAAAGTTTGTTTATATATGAGCGATTGGAAAAGAAAAACCTAATATTTACTAGAAAAAAAAAATATCTATACGTATAGTGTTTCGGAAATCTCGACTTTTTTTAACATATATATTTATATTTGTATATAAGAGAAAAACTCATATCCATATTCCACCTGTACCGCTACATTCAACCGTTCAAAAGAAAATAATACCGCACGTCGGGAAAATATATTCACCGACACCCCGGGGCTAATTGAAACGCGAAGCATTTATCGCGCGAGTCCGCAACTGCATGCGGCGCAATGCGAACAAGCTTCTCTCACTCTGACAGTACAAATAGGGGATCGTTACACGTGTTGGTGGTGCATCTGTAACACGCGTCCTGTACCCATCGATGCGCAATTTTTCATCGTCAAAGACTCTTTTTGGCATGCCACATGTATCATGGGGGTGAGATATAATGACGAAAACATCATGATTTTTCAATAAGCAGAAAATCGTTCGTTTTTCCACCTCGACCCTATACAACTCCTCTCTCGGTCCATGCGTCATTTACAAACTGCATTGCCGTTGGTCAGATTGGAGCGCGTGATAACGCAGGTGGTGTGTGTGTGTATGTAAAAAAAGGACTGCGTCTGGCGACTCGTAGAGGGTGGGAGAGGATTTGTCCAAATCTGTGTGTATTTTATGATCCGGTGAACTGCAAAAACCAATATCCTAGTATGTGTGTGTGTGTGTATGGAGAAGAGGGGAGGGGAATGGCGTGATCGTTGAATGAATTTAAGCTGCGTAACGATGGTGGTGGTGCATATTTAACCGTGAATTGCCGCGAGTTTTAGCTGCATTAGATGCGATCCGATTGTGTGTAGTACCGGACGAACGAGAGGTGTGGTAGTATTAGTCGTTTTGTGTGTTTGGAAACCAAAGGAAAATCCGGTTGATGTGTGGCGTATAGGTCGTGATAATTTTTCCGTGCTGGCTATTTCGCGTAACGCCTTTTTTCATTGTCAAGTGTGGTATTGCGTGCGAGTTGGACATCTAGGGTTGAGTGTAGGTAGACATTGGTATGTAGTCATTGCTTATTTATTGGTTTAGTGGAGTGCGCGAAAAACACGCAATATAGTATATTTGTCTTTTATTTTATTCTATAAAAATCGATGTAAAAGGCTTTTAGTAATGAAATATTCTTGTTTTATTATTTAATGATTAATGCGCGTATTTATACGAGCAAAAAAAAGTTTATACGAAAAATAATGCATTGCACAAAATATACGAAATTTAACGTTATTATTTGCCATTGTTTTATTTTTTTATTTACTCACTGGATTTTATGGTAAAATTTTATTTTGTTCCCTATGATTATTACTTCCATTAGTTAATCATTGTAAATTACTTTTCCGAAAGCCCTCGCGTTGTGTTATTATGATAAAACGTAATAGCGTATTTGCTTTAAGTGGTACCTGTACATGACTAACTAAAGCCTTTTTATAAGAAATTATTATGAATTTATAAAATTACAGCTTCTATTGCGCAGGATTTTAATTGCTTTGAAATACAAAGCTCCTTTCAAAGATATATTAAATTTCCAAATATAATACACTACTCTCTCTCTCTCTCTCTCACTCACTCTCTTTGAATAAAATTCATTTTAATTTATTTATATCGTGTTATAAGGACATCAAGAACGCGTAATTTAATTCCATAACAAGTTTTCAAAAGATATACAATGTCTCTCATTTTAGTAATTCACAGTATTTCAGATTTCTAAGCTTCATCGTGAATTAATTGCAGTACTTAAATAATCATAACTATCTCTTTAGTCTTCAATTTTCCATTTCTAACGAATAACCATAAAGAACTTATCCTATCTATATAATGATTTCACAACAACCACTTAATTTTTCAACTAAGCGCTCACTCCACACATCTGAGTGTCCTCGAAAATGATTTCGATAAAAGCCATACATATAAGCCATTGTACCACCTCCCTCAACACATTGTCTATCGCGACACTCTCACGCAACCAAAGACCATACATTCTACCATATAACACACGCATATATATAGCCACCACTTATAAAACGCTTTTCAATATCGCTCGTTACCCCACATCTACTATATACACCTCCACTATATATACACGCCACCATTCACATCCGGAGCGTGACGGCACGTCCAGTCGGCTGACGCCAGGCGCGACTACTGCAGCACCGCGGCGACACTACCCGAAATTAATGAGGCGAACGCGCAAAGGCGAAGGCGACGGACGTCGTCATATAGGAGGGGGGATGGAACGAATGCTCACGTCAACGATATCACGAATCGTTGACGGTGCGCGCGGTGGTCTACTATACGCCCAATGACACTCGATCTTCCGAGTGCCTCCTGTGGTGAGAGACTCTGACCGACTGCCTATATATATATATATATATAGACGACAAGCGGCATAAAACTCGCGGGAAGGGGGGAAAAATTCAGCACGGGTCAGCGGAAAAGTGCCCAGCAGCCATCTCGCGATTATAGAGGGGGGGAGGAGAAGGCGAGCAGCGATTTCTAGAAAGTGAGAGAGAGAGAGATAAGGGGAAAGGCGCAGAGGTATTATATGAGGCGTGAGAGAGGACGGATCGTAGCTTACGCGTGATTACTTTCCGAGTTTTAGGGGATATACGCGAGCGAGGTTTGACGATTCGTTTTGTGGGATTGAGCTCTCTTGCCGACCCGCTTGATGATTCTCGACGTTCACTAGCTTTCTGTGGTGAGGGGACATTAATTTTATAATGCTTGAGAGGTATGACCCCTCTCTCTCTCCCTCTCTCGATTATATATACTCTGGATAGAGAGAGATTCGCTGTTTTTATGGTAATGTTCGGAATGAAGATTGGAGATTTTTAAGAGTGATTTGAACTCTTGTTCGGAAAAACCTCTCGTTTTTTCATAAAATACAATATTTGTTATATTTGTATATATTTTGATTTATTATGTCTTTGTGGGGGCAGTGATCGTGCAATTTTTAATTACTGGGAAGGAATTAATTTAGTAATAATAAAAATTGTTTATAAGTCATAATGTCAGTTTTGAAAATTTACAAAAGCACGTTAAAGCATCTTTAATATGTGTAGCTTTTATCCTTAAATGGAATTTATGGGATATCAAATACTTTATGTTCTACGGCACGGAAAATGATGTAGTATAATGTGGTGAGCATGCGTAATAAAAGTTATCCTTAATGGTCGATTTTTTCAGTCAAGTTATTTATGCTAAAGAAACCTATATACAGTAAAAACCTTAAATTTAACCGGGTATACTCTCGTAATTTAAAAGATTTCACGTCGACAATTTAACACATACACGCACACGTCTAATATATATTCCAAAAAGTTATTGAACCGTATTAAAAAAAAAAGAAAGCATTATAGCACAACAGTAGCCAAGAAATAACCTCGAAAACAGTACTGGTGCCGTGGTTTTCCATTTGTTCTTTTTTTTTTGCTTTTTGAAAAACTACCCCTAACAGAAGCCAGCACTGCAAAAGGGGCGAGCCGCTTGCAGCTCGCTCGCGCGCGATCTCGTTATCGGGCAAATTACCGACGCGGCGCGGCCGTTTCTTTCCCTTTTTTTTCTTTTTTTTTAATCCTACCTATGCTAGCCGACCCCCTCCCCTACTGCAACTCTTTGGCTCTAGCGCTATCGCGTGACCGCGAAAGGCCCCTGGATAGGAGCGGATGCTACGCTAAGCGCGTGATTGATCCCTTTTCGATAATTACCGAGAGAGAGAGAGAGAGAGAGAGGAAAGAGAGAACTGGACTGGTGCGCCGTTGCTGATCGATCCACCGACGCGACGCGATTGCTCGCGCTTCCTCGTTTGCGTTTATTATTTTAAGAGGTTTTTTTTTTAAGGGATATAATGAAGTGTGTCGGGAGCTGTTAGAAGTTTTCGGGTAGTTTTCGTGATGTTTAAATTGATCGTGAGAGGTTGGTTGTTTACGGATGAAATCGTATGTAATATGGGTGTATTTATATTGCGGCTGATAAAAGCTTTTAGTAGGATTTATTTTTATTATTCGTATATACTTTTTTTCTAGTAATTAATCGTATGTGAGATACGATTATTGATTATTTTAACTGCGATATATGAACAGAAACATTCAAAATTGAAGTTTTAGCATTATATTATCTTCGTGCTTTTATCCGTTTCTTATGAAAGATTTTATTGTGTTTCGACATTGTATCTTTCAACTGTATAGAAAAAAAATCTACGCATTGTTGTTGACAGCATTTTTCGCCGAAAATTATTTATTGAAATACGGTAAAAAGGAACACAGCAAATTCTTTTGCAAATGATGCAATATCGCCAGTGGAGATTAAAAGTAACGTTCAGTGGAGCAGAATATATATATATATGCATATTTATTTTCATAATACGCGATTTACGGTCCCGATTTTATTCGACAATACTCGTGAATGCATTAACGACCGCATAAAAGTTTTCCTTTTAAAATGTATGTTTTTTTTTGCTTCTTGCTAATTTTTAATTTCACATATTATTTTTAATATACAATTTTACGTGTATCTGCGCCCAAGATCAATTTTATTAATCTTTTAATTTAAAAAATTATCGTGAAATGTATTTTCACATCATAACCGATATAATCTCATTGTCGTGAAATTGCAAAGTACCAATTTTTGTCCATAGAATATGAATATACTCGTGAAATATTAAATTCATAAATGATTTTATAAATATCTCATATATAAATAACACGCGCATCATTGTTTCTTTGGTATCTCGCTTTTTAATTATTTTTTCAAAATTCTATTATAACAAAAGGTATTTCATATATCCCAACTTCTCTTTTAAAAATCAAGAAATCAACAACTACCTACACACACACACACCTCTACCTTTATTATAATTTCCTCGAAATTCATCGCGACAAGCATGAAAAACACACATTCCCACCCCCCAATAACTCGCAATCATTCTTCTTTCCCTTCACCTATATACCCTAAAATAATCTATTACTACTATATTCGACCAAAAACGCTTCCTTACTATAGTACCACACCTCCTAAAAGACCATCGAACAGTATACCACGCTTGACAAAACAGCACCGATACCACTATTATCCCTCCCAGCGCGCTATATATATAGCGAAGAGCTTAATTCCGCGAGCTCGCGGCGAAAAGCCTCCCCGACAACCGAGAGATAAGACAGCGAGCTTCGCTTGCACACGTGTACATATAGATATATACATATATATACAAGTCGCGTCCCGGTTAAACGACGCGCTGATGCACTTTATGATTCAACCCTCCTCCTTCTCCTCCTCCTTCACCCTATACCTTTACCTCTACATACGTATATATATACCTACACACACACACATACATGCGACAGAGTCAATGGGGACGCAGCTGTTGCCGAACGGGAGATTTATCGTGCGAGTCGTCTCGTAATTCGTTCACGACACACGGGGGTAAGTTATCGTCGCGGTTAAGATATGTATGCCTCTACCTTGCCTCGTCTCTCCTCTATATATATATATACACGTATAACCTAAGTCTTCACTCGTATACCCTTATATATGTATATATATATGGGTGTAAGCGGCCGTATCGAAGCGATTGATGCTTTAAACAGCGACCGTGTAGTTTCGTAAAACGTGCGCATGCGTGCATGCGTGCGGGTGTAAAGTTTTACGCGCTGTAGTCGTTTGAGGAACGCGCCATGGGTGCTGAAACTGCAGCTCGATTTACATTGTCGGTATGTGTGTATGTGTGTGTGTGTGCTTGCGGGTAATTTTTTCGTTGTTCTCAGCCGAGCCAGGAGGATGAAATTGGCTTTCGCGGTGGATTGAATTTGAGCGGGGAACGTTTAATGAAAGGCTGTTAGGTGGGTATGGATTTTTTTTTCGATAAATGCGGATGGAATTATTGATTTTTTCTTTTATGATTGTTTATGTTTGTGTGTGTGTGTGGATGTTATTACGCGTAAAATGTTAATTGAAGGGTTAATGGGGGTTTGCGGATTGAAGGGTCGAATGGAATGAGAGGATTGTAATGGTTTTCTGCGAAGAATGTTAATAATTTTCTAGGTGAGTATACATCAGTTAAGAGGAAAGATATTATGAAAATGATACTCGTGTTACTTAGAGTCTCAAATTAAAAGGATATATACGAATTGGATCAGCATTAAAATTTAAAAAAAAGGCCCAATCAATCATCTCACAATTTCATGCGAGAACTTTTACTAGGTAAAATAATTTTCGATTTCATTTTATCGCACGCTGGATCGTTGTCGATAACCATCGATCAATCACAGCTAGTCTTTTCATCGCGCTATACCTGCAACAACGCAACGCGTTCAATATGTCCATGATAAAATTATAACGATGTACTTCAATCATAAAATGAAGAGTGATAAAGTTTTAATACATTATGATTAAATTCAAATCGTGTAACAAAATAAATCTGCGACCTTTTTTCCCCTCTATTTTATTCCTTTTCAGCATCGAGTATATATATGCAGATTGAAAACCGTTCGAGGGATATTACTCCTAATAATATGAGAATTTTTTAATCAAATCGATGGTATAAGTAAAGAGCGTTTGAAAACCGCACAATTTCTTCATTTTTTTTTCTTAAAATAAGCTTTCAGAATTTATATGTTACTACGCAATATAAAAATTTTATACGTTTGAAAAAAACTCATCGTTTTTATAGCCATCTCGGGAAGATACACGTAGATACATGTCGAGCTTGGTCAGACATCATATCTGACGAGATCCCATATTATATCGGGCGTTTTATTTTATGAAGTTTTATCGGTCTTTCAAAAGTAATCAAATGTGCGCAGCATTTTTTTTTCTGTATAAATAAATTCTTCTATCTTCAAGAGAAATACCGTACTATTTCATTTTGACATTCAATAAATTTGATCGAGCTACTATCGGGTTTCTAACGAATGACTATATATATTTACGTATCCGTATCGCATTAATATTTTCAGCAATATTAATTCAGCAATATTATTTTTTAATATTTGCTTTAGAAATATCCAATCGCTTATTGTCTTAATTTATCCCCCAAAAATAAATTCACTTTCATATCATTATCACAATTACTAATCACGCACGAATCTTGCACAATAATCAACACACTAAAATAAAAAAAAATAAACATTAACAAACCAGATCATACCCTCATTCCATTTCCCACCAGACTAGTTGTGACAATTCCACGGACTGTATAATATCGATCGGCCTGCACAGCGATGCACCACTGGTAGACGATTCGCAGGGGGTGAGAGAGAGAGAGAGAGAAGAAGACGAGACGAGAAGAGAAAGTTGGAATCTCCGGTTGGCGCATGGAGGAGTAAGAACGGCTTTCGCGGCTGAAGTGTAAAAGAAGAAAAAACCCCAACGAAACCAAAGCAAGAACAAGAAGAAGAAGTGGAAGAAGAAGAAGAAGAAGCGGTATAGGTATCGCGTACTGGTCTCAACTTGGCGCGAACCCGCCGGTGATGTAGCGATATTTCATTACGGCTAAGTATTCGCGGCAGCTGGCCGTGTGAAAAAGTAGACCGCGCGGGGGAGTCCGATTGCGTAACGAGCTGGAGCCCCCAGCCGATGAAAATAAGATTTTGATGATTCATTGGTCGGTATTTCTTCTTTCGTTGGTGCTATATGTATATATAAGAGTTTGCAGTGTTTTGTTACGCCCTCAGAGTTTTCATTAAAGATTCATTTACGGAAACTGCTGTACATAGGTTCTATAGCTTATATTGAATATCGTGGTAACCGGCGAAGCTTGGAGGTTCTTTGGGAATTCATTTTGAGGAATTATTGAAGCTTATACACGAGGAAAATCTTAAATGGATTTGTACGCTACGATGGTTTCTCTGTAGTTTTGTAATGCAATTATCGTATTATTGAGTATATGTATATATATACGGATATCAAATAAACTTCGAAGTTGAATATATAAGCTTGGATAATGTAACAAAACGATATATCGAAACGTATATGAACGTACGTTAGAATAGTGTAAACTAATTTATTAATTTCACCGCTTTCAAACTTCGTTGTTCAATCGCCTCAAATGTTCTTTAACCGATGCATTCGATATCTTTTAAATCCCACATATATATATTCATTATATTCTATCATGTACATCGGATAGTACCACATCTATGCAAATCAATTTAGAGTTAACTTCATAAGCCCCATTATAAATACATAATATTCAAACCGTTCAAAATCAAATCCCATATTCCCTCCTACCCTTGCTATATACTTCTATTACCCCCGCTTCTAAACAACCCCTTGTATATAAACCCCTTCTCATCCCCTCAGATATACACTCACGTCCGATCCTCTCTCTCTCTCTTGCACACACTCTCTGGTTCCCCACGAACCCCATCATTTTCTCGTCTCCTCACCCATTCTCCCCAAAAACTCTCTCTCCGGACACGTCGGCCAGCCCGCGTGTAATCGAGCGCAAGCTCACCACTCGCATGTATAATAATATTCCGGACGGGTCACTATACTCCCTCTCTCTCTCTCTCTCTCTTTTCCCGTCGAGCGTCCGGTATATAGAATCGAGAGAGCGAAGTTGCACGCAGGGGGAGAGAGAGGGAGAGCGAAACCACTCGAGAGCGACTCTCTCTCTCTCTCTCTTGCTCTGCTCTCGAAACTTTTGACACTCCGGCTCGGCATTGATATTAATATTGCGCGGTTCGCGAACGGGGGGAGTGAGAGGGTTATACTGCGGCCGAGCAGCAGCAGTAGCAGCAGCAGTGGCATAGCCTCGAGCGAGCGAGCACGCGGCTAAGTTTCGACCGAGAGCAAGTTTTGGGCCTCGCCTCGTGCCGTGTGCGCTTCTAGATGTGTGGGTAATGTGTATATATATATATATGTATATGTATATAATATGTATGCGCGTCCGTGCATGTATAGATGAAGCGTGGAGGGGTGGGTTGTACCATGATACTGCTATATATATATATACAAGGGAAAAAGTCGAGATTTTCTCACTCTTACTTCAGGTATCTACGTATACGTATATAGCATGTATATGTATGTATATATACATGGACATGCTCGTTCACGTTGCTTTTAGTTTAACCGGTGAGAATTTTGGTTATCCTTTTTCTCTCTCCATACATACATATATATACACGTATACACACACACATACACGCACAGAGAGTAAAACGGAGCTGTGGCAGCAGCGGCACCATCTCATCCGGTCGAAAACCTACTTTTCTCGCGCAGCGCGCAGCAGTTTCATCTGCGGTTATACCTTTTTAGTGGATATACACATATATATAAGACCGACGTGCGGGCCAAGCGAGCGCGCGTGCCCGACCTTCCACTCTACTTATCTGATGCGCGTGTGCGCCTTCGTGGTAGTGTAGAAGGGAGTTTTTACGCTATGAGGAAGTGAGAGGGAGAGAGAGAGCACGGGATATACCTGCATTAAAGCTGCGGTGTACCTGCGTATAGCCAATGTAATGTTAATAGCTTGGAGGTTTTAGCATTGCAGCGAGCGAGGGTAGAGTTATATGTATGTGTGGTGTGAGTGAAGGTATATGATGTATGAAAAGTATGTATACACGATGTATGATGGTAGTGGTGGTGGTGGTGGTCGTGAGAATGATGGGGAAACGAGAAAGAGAGAGAGAAGTGATGGTTTGTGGTACGAGAGAGAGTCGAGAGTTTGTCGGGGAATTTGGTAATTGCCATTTTGTAAATTAAGTTCGTAAAAGTGGAGCGTTTCTATGTTGCGAATTAGGTTTGATTTATGTGATGGGCTTTTTTGTCGGAGGGTGAAAATCGCCTTTGAAGTGAAACGACGGAATTTTTGTTTTTTTTTGTTTCATGACAAAATGTAAATGAAAGGTACTAATTTAATATTGAAGTAAAAATGGTTGATATTATGGTACTCGTTCTGTACTCTCTCTGCCATGGGATATAGTTGTATATCTACGTATATATTTAGCGACAAAGTCATTCCAGTCTGGCGAAACAGAATGATACGAATTTTGGATATTAAACTACATTTTTAATAAAATGATGTAGTCCCGAATATATACATATGTTGCAGCAACGTGTGCCTTTTTCCCCCGTTGCACGAGATGTATCGTAAAACTTTAATAATACGGTTTTACCGTATTTCTACTTTCATCGCAAGGTAAATAAACAATTTATATTGTGTTTCTCGTTTTTCAAAAGCGTTATTAAAATCTTGATTACGTTTTATAATTCTAACGAAAATAAAAACATATTTTTAACTAGTGTAACCGCTTTTTCTCTTTATGCTCGGAATAGCTCGACGTTGTATAGCATTATTTTTAATTAAAAAAAAAAAAAAAAATGAGTATTCCATTTCTATATCGCGATAATATTAATATTCCAAAAATAAAATGACAAAGAATAACGAGAAGGAATCCATTCCACGTCCTCGTCGTAAACGAGATCTAAATAACTTTTCGTCATTTACCAAAGGACACACACATACGCACAAAACTCTCGCTATACTACCGAAAACTTTTTGATTTACGCCTCTGCTCGGTACGATGTTACTTGTTGAACGTGCGTATATCAATAAAAGGCGCATTATTTCCGTGCCAAACGACAACTCGGACCTTTCGCGCGTATGTATATATATATATATATATATATATACGTGCCGAAACAACGTCGTTCGAACCTCTACACACACACATACACATATACACGTGTGCACGTGAACGTAAACGCATTCGAAAAAGACTCTGCTCGCGTCTATAAAATAAAGTACATCCGGTAGCGCACGGATGGGTCAGTTCGTTCTCGTTACGGCTGACGCGTTGGGTGCGAGTGAGAGAGAGAGAGAGTTTAAACTTTCACAGTGAAAGAGAGAGAGAGGGAGGTAGAAGAGATGAAAGGGGAGATTTCACGCGGTGCGACAGTCTCCATGGCATAAAACGGCCGATTCGCGTTTTACGTCCAACGACGACGACGACGACGGGTTTTCCCTCATTTTATACAGGCGCCGCGATGGAAATGGAGAGGTTGGGGAGGAAGAGAACTTCCGCGCGTTTCGGATTTCGCGAAAACTGCGTAACTTTCGGCGTGAAATAAATGAAAGATGGAGGAGAGGAGCGTGAGAGAGAAAGAGAGAGAGAGGGAAAAAGAGAAAATTGTGGTCGTGTGTCTGTGTGCAGAAAAGAGAGGGCGAAAAATAATAAGTTTTCACGAGGAGAAGAAGAGGCGCACCGACGATCATAACGAGGCTGCGCATTGCGTCTTTTCAATTTGTTTCTCGCGGGCTTTTTTGCTGCCTCGCCAAAGCCTGACGCAGTTGGGAAAAAGTTGTTTGATGAGAGCGATCCTTTAAAAGGGTTAATGCGCGCTGAAAAATCTGACGAGGAAATTAACCCCTGGGAATTTTTAAAGCGCGATGTGTTTTCACCGTGGCAATCTTTTGTCCATTCAATGTTATTTATTTTGTTCTCTCTCTCTCTCTCCTGTATCGAAAGCGAAAAACGAAGTACAATACTGTGACTAATAATAATAATTCGTGATCCTAGATCAATTATTTTTTTCTTCTTATCCTACTCAAGCTATATCTCACTGTTTATTATCTGCAACCTAGCTCAAGATTAAAGTTTAATACTTGTGCTTTGGAAGAGGCTGTTTATATTTTCGCGAGTATAATACTTTGTATGCTGTAAAAGGCTAATGAAACTATAGTCTCTCTTGGAAAGCATATTACAAAAATTTTTCCAGTCGCAATAAACCTTTTTACGACGCACCGTTTTTTTTTCGAGGACGCGAGTAGAGAAGAGGAGCATGGATAGTGCCGCAGTTTTTCGCGATGAATTTTTCCTATCCCTGAGCAAAAACGAAAAAAAGACGAAACAACGCCTCTTCTTTAATAGAATTTCATTTAGTACGCAGTAAAGGCCTCGTTAAGATCGCGTCACGTATGTGTTTAATATATATATATATATAGATGTGCATGTGTCTGTGCGCGCGGTAACATATAATAAATCGGAGAGAAATCGTATATAACTTAAACTAAACTAAAAGAAAGAAAAAAATGATATAATTTGAAAAACGATCGAAAAAAATAAAAATATGTAACACCTACCTTTACAGAAGCAAAACATAAGGCCGGCGTGGAAAAAATCAGCATGCAAAACAGAAGAGTCACAGCGACGAAATTAAATGTAATAACAACAAATTAATAATATTACACGGGATAAGAGAGAGGAAACCATAAAACAAGGATGGAAACCAAGGATACAATGAAATAATAATAATAATAACAATAATAATAACAACAACAATAATAATAAAAGTGCACAGTGCATGTAAAAAAAAAACAAACAAATGAACTACGAGACACAATTGTTTCTTTTTTTCTCTTTCTTTTTGTGTTCATGACGTTGTTTAATCATAAAATCAATAAAATTAATCAATTAAATAAATAAATTAGAAATTTATACACATATTTATATAATATATATATAATTTGATATAAAACATAAATAGGGTCCCGAGACTGCCTTGGAGATTAGCAGCACACAGAGCGCGCGCTCGCATCCATCATCATCATCATCATCATCATCATCGTATTATATAATAATTTCGCTCCGCAGAGTGAACGAGTGAGTGAGTGAGTCAGTGAGTGAAAGAGAGAGAGAGAGAGAGAGAGAAAGAGTAAGTAGAGTAAAATCGCACGAGAGAGAATTAAGAAATCGTATATAGTATACCTATCGATGCATATACAGACTCGTTGCCCTATATTCGAACACGGCAATAAAAAATATAACGATATATATACGCGAGTCAGTGAATGAGTGTGAGAGACACATAGAAAGGGTGGGAATGGGACCTGAGACAACCTAAAAACGACGTATTTTCGTGTACACAGACGACGCAAAGGGAATAGTATACTATAGTAGGAGCGTGTCACGCGAGAACGCTTCGTTGGTATATACAAAAAAGAGAGAGAGAGAGGTTGAGAGAGAGAGAGAGAGTTAGAATTCGAAAACGAGTGAAAAGGCTAATAATGCGCGTACGCGCGCGCATACCCCACGGGAGGCCAAAGTCCAGTCGTAGTGGTATATAGTTCTTCTTCTCGCTCTCTCTCTCACCCTTACACACGCGCTTGTTCTCTCTCGTGAATTCTTAGCTGGCGTTGCATCCTTTTTGCCCACGTCGGTGTTCGGCGTAGTTCAGCCGTTGTTGCTCGTTGTTTGTTTATTCGCACGTTCTCTCTCTCTCTCTTTCTTTTTCTCTCTCCGCCTGTTTCTTTTCCCCGTCGTCGTTCAGCGTGCGAAATCCTCTCTCTCTCTTTCTCTTTCTCTCTCTCTCCTGTGGGAGACGGGCAGTAGTGACTAAACGGTCCTTTTGTCCCCTCGGCTTTCTTTACTCGTCCGCACGCGCGCGCGCGCGCATACACGTTAATTAGCTTATCTAAGGGTGCGCACGCGCCATCTACTTTTTCTGTTCTGTTATTTTTTTTTTTCAGCTACGACGCATTACAATACTCGCACAGCGCAACTCGACATTCATTTTTTCCCCCCTTTCTTTTTTCATTTCTTTCTCGTTGACTTTTTCCCTCCCCCACCCCTGACGATCTCGTTTTGGTCATCTGCCCCGCATGGATTATACGGTCGACGGTTCTCGGTGAGATTTCGTGGCTCTTTTTTTTCTTTCTTTCTTTCTTTTTGTGCTCTTTGGCTCTCTGGATTCTCCGAACGCTGCAGTTTTGAAATGAGATTCACTCCGGGAGAGAAGGACGAGCGAAATGTCAATTTTGCATAATGTATATTTTAGATTTGTACGTATAAGAGTTCCGATAATTGCTGAAATTGATTAGTTTAAAGTGATTATACTGTGAAAATGCAGTTGTTGTAGTGAACCGATAATGTCATTCGGTGTGTTAATTTATATAAAATCACGCTGCAGACATTTTGAGAAAGACGCGCGAGTTTTAAATTGAAATTGGATAAATTAGTATGACTGTGTATATCGATTTGTTCTATGCACACTAATCCGACACGTGACGATTCAGAGTTCTTACAAATATTCCAATAGATAACACGGCACTAGATGGATCAATGTCTATGAATTACTATACTTTCATTATTTATCCATTGCCATTTATTACTGAGTTATAAAAATCCTCAGGTTTCCTTAGAAAAGTAGTATTTTACACTCCGATTCGCGATTATTTTGAAATATACTTCGAGTTCTATAAAATAAACCCGCACACAAGCTCGCCGTATATATGTATATCACCGACATCTTCCATCAAATTTTCATTCGTGATTACGTATGTATCGATACATCCTGTATCTGGCTCTGTTAAACTGGGAAACTATAAAAACCCAATTTCTCATTAAAAAATTTCATCAATCTTAACGAACTCGATGGTCGTATTAAAAAAATCAATCGCCGCATCCTTTTATATTATATATACATAGAAATATTGATTCGACGGCAATACTACGATATAATTGTGAGTACAACATGAGTACAACAATGTGAGGATTCATATATACGTTCTCAAAAATAGATTTCAACTACAACTTACTATTCCTTGTGTTTATTCGTTCAATGACAATTCGATTGCGCAAATTGAAAATCCAGAGAGAGAGATATCAAGCTAAAAAAACAAAGCCAAAAGTGTCGACAATCGAAGTAAAAGACAAACATAAATGAGATAAAGAACCGTCGACTTACAGTGAAAAGTAAAGGAAACAAAAGCACTCGGGGGAGAGTGACAGAGAAAGAGAGAGAGAAAAAGCCTCTCTACGATAACAGACATAACACACGCGCACACACACACACACACATACACAGTCAGGGAAAAAGACAACGAGAAATCGCTCGGCCTCAATACACACGCACTCATTCCATAAGTACATCTTGCCCGTGTGCTGCGATCGCTCGAGGAATTGTCGTCGTCATTGTTGTCGTCGTCGTCGTAGTCGTCGTAGCCCCTCCCCCCCCTCCCCCCTATCCCACCCCCTCTCGCTCGTTATTCGCCGTTATCTCGTCATTATCGTTATATTATCGCACAGCGCAATAATAATAAACTTTCGTCCGCTGAGAGAAAGAGAGCTTTCGCTGCTCGAGTACGAGGTGTGTGCGCTCGCGTAAGTGTATATATATGTGTAATGTGTATGAATGTGTTGGTGAGTGTCATGGGAGAAAGGAGGAGGAGGAAGGGAAAGAATGAAAGGGTTGCGTCGGGATCGAGAAAGAGAAAATGAGAGAGACCCGGGACTCTTTGGTATGGTTCTCCGTGTAGAAACGAGAAGAAGAAGAAGAGAGACAGAGATGTATGAGATAAGTGAAAGAGAAGGAGAGAGAGAGAGCAGAAAAAGATTGTTTTTCCTCGCTTTTTAAGCTCGCTTCGTGCACTAAAACGTGTCAATGCAGACAATTGAAGGTGTTATATCGAAAATTAAAAACGTTCACGCGCGACATTTCGATAATCGAATGTTTATAAGATTTCACCGCGTGAGCCGATAAATGCCTTGCGTAAGAAATCATTTTTCTTTTTTTTATAGATTTGCTACTATTATTCTTCTATATTATATTACATATATATCTTAAAAACGCGTCAATAGTAAATCTAATAATCCGAAGAAAGCTTTAATTAATAATCAATGTGCAACTCTCCATATTTACAATTTTCCAAAAAAAAAAAAAAAAAACAATCAGCATCCGACCGAAATTTTTCATTTCTTTATAACGATTCTTCTCTTTCGACAGAACAAAGAGAGATAGAGATTTATATATATAGTAAAAAATATACACTTATACAAAGAAGAAAATGCCTTACCGCGTGCACCACACGCGAGCTATATATACAGGCACCAAAACGCGCGAGAAGAGAGCGAGAGTAAAGAAGAAAGAGAGAGAGAGAGAACGCAATAACAGCAGTAATAGTAGCAACAGTGCTTTTGCGTCTTATGCAGGCTATATATATTTACATTATACGCTCGTCCGCTCGCTCGCTGCACGTATAAGCGCGCGATACGAAAATCCTCGTCCAACCCCTCTAGGATTTTCGTGCGCGTTAGTCCTTCGGAAGGACGAAAAATTTACAGGGGAAGTAGAGGAGGGAGGTTATACTACTACTACTACTACTCTTACGCCGGTGTGCGCGCGGGTGAATTTAAACGGCGCGTCTTATATTTCAGCGAGGAGTATAGTCGCGGAAATCTCGACGCGCCAGGCTTTTGCTTATTTCCCGAGGATTTCACACCCGTAACAGGGCGACAGCTCGCGTTACTACGTGCGATTAGGGTTCTTAAGGGGTATGATGACGGCTGACTTCGGAGAAAAATGCTTTACCTTTGCCTTGTGTATACGGAGATCAACATTTTTCTCAGAGGTATGATGATTATTATTATTATTATGCGAAAGAATGTTGCAAAAAAATTTACAATTTGTAGTAAAACATAGAAAAATCGTTCGAAAAATATACACAAAAGCCTGACGACGAGCAACGATGACATCGACGCGTTGTTGTTGAAAAAAAAATCACCCGCGTTTTTCTCTCTCCTCCGTCCTCCTCCTCCATCTTCTTTCCATCCTTCCGACGTATACAACATTTTTCTTTTATCAAAAACTTCTATAGTAGTACGCGTTCGTGCGGGTGTTGCGAAACAAAAGAAAAGGGAGAGACAGAGATTAGAGAGACAGATAAGAGGTATCGTAATGCGTATATATCTATGTATATACGTATAGTAAATTGCATATTAACGTAGACCTATAGAGAGAGTCGAAGGGAGGATATATATCGAGGTGGCGCGATCGCACACGCGACGGAATCGGCCTCCTCCATCCCCCGGCGCGTCCCGAAAGTTTCTTACGACTCTTTTATTTACTTTCAATTTTCATTCTTTTTCGTTTTTTTTCTTTTTTTTTTTTTAATGACAGTCTCAAGTCGTCGTCCCGTGTTATACGAGACGACACACGCTTTTTCATCGTATTCTTCTTTATTCTCTATATATATATTTGTATGTATATATGTATAGCCGTACTCCCACGTACTCTACGATGTTGCGTATATACATTTATATATACAGCAACGGTGGGAGCGAGTGAGTCTAGAAAACAAAAAAAAAAAAAAAAATAATACGATACTCGCGCGCACGCGCATTTCGATAGTTTCGTATATATTATAATGTATTTTCGCCATTGTAATGCTAATGCCCAACGCGGAAGAAGCATCGTCGTGCGTATATCATTGTGTGTGTGTGTGTGTGTGTATTATGTATATATACGTGTGCCACAAGCAGTGCAGTTTTGGACGAAACTGCATAGGCACGTCGAGTATAATCGCGCGCGTGGAATCTTTCCTTTTTTTTTGTTTTACTGTATAAAATCCAACGTGCGTATAACGCAATCGTCTGTATATTCTATATATATAATAAATATATACGTTTCTATGAAGTAGTATTCATTTCATTTCGTTCGTCGATTCACTCCTTGCGAAATATAATAACGTGTTGTATATATATTTATATATATATCTATGAACACATCCATATACACACACGCACACACACACACAATATATTAATCGTGTGTGTATATATACCATATTTTTGCGCTTCGTCGCTTTGTCTTTGTCTTTTTCGCTCGTCATCGTCTCGTCACAAGGGGGTATACGCGAGATTAACCGAGACGATGAGAGATTATAATGTGCGTGTATAATTTACGTGTGTTTGTTTGTTTGTGTGTGTATTGCGCGCATTGTATGTGTATATAATTTTTTTTTGTAATTTATGTGTACAATATGAGATATAGAGATGTATCACGGGGAAACGCCATCAAGTAAGACAAATGTACTCATTGGGCCCCGATTAACTATCGCTAGCAGTAGTACGAGGTCGAGAGCCCGAGCTTGCAAGAAAAGGGCGCCCTGTGACGGGTATACACACTTCCGCTACTGATGACGTCCTTGGTCTCACATCTCAGTCCCGTGAAGCCTTCCGCGCACCTGTAACATAAGAGTATGATGGTTAGTTTTATGTTGTATGTTAACGCATTGTTATTATATAGATTTATATTAAGTAGAAATGATCGAGTATAGTAAGATAATTTTTAATGATAGGGTTATAAAATATCAAAGTTGTTAGATGTTATATGGTGGTATATTTAATAATATTGGGTTAAAAGGTTCTTTTTTTTAAATTTTAATAACGTTGCTGGGAGAGGTTGCAAATTTTCGCTCGGATAAAAAACATTTTTTAAGAGGTGAGCATATGTCGGCGCTGAGTATGATGTAATAAAACTGACACTTTAAATTTAAAGTCATCGTTACTTTTGATGGCAACAACGATTTCAGAGAATTCATTAAATATTGGAGAAAAATAAACTTTCCAGAGTCGAACTTCTTAATAGCAGGGAAATACTAAAATTTAATGAATGTGTACCAAAATAATTTTTGGTGAATAATTCTAAGAATACGAGAGTTCAATTTGTTAAATCATATGAATGGGAAATGCAAATATAAAATATTAATTCAAAGAAATAAAATGAAGGTTTATTAAAATTTAATATCAATAAATACTTGATAATATCTGAATACAACATTAAAAATTAAAATACATTAGGTATAAATATATATGCAATATCATTTATATTTGCATTACGTGTTCGAATTGCGAATATTTGTACTTCAATTACTTTCAGTCGTTATTGAAAAATGAAACTAGCTATTATAAACCCATTAAATTAAAACATACAAATAAAAACATTTTATACCGTATTAATAACCTCTATAAATATAAACGAAATTTTAAACCAGTAAAACATATTGATAAAGTTATATCCGTCGGACAATATTATATGGAAAATTTATCGAGTGACAATAAGAGAAATAAATGAAAGAGCAATTTTCATTTTCACGTTTTAACAATGTCGATTCTTCCTCTCCAGACCGAAATAATTCCATCAGCCGTGAAATAATTCTCAAAACCCGCCCGTCGCTCACAAATCACGATAATTAATTCTTTCGTCTCGGCGGAAAAACATCATAGAAAAATACCTTTTTCCCTCGAGACTCTCCCTCACTCCCTCGCTCAACAAAATAACGCAGAAGATAAATAAAAACACTATAGGTCTTCACGCATACGCGCGCGCGAGCTCGCACTCACTCTCTTTCTCTCGAAACATTTAAAAAATGATTAACAGATGGTCTCGGGGCCAGACAAACGAGCGGAGTAATTTGAAAACTCCGAGCGCCGCGTTCGCTCGCGAGAGTCCGCGCGCCGCTCACGGAACGTGCCTGTTTCGAAGCAAAAAGAGAAGAAAAAAAACGAGAGAGCGAGAGAGAGAGCGCGAAAGAAAGAAAATAAAGAGGAGGAAAGAGGTCGAGACTCGTTTCGTCACACAAGTGAGAGAGTGAGAGAGAGAGAGAGGGAACGCCACACGCGCGGAATTTCTTAAATATATCGTCCGAGCCGCCAGCTTCGAAATCGCACGCGCGAAATAAAGCAGACAGAGGCATACGTGTGTGTATATGTGTGTGTGGGAAAAAGCACAGCTCGCTTAAATAAACTCGCAGTTTTCACTCGCGCGCACTCGATCGAAGGGGGCGAAATAAATTTGGCATTACCGAGCGGCGGTAAATCAGGGCGAGAAGGGAGAGAGAGAGAGAGGAGCGGGTGACGAGCGTAGAAAAATTGAGCTGAGAGTATAGTATATACGGAGGGCGAAAGGGAGGCGTTTCTTCAGAGAGGTAATTCGGTGCTGTGGTTTGGTTTATTTATAGCCCGTCGTTGGACTATAAAGCGAAAGAGAGAGAGAGAGAGGCGTGTGTGTCGCCCGAAAGAGAGAGAGAGAAAGAGAAAGCAATCTCTCCCGTACAGGCGAGCGCGAGCGAGAGGCGGTCAAGAAGCGCTAAGCGGTTCGCTTAGTAAAGAGACGGATAAATCGAGAGAGAAAGAGAGAGAGAAAGAGAGAGAGAGAGAGAGAGCGAGAAGCAGAGGATGTAAATGAGAGGGAGATAGAGAAAGAGAGAGAGATGGAAAAAAAGAAACCAATAGAGGAAGAGATAGGCGGAGAGGATGCAAATAAGATACATTGGCGGTAGGAATAATGAGAGCGCGTGTGCTAGAGAGAGAGAAAGGCGAAGATGAAGGGTGAAATACTCTAGGAAAAGTTTCGCAGAAAAAAATTTTTATCGCCGTTTAGCGCGCGAATCGAAACTAACGGCGTATCGAATAAACAGAAATATCGAGCAAATGAGTGGACGAGGTTTTACCTTTTTTAGGATAAATTAGGTCGATAATAAAAATAATGACTCGCGACAATTAATTGATAAACATATGACGAATGAATGATTGATAGTAGTGTTTACGTTCGGAGTTATGTATATATATGTATATACGCAATGGTTTCGATGACAGTGTGCACTCTTAATTACGTAATTATTTTTAAAATAGCTACTCCTAAACTTAGCGACTCGTCCGAGACACTCGCGTTTATGCTAATTTTAACGTCGCCTGCGTGAATCATGATATACATATACCGTAATACACGGTAAATATACGCGCTTCCATAAAACCACGTAATTTATGAATAATACATTGCCTGATGACTCTATATATTAAAAGTCATCCACTACATTATTACGATTATTTAAGTTTAACGCGCAAATATATATTATAAAACGAAAATTCGCGCATAGGCAACAACAAAACTGGACGATTTTTCAGCTGTACCAGCAGCAACATCTCGAGAATTGATAAAAAAGAATCGCAGCCTGCCTGGCGTATATATACGTACGTGTCAGAGGCTAGAAATTAATTACCCGGCATTTCTCGCGCTTTTGGACTTTCGGCAACTATAACTCAGACGGACAGTTGGATATATAGTGCAGCAGTAACAGCAGCAGCAGCAGCCGCTATACTATACGAAAAGCGAGTAAGGAGAAAAATGACAGAGGGTATGTGTGAGAACTGGTGTAGAGACGCGAAACAAAGAATAAAAAAAAAGAACCGCGACCGTGACAGACGGAAAACGGTAAGAAAAATACGTAGAGAAAGAACGTCGTCGTCGTACGCTTGATATCCACCTCAGTCATCTTCGGCACAACGAATCTTATTTTTGTATATAGACGAGGTTGCCTGCGGGAGCCGCGACTTTTTTCCCCGAATCTTGTCTTTGTTTTTCTTTTTATCGCGACCCGTCGGCGCTTATTTTTTTCTTTTTCATCCAACAACGTCGTCGTCGGCGACCGATTCATCCATCCATCCGTTTGTCTACCGTAATTAAGCGCACAAATCTCTCAGTATAAGTCTCCGTAGCGCATATAGCGCCAATTAAATTCCCTCGGGAGAGAGAGAGAGAGCGAGAGTTTTGCGAAAAAATAGCAGACGGTCTACCCCTTACATATATATATGTAGTCACTCTCTCCGCACATCAGATATATATACACTTGGCGAGTGTATTTTTAGAGTCGTCGCGAAGAGAGATAGAGAAAACGGAAGCAAGAGACGCGCTGACGCGACACGTTCTTTTACAGCCGAGGCCCGCGCAAAGGCGGCAACGGTTGGCAGCAAGTGACAGTAGTATTGGGTCGATTAAGGGCAGACGCCGAGCGGCCGTATAGCGCGACGCGCGAGCACATAATACAGTCCAGTGCCAAGGTGTTACTATGTACTATATACTCCTCCTCTGTCGTACGAGGTAATTGCTCGTGCCGTGAGGGATTTTCGCTCTTCGACGGTTGCCCCCCGGCTACTGGTGAATTGATTTGTTTCATTGTTCTCAGGTAATAGGCGTATTTCGCGAAGTGAATATATATAGGCTATAATCTGATTGGTGATCTTTGTTTTTATTTAGGGAGGAACGGTGGTGATCTTGTGGTTTATAGGTTGGAAAATATTTTAGAGGCGGTAGGTTGTTGCGCTGAAAGGGAATATATATTTAGTATATAAAGCGGATGATTATTACGAGCGGATGAGGATTGTAAGCATTATATGATGAATAGCCGTTGTAATGGAGGTAAATACATGCTGAATGTTAAAAATTCTCATATTAATTCAGTTTGAAAGGGGGATATTCATTAATTATTATCCGATAATGCAGTCAATAATCAATCGTGATTATCCCGGTACCTAGAATTCACATTTGCTGATGAATTCGAAAACTAATAAATCTGCGCAGTTCGCCAGTCACACACACACACATATATTTATATATACGCTGTATATATACGTTAAAAGTGATGCAATATTTTAGAAAATTGAAAGTAGAGTTCGTCCGATATTTCTACCTGCTTTTTTCGTTGTTTGTCGAGCATTCAAAAAATCGTATACATACGCGTTCCCAAACCCTCTTTCTATACGTACATATCAATTCATGCACATACCCCACGTAAAACTCTACATATATATATAGGAAGGGCAGCTCTCGAGGTTCGAATAAATATTCGATCCGCCGTAATGCACCACACGCGTGTGTTATTGCATTACACGCGCTGCTTTCTAAACTAGGCAAAAAGAACTTTGTATATATACGAGGCGTACGCGTATACCTATATACGTACACCTGTATATATGTATACATACCCTCAATCCAATTTTTCCCAATGAAGCTAATTTAAATTCGAAATGTACGTGTATGTATATATGTGTATACATATGTATATATATATATATATATATATATATATGGGGGTTGTACTATAATACTATACCGAAAAACGATCGTCGTTAAAAGCATCGAGTGAAATGAAAAAAGAAATAAAAGAAAAAACAACAGTACAAGCGGTTCCAGGGCGCACATTTTCTATAAACCAAAGCGTGCTGTGCTGGTATATAGCGGAGTGAGCAAGAGGACGGGCATGGATTAACTTTTTAAAACAATCCGCGAAGCGATATACATCGGGCTTATCTATTAAGCTCTCCGCGAAAGCGATGCGAGATTCGCGCTTGGCGAATGAAAAATGAAAAAAAAACACAGAGTGAAAAAAGGTAGCAGCAGCAGTAGCAGCGGTATACGAAAAAAAAGTAAGCCTGTCTCCGTAGCAGTAGCAGTAGCAGCAGCAGCTCGATGTATACAATAAAGCGGGCGCGTAAAGGCGAGCTAACGTCCCGAACGTTATATCCGCTTGAAAATTACAACGTGTTGATCGCTCTGCGATTTTCCCAGGGTTACCTCCGTACATATATATACAGCAGCAGTGGTAGTGGCTACCGCGAGGCTGAAGGTTCCCTTATACGAGAGATAGCGAGAGAGAGAGAGAGGGAGAGAGCACGCGTGAAAACATTTCATTTCGCTGGGATATTTGCAGCCATATAAGCGGCGAGCGAATGGTGGAAAAGGCAGAGAGAAAGAGAGGGCGCGAAATGCATAAAGAAAATCGGAGAGCGAGAGAAAGAGATTTGTGTGCATATGTATATATGTATATAATGTACGTATGCGTGGGAGAAAAGAGAGGTTGGCTCGTGGAACGCGTGAAGTCGAGTGTTCAGAGGTTTTCAGGGTGGAAATTCGTTATATGCCGTCGCGACGGCGATTAGGAACATTTTTCAAAGGCACATACGCGCCATTATATATATATTTTATTTCGAGATTTTTGCATATATATACACATATGTGCTTGACGGTGATTATTTGTTAGCATAATAATTTTTGCTGGAAATCAAATTGTAGAGTGAATACGTCACGGCACGCGTGTATGCGTTATTTTGAAATTTTTGAAAAAGCAGAGGCTTTTCTTGATTATCAATATTGTGCTTCTACAAAATAAATAATTCATATATATATATTATGTAAAATATTCAATTGAAACGGAAATGACGCATTTTAAACTTACATTCACCTAAAAACGTATATAGAAACACTTTTTCGAGCTATAATAATCATTTTCAAATATATATAAATACATATTGTATACACTCTCAGTATATTTCATCCCACTCCAACTCTTTTTCCATATTCTTTGCTCAACAACGGCGGGGCGCACTCGTTTCTCAACATTTGAAATATCTAAAAAATTATACATCCACGTATACACTTTACCGCATATATATACCTATATACCTATATACACCACACCACAATTGGCTTTTACGTGGCAACGCTCGACATCGACGAAGAAGTAAAAAAAAAAAAAAAAAAAATACGTGTGCAGCACGCGTGCACAGAACCTCACCCCGCGTGCCGCAGAGGAAGCTCCGCATATTAATATTGCGAAAGGACGAGGTTGGAATAGAAAAATATATACACATGTACAAGACGCGAAGTAATAGAGCGCCAGAGAGCGAATATATGTATATATAATATATATACACATACACACATGCACGAAACGCGATAGAAAAGATACACGAAATAAGCAAGCTCTCCAAGCTAGAGAGAGAGAGAGTGCACCTACACGCGTACATACTATATATGAGCATGCAACAGCAGTAGTATAGTGTAATACGGGTTTATCGATCTAGGCTTGCGTTATATATATATACAACCCCGCAGCGTGCAACGCGCGTGCTGCGCGCATAACGAGGGAAAATTCCATGGCGGCCGTGGTGCGCGCGCGCGTGTCACGCGGTTAAAAGAGCAGATCGTGAGCTCCCGCTTGCACGCCCTCGCATCAAATGAACGTGTGTGTGTGTGTGAGAGAGAGATAACAGGTTTTTGCGAGACGTTCGGTATAATATCGTCTGCGCGCATATTCGGGGCCGGTAAAAAGCGCAGGGAATGCTTCGGCCGTTAATTCAACCTCGCGTCGTAAAGAGCGACGAACGGGGGGCATACAGGCAATCCCAACTCTCTCTCTCTCTCTCACGAGCGATCGATCCATCCTCGCGAGAGTTTCACCGGCGAGCTTTAATAACCGCTTGACGCCATTTCCAGTTCTTCTCTCTTCGTTTATATATATATGTATATATACCACTACTAGCGTTATACGGCCGCCGTCTTTTCTTCACGGGTGAGCTTTCGAGACCGCGGTATAGTCGTATATATATATAGTTTCCGTTCACTCTCCTCTCTCTCTCTCTCTCTTTCATCCGCCACGTTCCTCTTTATTCGAACGGGGGGGAAAGTTGAACGGAGGGTATGGAAGCGAACGGATCCGCGAACTTTTGCGCGAAGCCATTGAAACTCTGGCGTATAAGGCTGCTGCTACTGCTGTGCAGACGCGCTGCCGCTGCTGCTACGGATGTTTGTTTTTGGACTCGGCGATTGTGTCGCGCGATCGCGGTGTGTTATAGAGGTGTAGGTGGAGGTAAGAGAAAGAGAGAGAGAGAAGGATCGAAGTTATACTGATGACGTTAGAAGTAGAGAGGGTTAGTTTTAACGCCGGTTGACTGTGCGCTATATATATGCGCTGAGAGAAGAGAGTGTCTCGATTTCACGGATGCTGGAGAGAGAGAAAGAGAAGGTAAATGTCGGGAGGAAGTTGTGGAGAAGGGTTTGTTTGATTCGATGAGAGCGATGTGGAAAATGTAGGAGAGAGAGAGAGAAAGAGGTGATTTTAGATGATGAAAAGGAACTGTTCTTCTTTGGATTTTTAATGATTTTTCAAGAGAGAGTTTTCTTCGATTCTTCTTTTTTTTGGGCTTCTCTGATGGGTCGTGATAGTCGAAGTTTCCTACTGTAATTTATATTCTTTCAGGGCCATTTGCCGGTGCGCATTAAACTTCGCGTGTGCAGTAAACTTTTTGAAAATGTTTTGATTCATTACTCGTATATATATATATATGTATATATGAGCGACTCGTTAAAATTTTACGAACTCGAACGACGAATATTCGAATCTATTTCGTTTTTATGGATCTTCTCGGTCTTTTTTTAATTATACCTATACCTTGCCCCTGCCTTTTAACCTCTCATAAGTATGAGAGCTTGAAACAGTTATTTCCGGGAGAATATTCTATTTTTTAAACAATTATAAGATCATCGGACGAAGAAATTCCATGCAATTACAGCTTGCGCGCATCCGTAGGTCCGGCTTTTTGCAAAAACAAGGTATATATAGAAGTGTGCGCGTGCCGAGCGAACGAGTGAGCGCAAAGTTCTTATCGCATTAATTCGATGTTTTGTTTGAAAATAAGAAAATTTCGTTCATTCCGGGGAGCGCGGCTCTTCCTACGCTAAAAGGGGCTCAACTCGCCTGGTATTCACGGCTTCCGCGATATTGTTATAGTGCTAGAGGGAAATTTCGCATCATGTTACTGCACGAATGTGCTGTGCGCGCGCGTGTGTGTGTGCGTGGGGATTCTAAAGCTGAAGGAAGAGTAGCAGTAGAGAGAGAGAAAAAAGTAAAATTTAATTAAATTTTATAATTAGCTGGTTTATTTATCTTGACATTTCTCTAGCGTCTATGACTATTATCGTTCGGATGGGGAATTTATTATAGTATATGATATATGTTGCGTATCGAGGTATATGATTATTTTAAAATTAGTTGAAAACTAAGAGCTCGTGTATACGACGTATATGTCGATGATTGATCTTCGATAATATCAATATTATTTATAATTTTGATACGACGCATAATGATATCAGAAGAGGGGGGAGGGAAGGATTTCCCGAACCTTCACTCAAGCAATAGCAGTATAATGTCAGAGGAGTTTCGCATCGTGACGTTTCGGTACAAGGATTCCGCGAAATGTCAATTAGCGTAACAATGTCTAGTTTCAGTTATTCGCGGTGTTGTCGAGTCAATGGAAATTTCATCCAACGCGATTATACTAAGCTTCTCAATCGCAAAATATATTCACCGTTACCAAGATTTAATTGGATTGCCCGGTATAATTAATGTGTTCCGTTTATATTAGAATAAATTTATATAGATTTTCATGTATCAATGCTTGCGTTTATATTTACATGAAAAAACATCAATTAGATATTTGTTAAAAGTAAATTTATTTGAAATCTCAACAAAAAAAGATAGGTATTGTGAAAGGTATAATAGGAAACGAATCAATCAAAACTGCAGTTTTATATCAGAGAAAATATAACATACGTGAGTGCGAGTTATGCTACATATCTGACTTTTATGATTTCAATATTTTTCTATATGAATCAATGAAAACGTATGAATTTTCAAAAAAAAAAAATTTGATTCTTTTTCAAGAAGGTGAAATATCTACAAAAGATATCGTATTACGAGTGAGATGTAGCAACTTTTGGTAATAAAAAGTGACTGACCCGTGATTGAACCAGAACTATGAACACACTACTAACTAACCGCAGTTGTTACCACTCGACTTTCTGCGAATTCTCGTTCTATGGTATAATTGTACTCCAAAAATAATATTACTAAAAATTGAAAACTACCAACACGAAGAATTTCGTAGTTTCACCACCTCCCACTTCTCTTCCCTTCAACTCTCCACAGCACCTCAACCCGTACCCCCATAACCAAATCGATTTTTCACCATTTAAGCGTTCGCGGATTAATCGTAAAAGCATTCCCGAAGATATTAACTCAAATATATTCCACGCTTCTCTCACTCACTACCCGCGTCCTCTTCCTCCCTCCTGCACATTTTTTTTACGACCATGCCCATAAAAGTCTCGATTTCGCGGGCGAGAGGTTTCGGCTGAGCGGACGCATCTGCGTTCAGAAAGTAAATAAAACAGAAAAGTATGGCGAGGCTATATAGCCGAAAAGGTGGTGGACTGGAAAAAAAAAAGAAAGAAAGAGTCAAGAGCAAAGGTAAACAGTACGTAAGCCACCGAGGTCTCAAGATATACAGAACGGTGACTTTTTCTCGCGGCTTACTTTAATTTAATAACGCTTCCGCGAAACGCAATTTCAAAGATAACACTTAGCGCAGTAGCAGCAGCAGCAGCGGTGGCTGGCTGCAGCAGGCAGCAGGCAGTAACGGCGTCGCGACGACGCGCCGCGAGAAGTGGAACGGGCCGTCTGGGCCGCGGTGAGCGAGAGAGCGCGAAAATTAGGGGAAAGAGAGAGAGAGAGAGCAGTAGCTGTGTGTTCGTATATATATATATATATATATATATATATATACGTACGCGTACGTGAGAAATTGCATAAGAAGGGTACGTGGGAGTCGCGCAGCTCACGCGAGCAAAAAGGGAGAGAGTGAATTAGAGAGGAAGAAATGAATGAGGGAGAGGAGGAAAGCGTGTGTGTGTGTGTGTGTGCGCGGGCTCACGGGGGCGGATAAAAACGAGAGTATAAGGGTCGGCCTGAACGCCGCAGAGGAAGCTAATGACCGAGAGAATGAAAGAGATTGAGAGAGTCGGTGGGGAAAATAAAGCGCGCGAGATAGAGAAAAGGTATATGTATATACGTACGGTATGGATTGCACATCATTATCGCGCATTACATCATGTGCGCTGAGGTTATTCTGGGGGCGCGTGGGTATTATGCGTGCTGAGGAAAAGGGAGAGAGAAAAGTTTTTTTTTTATTAAGTGTTTTAGCTACCGGCAATTTCTGTTCGTTGCGTAGGTGTACATTTACCTGCGTGAAATTACCTGTAGACGTTGTAATATTACAAATTAATTGATATTATGTTAATTTTTATATTGCTTTTAAGGGTTGTTGTTGTCAGAGAGACAACTTTTATTTAATTTAAATAATTCACTATTCCTCTTTCGTACACCACACCATTATAATAAACGTATATTTCTATAAGGATTTCAAAGAACCCCTTTTTATTTTTCGGTACGAGTTATCAAAAAAAAAGCGTGCACACGTTTCCGCGTTAACAGCTACATAAATTCAAATAAAAAAAAAACAAGAAATAATACATCACCCCGTGCATTTTTTCTTTACCGAGCGCACGCGTGCGCGCGCGAGCTTTAACGCCGCAACCAGGGGCGACTTTTACAGACATTAAAATAATGCGAATAAGTGCGGGGGAGTAAGTAGTAAAAGTCAACCTACGCGCGTGCGCGTATATATAAACAAACGCGAAAGACGTGTATTCCCTTTGACCGTGTTAGCGCAGCCGTCGTCGTCCTCCTCTTCCTCGTCGTCGTAGTGAAATACATTTTAATTACGAACGAAATTTTATTCATCACAAAAACCTGGTACAAAACGCGCACAGCTCCGACACCAGTCGTATAGCAGCAGCAGCAGTAGCAGCAGCAACACAGAGAAGCGTAAAGGACAAACCGGAGCGGGAATAATTATACTTAAAAGAAGCGTATAGCAGCGCGAGCGCGACACGCCGGTGTAGTGTACGGTTGTGAGAGAAAGAGAGAGAGAGAGAGAGAGAGAGAGAGAGAGAGAGGAAAAGCCGAAATAAGAGGAAAATAGATAAGAAGAGAGGGACTAGATTCCATCCCTTTCCGTTGGGCAAAGGCCGACTGCACAGAGGAAGAGAGAGAGAGTGAGAGGACACGACTACGGAGACACCGGAGAGTACTTTATTTCGTAACGCTGTACGTGCGGCAGCCACCACCGTGTGAGAGAGAGAGAGTTAGAGGGAAAAGGCTGTACGGCGTGTGCCCTGCGCGCGTTCCCGACATCAAGATAAGGTTACCCCCTTGGTCAACCGAGGCTTCTGTCGTTGTTTGCCACTTAACCACTGACTTTCGACCTACCTACCTTGTATCTCGCGCTGTTTCTTCACTCCCTCTCGTTCGTTCTTTTCCCTTTCTTTTCTTTTTTTTTCTTTTTTACTTTTCTTTGCCCGACTTCTCGCTCGTTTTTTTTGCACGCGCGTGGGATAGAGAGAGAGAGAGGCGAATTTCGCTCGAGGTTAAGGGATGAAAGTGATTTCGAGAGCTTTTAGGAGTTAAATGAAGAAGTCGGCTGTGTTACCTAGACCTCTGTGTTTTCTCTTCCGCTTCTTCTTCTTCTTCTTTTCGCGTCGATAGCCCAAACGCGTACTAGATTTTCCCATCTTTCCCTTTTTTTTTTAGCTATGTGTGTTTTCTCTTCGCCAAAGTAGATGCGGAAACCCGCGCGAGATTGGAGCGTAGTAGAGGTATATTGAAAGTTTGGATTTTTCAAAAAGTTCGCGAAACCATCGTTCGCGAGAAATAGTTCATTCAATTAACAGCGTATATAGGCGTACGTGTGCGGTCGTTGAGGGGAGTATGAAGGCCAGCGGGGTTTCTGAATTAATCGGGACGCGATCGATTGCCGATATTACACGCAGTTTTGATAAATATGCAAATTGTTAAAGTGAATTTTACGCGGCTCTGGGTATACAGCTGACCTGCTAGAAGGTATATAGAAAAATCGCGTGACACGCGAGGGTGTGTGTGAAAAGGTAAAGATTATGTTTTTTATTTAGTTTGAATTGTGTTGTATTGTTATAGATAAGCTCGTAATGATGTTTTCATGTCGAGTTGAAGGAAATATAAATTGTTATTGAATCATTCGATATTTATGAATATATTACATTAATTGTCGTCAGAACCAATCGATATATTAAAAGCTTAAGAGATAACTGAAATTCGTAATTTAGAAATGGTAAGTAATTTATAATGCTTTCAATTCAATGTATATTACGATGGTAGTATATTAATGTTTTTAAGTATTATT
Organism: Torymus tubicola; assembly: GCA_035583055.1. Taxonomy (NCBI): domain Eukaryota; kingdom Metazoa; phylum Arthropoda; class Insecta; order Hymenoptera; family Torymidae; genus Torymus; species Torymus tubicola. Next base: position 16,330,524 of record JAWWEQ010000045.1, read on the forward strand.
GTGCGATATGCAGCGTTAAAACTTCAAAGTCTCGAATAAACGCCGTCTGACTGTAAATTAAAATCGTACGATAAAAACTAATTGTGTATACATTATAAAGTTCGGTTTTAACGACCCTACCGGATGAAGTTAAAAGCTATAAACATTAAATTAAACACGAAAAAACTGGTCGCAGTCTAAGAACGATGTATATTTTTAACCAAAGATTTTAAAACTTCAAACTTCACGTATTTGTTTATAATAAAAGAAGAAAAAAACGCAAAAGCCTCTTTTTATATAAAATACTGCCACTTCGCTAATTGCCAGACGTCAAAATAAGCACTAAATTTTTTAACCCGACCTCTCCCCCCCGTAGATATATCTAAAATTCAAACAATTAAAACCTGTAACTTATGTGTGTGTACACTCGACACATAAAACGAAAATCCCGGGCGGCGAACATCCCAGTTTAATTAACCACAACGGCAAACCGCGACATCACGTATATACCACGCGCGATTTTTGCGCGCAATCCAACTTTTTACAATTTTTCGAAATGAAAAAAACTGTAAAACCCCGCGCGCACAAGCGAGTATAAAAAGCTCGACGCGCGAATGCAAAAAAAAGGAATAATAATAATAATAAAAAAACAAAGCTAGCAGAGGTTCTCCTCTGGCCTTAAAAGCACACTCCGAGGTAAAAATATATAGAGAGAGAAGGGATGAGAGGTATATCAATCCAACTGGTATCATATCGGTACGCGCGGTGGGTGTAGAAAGTGTCACGGATTTCTTCCTATAACAATTTAATAATGCACCGTATTACCCTCCGAGCGCGCAAGACGAGAGAAGCCAAAGGAAAGACGGCGTCGGGAAGAGGAGGAGGAGGATGAGCGTACGCGCCGTTATAAGCAGATTTATACGGAGCCATAATCCGAAGGACGCCCCCGCGCGACGAATGGCGGAGAGAGAGAGAGAGAGAGAGAGAGAGAGCGCTTCGCTCTATATATATACATGTTTCCGCGCGTATGCGGGTAGAAGGGATATCCGTGAAAGAGAAAGAGAAAGAGAATGAGAGAGAGAGGGAACGAACGAACGAACGCCAGCTGGTGGGACAGGTTAACGCCTGGCAAATTGGCACGACTTTCCTCTCTCTCTCTCTTGCTCTCCCTTCCTCTCTTACTCGGTCATTTTCCGCTTCGGGAATGGCTAAATTCGCCGATGCCCCTTCCTGTCTCTCTCTTTCTCTCTTGTGTGAGGGAGCGAACGCGCGAAGTTTGTTATTAAGTTGCGCGTGGTGTGTATAACGCTCGCGCGACTTCGTATGCCAAAACTAAGCGAGATATGTATATATGTATGTATATATAAAATACGTATACATATATATGTTCGCGCGCGTTTTTCTCGCTTTTCTCTCTCACGTCTGTTTTGTTACCCCGATGCGCAAAGTTTATTATCAATTACATTCGTTACGGGCATTCGCTCGAGATATAGAGGAAAGAGAGAGAGAGAAAGAGAGAGAGAGACAGAGTTTCGTATACGCACGCGTGCGAAAATACGCGGCGTGCGTCTATAAATACGGCGCGAGCGAAGTTATAATTGCTAGCGTAGACTAAACGAAAATAAAAAAAAGAGAGAAAGAGAGATGAGGAGAGGGAGAACGCGAGACAGACAGAAAAAGAGAGAGAGAGAGGAGGAGAAAGATTGTTAATATTTATTGAATTGTTTGCTTTTGTGTGATTTGTCGGTGATTTATCGGATATTATGCACGCGCTAACGAGTAACGGGGAAGTTCTATAGTAAAAATACCGAGACTCGGGTTATTATTAGAAAAAAAAACGGCGACAAATAAGATCAAAGGCAACTGAATTCGTCAATGAGATATGAGATTTTTCACGCGTCGCTAGGTCTGTTGGCATATAACGTTTCGAATGCGAAAGAGTGTCTAGTCACGAAAAATTCTTTGCTAATGACCCTTATTTTAGATTGTCTTCGTTGCTCTGTTTATTTCTGCATTCATGAATGTAATACTTATGTAATTCATTTAATTCGCGTCAGTATTGTATTTAGACTTGCAATAATTCCTTTTAACACGCGTAATTTTTAATATTTCCTATTTTATATCATAGTCGTGTTGGAAATTGATTACATTTCTCAATTGAAAAATTGTCATTGATGAAAAGTTTTTTCTGATAATTAAATGGTAGACGATGATTCTAAAACGCTTTCACCATGATCTATAACAAACTACTAATTTTTCATGACCATTCAATAACTTCATGCTCGTTCCCTATAGAGGTAATTTATTCTATCAGACTAAAAGATATTAATTGTTTAAATTTCAATTATTTCATGGAAATTGCGATAAAAAGTACCAGTAATTCCCTGTTCCCATAAAACAAAACACACACACACACAAAACGACAAAACACGTATCTACCATCATCGTCCTACCGTACTTTTTCTAAGAGAAACTCCATCATAAAAAGCACAACGACAAAGCCAAATATAACGTCGCCCGCTCGGCAGAACTTTAAATTAATTCGCTCCGACAGCGGTAATCAGGTCAGCCGGTGCTTTCCGCATTCTCGCGACATAATTAAAGCGCGGCAGCAGCAGCAGCAGCAGCTTGCTCGCGTATACTTAAAAGCTCGACCAAGAGAGAGAGAAAATCCAGCTATTCGCCTACATACGTACTCGCTTATAAACATATTATATCGATAAACATTAATCGCTGTGTGTCTAATTAAAAACCATATATATATATATCGAACCATACCTCGACTGCTCAAAAGTACGATATTAATATATGCTAAGATTAATTATTATTACGCAAAATGTTAACCTCTCGTCTTGCGCTTTTTTAATCGTATCTCGTCGCGTTACACCGCGATTGGACACGCCAGATGCTAATATATATATAAATATATATGTACATCATAGCAGACGCAAGCCGCGGACGATATAGAGAAAGTAGGCTACGAGCTCGCAGCCGCCGAGGCCATTGTCGAGAGCGATATTTGAATACCGAATTCCGCGGCACTACCTGCGCGCGGGCGCTTAAATTATTCATGCGGTTGTAAAGCGCGCGCGCTCGCGAGCGCGAGACTGGGGAAATTTTCATTACGTGGAAATTGCGAGTCGCGGTCTTTTTTATTATTTTTTTTTTTTTTCATCGCTCCTAGTGCTGCTGCTGCTGCTTTGCGCATTGATTGCAAATTAATTTCGAAGAGAAA
>JAWWEQ010000045.1:16333837-16439553 GCA_035583055.1 Torymus tubicola
GGGGGAGTTGAATAGAGAGTGGAAGGGGGTAATGAGTGAACGAGATAGTGTAAGGTTTTTTTTTGGGGGGCGGGGGGGGGAATTTGCATTAAAATTATTTCTTGGGTTATTTTGGACTGAATGTAAAGTGAAATGTGAATTAAATATTCGGTCGATGGTCAAATGTTCGCGTTCATTTTTTTTTTTGAGATGGAAATTTAACATAATTTTATTTAATTAATTAACGTGGAGGAAAAATGAATAGGTTGGAATATATTTTACCGATCATAATGTAAATGTAATATTTTTCGAAAGTATAGTACAATGCGCGTTGTATTTATCGAAAGTAGAAAGCCAACACATGTACGTTTTGTAAAGGAACAAACGAGACAATTTTCTTCATCATACACACACACACACACATACACACACACGGTTGAAACAAGCTTGTGAGGGAAGAGTACCGCTACTTAAACGCATCTTATTTTAACAACGTAATATTACTCGGAATTCTGTTTCACGTATCTCATAACGACTTCGTTGTGCGCGGAGTCACGCATTTTGACATAATATAATGCTTGAATCATCCCGAGCATGTGTCATCGCACAAAGTAGGTTTATGCATTTGTCAGCGAGCGCACACAAGCGCGCGAGATGCAATTTTTGGCACATATATATATAATATGCACGCGTGGAATTTCCGCTCTTTTACCGAAACGGTCCAACATAATAATATATTTAAACAGTTGTAAAATAATAGGCGCGATTCTGACAGTTTCGATATTACATCACTCGCCTGTCAACGTTTCGAATTGCCGGAAATATTAAATAATATATATTTTCCGTTTTATTTGATTAAATATAAATGTTATTCTGTCGTCGTCGGGTAAATGTTGGCGATATTTTGCAAGGCAATATTTTGTATACAACAGAAACAAACTGTGATTTTAAAAAACTTATATTTATCCGCAGTTAAAAATACAACTTCGTCATATTTGTCCAATATTAACAATATTTATCAAAACTTCCCAGAATTTGACAGGATTCGAAGTATCATCGAATTGTAATTATATATATATTACGCATAGATTTCAAACGCTCCAATCCGTATGCACTTTCGTCTGCCTATGTGAAAACACTAATGTAATGTATTGCGATGAATTAATACATCGATCGACATATATATATATAGATTTAGCAAAGCTATATACGACTATATCCGAATTCTGCTCACGTTAAAACTTATTAGTCACTTGCATATTCGGCTTATCGAAAAATCCGTTAATTATTAACGTCAGTCGATATACGATGCCTGCAGGCTGCCGCTTCACATTCATTACTCTAGCATTAACCTCAGATCAATTATTGATATAAACGCTTTCGTAACTCACTGGTCGCTGATTATTATCGTCGGATGTGTATTAATAATTGCAGGGCCACGTCTATACTGTAAATTTAATTTCATCGATGATAATTCATTATATTTAAGTGACTATTTAGAATTCACCGAACAAGTAATATAGTTATCAATCCTATATATATACCAAAATATAACCATACGCACTACTCACCAAAGCTCAATCAATTCCTTTGAGATAAAAATATACGCATGCACATGATCATATATCCGAATAAATAGTTTCCCAATTTCCCGTTCTCCCGCGAAACACTTACTTATCGATCCGTAAAACTGGCCACTTGAGCTTCATACACACACATTCGCAGAAATAATCTCTTTCTCAGAACAATAACGCAATATAATCCACCATTGAACTCTCTTTCTCTCTATACACACACACACACACTTGCCAACTAAAACGGCAAAACTTTCCTCTTCCTCTGTGCAAAAGGCCTCTAAACAGATTAAAAGGCCGAAAGATAACTTCTCTTTCTCTCTCAGCTCTCGTGTACCGTGTGTATATATATATACGAGTATGTACCACTTATCGGCCGGAATGAAGTGTGCATCAGACGCGCGTGCGCAGCTGTGTATAGCGGAAACGGTCAAGATTCGCGCGTGCAGTGGATCCGCACATGGTGCGCGCATTGTTCCTCTCTTTCTCTCTTCCTCTCTCTATCTCACTGTGAACATCGAGCTTTTCATTCTGCGTTTATATCTCTGCGTTTATCCTTCCTTTTTAACTCCGAGAGGAAAGCGTTCGCCTCTTTTATACCGTTTTAATTAGAGATCCGCGTGTACGCCCGCGTTATACAACACACACACACACACACATATACGTGTATACGAGGTTGCTTCTAATTTTCCGTGGACATCGCGCGCCCCTTCCTCGTGCATATATAGAAATTTCTTATCAGCGAAATGGAAAATTTCAGATGAAAATCTTTTACCAAGCATTCGCACGCGCGCGTGGTCTTCGTGTGGCTTTGAGGATTTCGTTTTATTGCTCTTGTGGATCGTAGGTTGGATATACATACATACACACATACATACACACGCTCGTTTTTACCCGCCGTTCTTTCGCCCTGCTTTACGAGCTTTCTTTTTAGTCGGTGCGCAACGAGAGAAAGAGAGCGAGGAGTTCGAGAGGGCAGTTTGTCCGGCACAGCAATGGGATAAAGCAGGATAGGAGAGGGTGAAATTCTTCGCGAGGAATTATTGCACTGCTATATACGTTCTTTCTCGCTCTCTCTCTCGTTTCTCCGTTGATACTAATATATGTATCGGTTATTGAATATCGGATATATGCGCGCGAGCGGATACTTTTTTCCCTTGCGCAATTAATTCTTCGTTGGCTGGCTATCGTCGATTTTTGTTTAACGATGTTTATTTAGAGAACGGGAGAGAGGGAGACCCAAGTGTACGTATATATAAGTCGCCCATAGGGGAATTAAAATCTTAAGAGATTTGCGCGTATTGGAGGAGGACCGAAATAAATGATGACCTGACAATAGCGCGGTAAGGGATAAGAAGTAAATTATTCGGCGATACGCAGGCTATAGTATAATTAAAGAGGGGAGGATATTTATCATTGTCGAGCAATTAAGGAAAATATCAATTGAAAGAGTGCGTGGGGTGTATTTTATTTATCGTAGATATGTTCGATTAAACATTTATTCGGGACAATTTGGTCGATAGAAATTGCGAAGAAATGTTGGTCTCGCACGATTGCCAAGTGTTCATTGGAGTAATACACATAATAGCGATTAAAGTTTCATATAACACAATTTAACTTGTATTCGTATATAAAGAAATATGATATTATTTATAGTATCTAATAGCGTCTAATACCCGCTGAAAAAATAATGAGCCAACTGAGCTAAAAACACACGATCTTACGACGTATATATAATTTTCATATTTTATACGCAATTTACGCGCCACTTAATTGTCAAAATATTTATAGTCGTTCCAGAAAGCAAAACGAATTCTCCTCTCGTCCATTCAAAATGGGCGAATAAATTTTCCTAGATCTGAAGCTATCCTATGAGGATTTGATTGTGCCGTCGTATTTTGCTAGCCACTCAACGTTTCGCGAAGTGCAATATTCACGTAACGTCGCTTGCCAACAAAACCCTCGCATATATATACACACATACACGTACTGGAAAAACTATATGACGAGCAAATTTCGAGCCATTGTTATACATCGCGAAATTCTCTCTTCGCTCATGCCGTTCTCAAAATTCACCGAGGCAAATAAACCCTCTCTTTCTCTCTTTCCCTTTCTCCTCTCGACTTATATATATATTTCACCCTTAAAAATCTTCTATACCTTTTGCCTTAATCTCCGCTGATCTGGAAAACGACTGGTGATGCATGAGTTTCCCTGAAACTTTATTACCAACGGTCACAAGCTCGAAGCATAAAGAAGAAGAGACAGGGTATAACGCGCGAGACGCTTTGATCGCTTACAAAACGCGCGAATGTATATATATACGTATGCGTAGCGCTGTGATTTCGTGAGATCTCGCGATGCCGCGACTGTATATAATTTACGAGCCAGTAAAAAGACACATTGTGATTCGCGCTCGCCTGCTACGTGCGTTCGAGAGGAAGCGATGCATTTGTTTGTCAAGAGCTGTAAGGTTTTTGGCACGCTCAAACTAGCCATTTCCCATCTTTCTCTCCTACGCGGCGAATTATTCGGGGACCGGCGCGTGTGCGCGCTTAATTGTTTTTCGAGTGTGACTAAATAGTTTAATTAGCGCTGCTGATTGGGGCCGCGTGCGTTTGTCTATATGTATAGATATATAATATATATATATACGACAGGAACCGTGAAATATGTATATCGTGTGCGACGCCAAGTTTCGGGGAATATCGCGGTATATAGAGAATCGCAACGCGCCGCGGGGATTAAGCGGGGATTCTGACGCGGAGATTCACGAGAGGTTGTAAAATTTTTATTGTTCTGTATAGCAATAAGTTTTATCGTTTAGCGATATATACATATACACTTGAAATTTTAGCATAGCGTCGTGCTTGTGTATATATATATATATATATATATATATCGTAGCTTTGATATTATTTGGAGAAAAAAAAGTTTTCGACATGTATATAGCAAAGTGTAGTAAACCATTAATTTATACAATTAATTATTTTACATATATACAACCGCGTGAATAATTCCAAGAACACCGCGGTGACACGGCTGCGGTTAAGAATTTTAAAATGTCAAAAGTTAGCGCGTGGCCTTGATTATTCATTATACTATACGATATATATAATATCACCACCACGTGCGCGCGTGCAAAAAAAAATATTATAGCCACGTAAAACAAGCAATTTCACATCGATCATTCTAACCACTCATCTCTCTCTCTCTCTCTCTCTCTCTCTCTTGGAAATCCCAGCCGTTTAATTAACCTCTCGCGAGTTGTACGTGAACCATGGGAGAGGGTGGGAGTAAAAGATTGACACACGGGATTACACGCGCACGTTTGAAAGTCGCCCCGTTATACGTCTCGCGCTTAATTAGTTCGCGCTTTCTTGCCCGTGTGCGGTGCGGTGCGCGGCAGCAACGCCGGCAGTTTCGCCAAGTTTATTCCCCTCAGCCGCAGAAAGAAATTAGCAAAAAATTTTACGCTGCCTCGCCCGCGCGCTCTTAAAACTCGGACGGCGCGTATATAAGCGTGTTTAAAATTGAAATTTTCACAGCACCACGCGCGCGCGCGCGCTGCGCAGACTCTATTTTCTCGCCTCTGCCGTCTTGCTTTTATCTCTTTTTCATTCCGTGGCGGTGGCAATGGTGGTAGTGGTCGGAAGGAGGACGGTGCTGCCTTTTCGCGCGCGCCCGGTTTCCTTTTTGGAAATGGTACGAATCCGTACTAATTATACAAAACTGATATAATCGTCTGTTTATAATCAATGCGAGATTATCAAGAATACACGATGGTACAATATACTTTGTATTATGAAGACCGAGACTTTAGCAACAATCTGGTTGCCGTCTGTTCCACATTGTCTCTTTTAATTTCCTCTCGTGCCTCTTCTCGCGTCTGCGGCATGTGTTTTGGCTAGCAGACCAAGGCAGTGAAAGAAAGGCACACGCGCGTAGCAGAGATAGAAGGAGAAAGAGAGAGAGGAGCTTTATTCATAGAAAGTCCGAGAGACTATACTATACGGTAGCGCGCGTCGCAAAGACGTTAAGTTGTCGCGCAGTGGACGAGGAGTAGGCGCACTACTGCTATCCGAGATGTCTGTTCCCCTCTACGTAACACAGTGTGGGCGTGTTTTCCTTTGCGTACAGTGTGTATATATATAATTGCGCGTTATTTCGGACTACTTTAAGCGTTTTCATCTTTTTGTTTATTCCAGGTAAACGTTTGTTATTGTTTACGTGTGCCATATGAAAATTTTGCTTTCGTAGGTCGGTCGGATATAAGGCGCGAATGTTGGAATGTAAAGTTACGAGGAGGAATGTAATTTGCGTTTGTGCTTTTGATGTTTGTAGTTTGTGATGTAGGGTGTGAGATTAAACATAATGTGGATAGTTCAATCTTTAAGATCAAGGAGTGTAACAGCGTTGACCTCAATTTGTTGGTTCTTTGAATTTAAAATATATTTTCATTTTATTTAATTACAAAAAGTAAAGCTGAAATGTAATGATAAATAATAAGAACTTTACAGTTTAAGAGATTTTTGTAAACATAAAGAATAATAATAATAATAATAATAAAATGTATAAAACATTAAAATGTATGTAGTCTAAATTAATAAAAATATGACGTAATTAAACAAACGTGTCTATATGAAAGTCACGTAAAAGTACTAGTCTGTGTCTTCTTTAATTATGCATACCTCTAGCTCGCAGTGGCTTTTAAATTTACTTTTCAAATGGACTGGCCACCTGCAGGGAAGGAAAGAAATGGAAAGGATAGAGAGGGCAAAGACTGCGCGCGAGTAAGGGAGGAAGAAAAAAAGGGAAACTCAACGTGCGAGCGCGCGCGCGCCTGCGTAAGAGAGAAAAGTTGGTCCTTTGTGCATCCGCTGACTTTCCAGTGTTAAGAAAGCTCACACGCTATTTTTTTCATATTTTTTTTGTCGACTTCATAAAAGACAGCCTCAATTCAGAAAATGTCCGTATTTTACTTGTGTTACACGTTGAGAAATGAGTTTAAAAAGGAGGCTTTCACACAGTCTTGTTAAAAAAAGAAAAAAATAAAACCTCGGGCGTGGATTTTAAAATTTCACGCGTTTACCTTCCGACCCTTTTATAATATATATGTGAACTCATTGATAACCAAAACTGAAACAATTACAACAATGTTACAACTCACCTCTGCACGCAACATTAACAAACAATCAGAACCCAACTCTGACCCTTAACCTCGAAAGCAACATTTCGAAGGACACGGCGCATTAGCCTCAACCTCCCCATCACTCTATCTCTCTTCTCTCAATAAGAGGGAGTTTTCCAACTAAATAAATCATTATCCGCAGGCTTGCACACCGAAAAGGGGAGGAGGGGCGTACGTACGTACGTACTACTACTACTACTACTAATGCTGCTATACCTCTACTGCCATACCTCTACCGCGGCTCCGCTGAATAATCCAAAGGCCCGATGGCGGCTGGATTTACGCCGAGCTTAGCGGCCCATCGGAGCGCGACGGCACAGGAAGAACGACTACGACGAGCGCTCGGTTTTCCCGGATTAATTGCCTATTTATAAGCCACTCGCTGGCCGGCGCCTATGCCGACCGGAGAATCAATGAGGAGAGCAAGCATCCGTGTTTACGGAAGGCCAATCATTCGATCATTAATTACGAAAACGGCTGCTCTACACCGAATATGAAGAATTATGCAGCAAGCGAAATTTTTCATGAGCTTTTTTGGCTGTATCAGGGTTGGGGAGGAGGATGGTGGAAAATTTTGAATTACCTTACGTGGCGGTTTCTATGGATGAAGGTAACGTCGAGGATAAAGGAGAACTTCGGTGTTGCTGCGGGCTTTTTCATCGGGAACTGTTTAGTCGTCGTGCAATTTTTGAGCTTTTACCTGGTGGTTTTGTTGTATATAGGGGTGAAAAAACGATATTTGGAAGAGGAATGCAAACGGTCTTGTATTTACATTTTTTAACAAGAACACAGGTGTTAGCTATTTTTTTTTTTAATAGAAGAACGAAGATTGCCTCTGTTATAACTATGCAAAAAAAAATTGACTATCATGGTATTTAGATGACATAGAAACTAAAAGGGTATATTTCTTTTTAGTTACCTTTTACGTTTCACGTTTTAGTTCGTGAAAAAAATATTTTCACATTGTTAAAGTCGAGAATTACATTTTAAAAATGTTGAATAACGTTTAATAGCCATTTTATATGGTATTGTGCGAAAGAGCGAATGGAAATTTTAATTACAGTTTTAATTTCTTTGCTAATGCTGTTACGTATATATATATATATATATATATTTTTTAACATTTCAAAGTTACGAGCTTGATAATAAATTTTCCGTATATCCTAGAGGCAAAATTAACAATATTCTTTTGCTCATTAACATTTCATTGATTTTACATGTCCATTAGGGGTGGTATTAATGAGGCTCATTATTCAGTTAGTAATAGCACCTTTCACATTTCCAATACGCGGCCAATACCTCATTCCAGCGTAAAATATAATTAGTCTTGGTTTCGCGCGCAGTCATTGTACAATACCGCGTTGAAAATTCTCTAAAGTTTCAATTATATACCTCTCTCTTACCACTGTAATACCAATCATATACACTCTGTAACTCTTCCAATCACCTAAAAATTTACCATTTCAAAAATCATTCTCTACAATTCACACGCCACCAATATCCTCAACAAAATTATCTCCACCCCCTTTTTTTTTATCACCACCACCACCTTTATATCCTCGCATTTCACGCGCACGCGCGCGTGCAACCTGCAGCGCAATTATCAAACTCTCTCGACGCGATCGCGAATTCCGAAGGAAATTCACCGAGAGTCGTCGCCATCAGCCATACTCCCCTTCCCTCTCCTATAACTGTTTTCGAACACAATGGGGCAAACTATTCGGTAGCGTTGGGGGGCCACGAAAGGCCATTACGGTTCGTCCGTCACGCGCCGCCGATACCGCGAGAATAGCATCTATGCTATGTGTGTGTGTGTGTGTGAGTCCAAGCTACGCTCGTGGGGCTCGTTTCACGTGTGGTCCGGTCTTAATGTTTGCGTCCGTGTGCGCTTACGAGAGCGAGTGGTGAGAAGTACGAAGAGAGGAGGGAAGGAAGGAGGGAAGTAGAAGAGCGAAGTGGAGAACGGAGGTGGAGGCGTGAGCTCGGTGGTAGTTAGTATACGCGCGCGAAACAGTTTTCTTTTAGTATATATACGAGGGTGGCGCGTGAGAGCCGAGCTGCTCCTGCTAGTGGTGGTAAAATTTTTCGTATATGGAAAATAGGGTTTGTTTAAAGTTATTTTACGCAAACAATAAAACAGATTTCAAAATTAAAGCATAATTATATATAGAAATCAAGATTATTATATAATTTTTCCTAAACACCCCCCTGTACCCTACATCTTAACAATCGTCATTTACACACGAAACCTTACCACCATCCCACATCCTTCACCATTGCCATCACACAACCATTCAACCCTCGATGTACAGCTAACACATAAGAGCCAGAACATCGTCGAAGGTCCCTCGAAAGAGCCGCAGCTCACGCGTTATATCCCTCTACCCCATAGCCGCATACGTTTATCGGCTGCTGCTGCTGCTATACTCACAGCTGAATTATACGCGTAGCCAGGCGCGCCAGTACCGTCGGCATTGTAAATACGCGAAACTGCCCGATTACACGCGCAGCCGAACGGTCGCATAACCATGGTGCCTAACGGCATTGCGCGTCTTATATATATCTATGTATATGTATGCCGCAAAGAGGTGATACCTTGCATTGATTTTTTTTCTTTCTTTTTTTGTTTAGTCGCGAATTGACGTATATATATACAGAGAAACGTGTTAATGTTATAAGGGAGGAGGGTTGCTCGGTGCCGCGTGAAATTGATAATAAACAAATTGGCTTGAATTTATCGTGAGAGAGAGAGAGAGAGAGAGTGGAAGTTGTGCATGTATATATGATGAAGCAGCGTTTTAACGACTTCCGGTGTATGAGCTTTCACGCGGATTATATACACGCGCCGATCTCTCTGTGCGCGCGCGCGCGAGCGCTGGTGCTTTTAAAGCGATCGTTATACGAGTACGCGCACGCGCGCTTATATAGGCGTGTGATACGCATATACGAGCGGGCAATCGAAATTTCGCGACGAGTGTGTGTATATATATATATATGTAGGCGTTTCGCGCTGATTATATTCGACGAATAAATGAAGAGTCAAACGGGATAATTTTACGATGGTATACGTTTATATACGTGTGCGGCTTTTCGGGATTGTTTTTGAATAGTATCGTCGATTTACTTTAATGGGGAGTAGGTGTCGCGTTATATGGCTCGCAATGTAATTTTGCGGCTGTATTGAGTGGATTTTATAACGCGGAAGATTGTTTTGTAATGGGCCGTCGTCTCTCCCCCCATCCAATCGTTATTGTGAGTGGTTACAAGAGTTTCGCGTGTATATAATAATATTTGGATCGTAAATTGTTATAAGATCGATGGTAGTTTCAGTATGGTCACAGTTGGAAAATTGTGTATTTTTCATATTATGTTTTGTTTTATTTCTTTTTTTTTAGAATCTTGGAGAAAATTGAGCAGTTTCAGGTTTCGCGGAAACTATATACTACGCGGTCATGGCGTATATAGGTATATAGCAGAGCAGCAGCGCAGTTGTGGAACTGTTTGCCGTAGCATAGATTTCTCGTGGCAAGCGTATAACGATGGCCGACTTTGTGCCACACGAGGGAAAATATCTGGCTCCAATTACATTTATTTTTCGCTAATTCATATTTACAACCATTTTTCCAGGTATCGAGGATATTTTACGAGGATCGCGTGTTTTCTTTATATACAAACAATATTTTAAGTGTGAAAACATTGTAAATATATAACGTTGTATATATAAAAGAAGAAACCCATATATATAAAAAATGTTCTCCGCACCTCATATTTTCATAAAAATATAAGATAAAACAATGTAACCATTAAATTAAATGGAATTGCGCCTTTTAATCTACCTAAACATAATAGCAGACGTATATACTATTCATATTTTCACAAAAACGTAATTAATGTTTAAACACGCGCGCATTACGTAAACGCACTTTTATCACGTTTGCGTTAAAAGAAGCCCTCCAAAGCTCGCCCACACATATATATATATATATACACACGTACACAAGGTTATACATTTTCTGCTTCACTTAACTGCTATCCACAGAACGCGCGCGCGCGCGCAAGCGCCGCAACTGCTCCATTTTTCAGTGCATTTTCAAAAATGCGTTTTCTCACACGCCGCGCGCGCGCGCCCGTTACAACGCTCGCTGTGCTCTCGCGTACACACTTTGCGCCACTCTCTTTTAATTAGAAATGTTAAAAGCTACTCCGCCACGTGTACGCGTATATGTACACATGTATATATATGTATACGTATACAACAAAAACTTTCTCTCTCTCTCTCTCTTTTGCTCTCTGCCGTTTAACCTAATTTTTACGAACGAGCTCTTCGACCGAACCACAATCTTGAGAATCTCCTTCAACTGCAAATACATACTTTCACACATACATATATACATACGCACATCAATGAGAATATTTGCCTTTCGCGAGGTAAAGCCCGTACGCGCGTGGGGGCTGCTGCCGGCAAAAAAGACGATGAGAAGTATGGGAGAGAGAGAGAGAGAACGAACGACAAACGGTACGTTGACGGAAACGGGAAAAGCGCGAGGCACTTTCCCGGAACCTTTAATCACTCAAACACGCGAGTGAAGGCGTCGTCGCTGTACACAGCGTTCCCCGGTGAAATTAGCAAGTCGACGGAGATGTGGGGAGAGGTGGGGGTCGAAATACACGCCGAAATAGCTTGGGCGCCAGAGTGCTGCGGAGAGGAGTGGGCTTTTTCCAAGCGCGTTAGCGTAGAGTCAAGAGAGAGAGAGAGAGAGTGAGGAGGGAGCTTCAAAATGAAATTCTGATGCTTTTCCTTATAATGTTTTGGATGGTTACTCGTGCTTCTTTTTTTTGTTAAGCACGCGGCGCTTAAATGACTGGCACGCTAGTGAGTTAATTTTCGGCTGAAGAAATAGGTGAATATTGTTTTGAAAGGGAAATAGAAATAATTAATTTTGCTTTCAAGTGATGCTTTTGTGAAACGGTATAATAAGTATAATGAGAAATGAATCTTTCTTTTGCGCCAGTTTCTAAAACATGATAAATTTATAAAAGAAGAAGAAGGATAAAAGGAATCATTTTATCAAAAAGTTTAACAATCTTATTAACCAAAAGAGAACACAGCAAAGCAACATGTACCCTATAGCATACCGGAAAAACTCGAAAATTCTGTTCCGTACAAGGTAAAATACCTCCTCCAGCGTGTGCGACAAGCTTGCGCTCCTACATCACACGCTGAGGACGAAGACACGCGCTGAATTTTTGCTCGAGCGTAAAAGCCCTCTCACTCTCGTACACACACACATACACAGGAGAAGCACCGAATAATGAACGAGCCGAAAAGGAGGGAAAAGACACGAGCATGCAAGCTCTCGAAAGCTCTTGTATGTGTGTATATATGTATATACCACGGGAAATAATCTATGCGGAGCAGCCTCTGTACACGCTGAGACAAACAACGATATCCTCAGCTCCCTCCTGCTAAGATACCTTCGAGGTAGAAGGCGGAGAGACTATGCGAGCGGCTTGCATTGTCTTTCGAGGTAGGAGGTGGATACGATATGCTGCGAAAGGGCGTGCACTGTGTGATGGTTTATGGGAACACTGGGTGGGTTTAGTTTTTTGGAGGCTATGTGGTGGTGGTGGTGTAATTGCTCTCGGTTTGCAGGTTTTTTGTCGTCTCGACGTGCCGTCTGTGGGAAAGCGTCAGGACGATTATTAAGAGACGACGCACACGTGGTGCAGGAAGACAGTGGTAGATTGGAGTGTCGGTTTTTGCGGGTTGTGAAATGGTTATGTTATTTTTTGTTTTTTGTTTTTATTAAGATGGCGCGTATTCTATACCGGCTTGATTATGACTTTTATATATATTTTATATTTTTAGATATGCTGATTTACTTGCGAGTGTCTGCTTCTGTCATGTATATATATTTTCTTTTCAGTGAAACTTTTGCACTGAGTTTTTTTGAAGAGCCGTGTAATTACTCAAACTACTAGCATCGCGTGTGTAACCGTCAACGTGTTAAAAAGCTTTTCAAAAGGAGAAATAACGTTTCCCAGAAAATTTTTCTCTCGAAAGCTTCGTGTTTTCAATTTTACCGTAGGAAATTTTGTAATACAGAACGACCTCTTCACACTTCTCTATATATTTATATCCTTCATCCGCTAACAAATTATTCCTCCAAACAAACGCCGCGTCATACGCAAGAAAACGCGCTCGACCTCTCTTCGTCATCCGAATCTCAACCACACAACCTTATATGTATACCGTAGAAAAATCGTCCAACCCAGCCACTTATCATCCTCCTAGCAAGAACAATTAAAACCATGCGTTCAAGACCCATATATCCTCTCTTACCTACACGTGCCTGGTGTCCCACTAAAAACGAGAGACGAATGACCAGTACACCTCAGAAACCTTCCAGCAAACAGTGAAACTCCAAACATCGTGGAGCAGCAGTAGTAGTGTGTATACTCACTCTTGCGCATGCGGCCAAACACTCGGGATTAAACGCGCGCTAACTTGACGAGAGGAAAACAAGGAAAATTACGGCGTCAAATCGCCTTGTCTGTGTATATGTATATATATATGTATATATATACACGTGTCTCAGTGGTATATAGGTGAGAGAGGGGAATCTCCCACCTGCGCGTCGTACTATACTCGCCGTCATATTTCGCGCGACAATTTGGCGCAAGGTTAACAAGGAGTCGCGCTTATAGTATAGCACTGGGGGTATACGTATGTATATATAGGTATAACGGGGGGGGGGGGGGGGGAACAAACGGCGACGGGAACCTCGCGAGCGACGACAAGCGAGATTTATAGCTGGTGGAACGGGGGTGGGGGATACGACGAGAGTGAGTGGTGTATGTATGTGTGTTTATATAGGAGGGGAGAGTGCGAAAAAAAAGCCGCGGAAAGTGGTCGTGACGCGACAGCAGGGTGGTTTTTCGATTGGGGGAAAAGAGACGCGAGGGCTTGATGTCGGTAATGATGCGTGTATGAGTAAACTGCTTGATTATATAAGTTGCAGTCATTGCAAATATATAAAATTATATATTTTAAAATCTACAGAATAACACCGCACAATCCTTCGTTATAAAAAGCTCGGAAAAATCTCAAAATTCGATATTCGCAGCATCACGCGGCTTCTTTTCCATACCCCTCTAAGCTCCGACGATGGAAAAAAAAACCTCGCCGAGTGCGCGCGCGATAAACGTTTCTCTCGCGACTCACCGAGCCCAGCCGCATGCACGCATACAGACCGATCATTCTCGCCACAGCAGTGCACATACGTCGGGTATACATAGCTCGAGTGATTGGCGCTTCGGCTCGTGTGCTCTTCCTTCCTCCTCGTTTCCTTTGTGCCAAGCGCCGCTTCGCTTCGCTTTCCGTCCGTTATTTTTTTTACCCTCCCCTCTTTCAAATATTTACCCTCTTCCGCGGAAATGATAATAGGAGGGTAAATATACGCGCGGAGAACTACGTAGCGTTTGACCTCCGGATTTTTTCCTGTATATATATGTGTGTGTATGTGTGTGTATCGATTTCACGTACAGCGTGATGTCCATTGACGATGAAGAATAGGAACGACGCGAGTGCGTTGGTGTTTTAATGAAACACGCGCAGGTGCAAGAATACGTGTATATATGGGTGTCCATACGGCGATGGTAGCCGCTGCTGTTGTAAATTGAAAATCGATGTGAACGGCGTTATTGACGATAAAAGTGCCTGTGTAGGGAGCTGTTGCGATCGTTGACGACGACGAGAAAAAAAATCGCATAGCGGATAAATGTTTATAGAAAAAATTCGAGTGCAAAGGAAGTGAGACGTGTAAAACAGTTGGTTGTTCATGCAGGTGAATAGTATAGAGTAGTTTAGAATGAAATGTATTTAGTAGAGGTTTTTAAATAAGCAATTGCGGATGAGCGACAAGGATATCGAAAATCCATGTGGTTTATATATAGTTTTCGATATTTAAGTTGTAGCGGATGGTTAGAATGGTAATAAAATATTCAAAAACTGTTTGTTAATTATTGCAAGTTTATTTTAGAGATGAATTAAATAAAACTGTAATTGTTGATTAATAAAATATACTATCCGTTCTTAGAAATTTATGCTAAATGCTAACAATGAATTCTCGCAAAAATATCAATGACAATAACAAATTCATACAAAAATAGAAAACATTTTAATGCATATGTACGACAATAAAAATACATCTAAAAAAATATTTACAAATAAATATTAAACACCAAATACACATAGTTTGAGAAAAGATAAACGCACACATATTAAAAAAAAGGTACCCCCAAACCCCGTGTCTTATACGGTCAAAAAATCAGCTGCTCACGTATATAGACAGACACCCATCGTTCATCATTCACCTCGGCACCTAATCCACCAGTTAATCATGCGTCAACTTCCTACAACCTAACCATAGTCTATCCTCTCTCACTCGTGCGGTCCATTCCGCTTGGAAAAATCCATTCCTCTATATAGCCCGTAGAAATTACAGTGCACACTGCTCGCGCATGGCGCGCAATATCGCTTATAGAGTCCCACACATACGCGCACGCGTTCTCTCTTGCACGTCTCGTCGCACGCGCGAGCACGTTTCGGCGTCATCTGGACTTTATTATTCGATTCGAATGGAATGCAATGAGGCGGTGAAGCTGAACCGAGCGACCGGCCGCTCGCTCGCTATATGGCCAACTGCCAAGATTTTTATAAAGTTTCCGCTCGACTCGGTACCGTACGTCCGGCCTATATAACACGCGGGTTCTCTGTGTGTGTACGAGTGGTAAACTCGTCACGTAGCGTATATAATACGGGGGAGAGGACGACGACGACGACGAGCGTGGACGCTTACTTTTCGCGCTTCGTTGCGTTCTCGTCAGCTGGTTGTGGGAGGTTTTGGGAGAGTGTGAGGTGTGGTAGGGTAAAAGGGAGGTAGAGGTAGGAAGGAAGGATGGGTTGGAGGTGTTTGCAAAGGTTTTTTGGGAGATGGAGAATGGATGGAATTAGTGTAATGATGGAGGTAATGTACTTCCTTTTTTACAGTGGAAATGCAATACTTTGTATATGCGATAATTTCGAAAATGAAGTTTGTAGTTGAAATTGGGACGTTTGGGAAAAATGTCATTAAATTCGTGATGCCGTCAACGACAGAATGAACGAGCTAATTACGAGAATAAAATTTCCCCTGACAAATTGAATTTCAATCCGCAAATTACTTGGCAAATATATATATATATATGTATTTCCATCACGGTAAAATACGTGTGTCTGACCATCGCTGACGGTTTTCTACTGAATTTACAGAAAATACTTTTAATACTTTAAATCCTTGTAGTATAATACGTAATTGCGATACGTGTTACTTTTTCGTAAAACCTTCCTTTCAAAATTAACGTTTCCGACAAGGTATCTCAAGAGATCTTCCATTTAATTATGATTTAGAAAAACGTTTTTTTCTAAATTCCACAAAATAAATTCTCTCCGGAAAAATATTTTTCAATGACAATCTCAATAACATAATAATTTAAAAATTCAAAAAACTCCAAAATTTTCGCTACAGTCACACACATATACATGCAATACATCGCACCCTGCTTAAAACCACAAGAGCCAAAAATTACAGTCGTCCTGAGCGCCAGCCAGGGCCTGGTCTGAAAAAAAACCCGTACAAAGTTCGGCACCTCGATCGTCGTTCTCATCCTCCCTCCTTTGACAATGTTTTTCCACCGTTAAACTGCAACTATTTTGTCAAAAAATACCACTGTTTTTACAACTTATAAATACAACTCTCTGTTTACAATATATCCATAACAAACAGACCAACTATATCACCAACACCAACACACAGTCGTACACGAAAATCCATTCCACCTGGAAAATATCCGCATGTACCAAAAATTACCCACTGTACTTATTTATGTTAATCCTTCGCTCTGCGCATCTATCCAACTGGCTTTTGCACTCACTATATATATCTATTCCGGCACGAAAGAGAGAGAGAGAGAGAGAGAGAGAGAGAGCTTTCCCTTTGACTAACACCGCGCGCGCCGCTTGACCCGCGCGTGCTAGCTCTACGCGCTAACAGCTAGCTACCACCCTAATAGGAGGAAGGGAGTCGACTGCTTCCACGCTTTTCCCTTCGCTCTACAAACACACACATACACACATACATATAGCCAACGGCGAGGTGGTACAGCGCAACGGTGGTAGCGTCGTCGGCTCTTTTATCACGCGGCTGCACGCGCGGATCGCCGGAGCTCTAAATTTGTTTAACAAGTTTCTCTCTCCTCCCTTCCTGCGCGCCACGCGCTCTCTCTCTCTCTACACCTCGACGCCGCTTCGTAATGTATGCAACGACATTACGCATGCATAAACACATATAGGGGTGCACGCGCGCGCTAGCGCGTCAAAGACGCTAAGACGATAACGCAAGTTTCCGCGAGGTCTAACTCGGCGAAAGGGTTGTTAGCGTGGTTGCGCTGCTTCACCAACCTACCGAGTTTGATAAAAATTTCGAGGTCGTGGGAGGGAGGATAGAGTAAGCGAAGTTGTGATATTGATTACGCAAATATACGCGTAGTGAAGCGACAGCAGTAGCAGCGGCTGTTAGGTGTGCTGTTATATATATATATATATATATAGGTATATGTAAGTGTTGCGTGAACCTGAGATACGTGGAGAGAGGAAGAGAATCATTGGAGTATGGATGGTATACCGTATAGGAAAGTGTTTTAGCTAAATAGTGTAGCGAAGTGTGACAGTGATATAGAATTTTTGGAAAATAGGAGAATGCGAACGACGCATTATGTTGCGGTTAGGCCATTCACGACGTTATATGTGCAATGCTATTCGTTGTATATATTTATATCCACCGCAAGATTACTCTCACTTCTTCTTTACGCTGAGCCGGAAGTTGTGATGGAATTTCTACGGGAAGTAGTTACAGTTGTAAATGTATCCATTTGCCATGTTGGGGAGGGTAACATCAACTTACAAGATACACGGTGTCGTACGAGGGTACCATTTACACGCTTCCACGCCGCGCGGAATATTCCAAAACGAATGGCACAACTTGTACACACGGTGGAGAAGAAGGAGTAGGAGAAGGAGGAGGAAGATTCCAAGATTCGCCCTATATACTTGCACGCTAAGAATCGTAAAATATAAAGGCAAGTTTAACTGGGTTATACAAGATACACAAGTATTGTCCTTCGCATCCAAGCTCTACAACTATATATACTAAAGGTATACTTTGGTTCCTCTATATATATAGGGTGGTTTTCGAATGTACCCAATGGAGTGTATATAATCAATAAAAAAATCATAAAATAAAATGCCGATATATTTTACGCCTGATGAGAACGTTCAAGGATACTCAATTATTTTCCTCATTCAAATTTCAACTGTACCGCGCGCGAATAAATTATAGTTTGCGAATGAGAGCCAGCGTTCGCGTACAGATGAATAATTTAAGCTCCCTCTCTCTGGGTTGCGTGCGAACGGGTCGCATAAAATGTATATATATATGTAACACGCAAAATTCGTAACTAAAATAACGAAGTGTTTTAATTAATGCAAAAATTCGTCGCGACGCCTTTCGACGCGTCAAAACGAAATGCATTTTCGTTATACACCAGGCGGCGTGTATATATATATATATATATATATATATATATATAAAAGCGAGAATGTCAATTTAATTAAACGTCAGCGGTACTCCCGCGCGCGTGCGCGCTTGCGTTTCGGGCATTAAAAGATTTACAAATAAACCGTGGCGTGCGCTGATGTACCGAAGTAATTATAAAAGCCAAAAGCCAAGATCAAATTTTTCACGTAGGTTCTATGTACAGGAAAATATCAAAATTGTCATTCGTTTTTTTTTTATTCGCAGCTGCGCGCGCGTTCAGTTTTCGCATCATTTCATTCCGTAGGAGGAACAAAAAAAAAAAGAACGGTGGAAAGTCGTTAATCCCTATAGGCTCAGTAGTAACTCTGTGATAGCTGTGATCGATCATCGCACGCGCGCGTTACCATAATATAAAAAAAAGGAGAAAATTTCGCCGTGTAAATTGAGACGACGCGAGAGTGTAATGATGTATTTTATTTCGAGGGAATGGCCATTATTTTTATACAGAGTTACCTGCGCCATGCGTACGTATTATATATACATACATACATACGAACGGTATAATTGCAGTCGAATTCGAACTGGCATGAGCGTTAGCGCAAGTTGGAGCGAGTCGTGCGTTTATATACGCGCGCGTGCATCTGGCAGCTCGATCGCCACGAGAGAGAGAGAGAGAGAGTTTATTTTTATTCCAGAGACTGTGCAACGACGACGAGGAGAACGTATATACTGCTGTTGCTGCGGGTCGTCGCGTAATTTAAAGTTCGATTGTTGTGCGCAATTGTGGCTCGGGGTTCGAATTGTTTTGTATACGACAATGTATTGAAAGGGTTTGATGATGATATCAACGTATTACTCTGTTCTTTTTTTTTATCTTTTCGGTGGAATATAAAACCATGAATAATGCTCGATCGCACGTTGTTATATCGTATTCTATATATTAACAAATAGATGCGTGTATTATAATGTAATTGTGTGTTTTTGCTTTAAAGGTTTATTTTTGAAAGGTTATAATAAAAACGTGTGTATACACACACACTGCGCCGCAATATTTCGTTCATCGAGCTAACGCAGAGCTGCGCAAACAACGGCCAGTACAAAATTATTGCGCTCGTCCGGCCCATCTATAATTCGCCACGACGAGGGCATATCTCTATATATACACGAACCGCTTCGGGATTTCCTTCCGGCCTTTGGCACACACACACACACATACACACACGAGCTTGTGGTTACCGCTCGAGCGATTTTCTCCGAGATTGCGAAATTTTTAGGAAGCTACGAGTAGCCTCGCGCCTTCCTTTCGCTCGGAACTTCCGGCGAACTTCGCCCGTTCGAGTCTGCTCGCTCTCTCTCTCTCTCTCTCTCTGAAATGAGAAAAGCGTTGCTGGAATAAGAGTCGAGGGTTGAAGGTAGAGTAGAGAAGCTGCAGCTTTCTCTCTCTCTTACTCGTGGGGTTAAGAGCAAGGCAGTAAATAAGAATCGCGCGCGTCCGGCGAAGTCAATCTCTGCGCCGCCGGCAAACAGTTCGATTAGGGGAGAGAGAGAGAGTGAGTGAGTGAGTCAGAGAGGGAGAACCGCGATGAAAATGGCCAGTGTTCCGTTTTCCTTGGTTCTCTCTCTCTTCCTCGCGTTAGAGAGGTCAAGCAGAGAGAAGGTAAAAAGAGAGAGAGAGAGGGCAAAGTCGAATAACTCGCCGAGTGGCCTCTCTCTCTCTCCTTTTTACCTCTTCTCTTTCGGCGCCGGCGTCGGGCTCCGCCTTCCGTGTTTGGCGAGTAATTCGAACGAACAGACGGTATATAGAATAAGCGCCGACTAGAGGTAGAAAGAGAGAGAGAGAGAACGTTATAACGAGATTTCCAGCGCATGAATGTGCAGTGCGGTTGGCAAGGGGGTAGGGGGACTAGTGGCAGGTAGTTTAGCGCGCGAGGTATGAGCGTAAAATTGGCTTTGTGAAGTTTTTGCGCTCGCGCGCGCGGTTGGTCGCCGGACCTTTTTTTTCCCTTTCTTTCTTTGAATGAGCGCGCGCGTGTGCGCGAGTGTATATAGTTGTATCCCTCCCCTTTCAACCCCCCCGCAGTATACAGGGTGGGTCAAAGACGCGCTTTTCGCTAATGCGTTCTCGAATTTACGATTCGAGAGCTGCCGCACGACTGGAGTACACGGGCTTATACTGCTGCGGCTTTCTATAGTAAATTGTAAGTTAATTTCGGTGTTGTTTTGTGCGAAGGAAAAGTTCTCTCTGGCCGCGTACACACAGACTGAATTTCACCTCTGAATATTAAAATTACAAGTACGATCAGCATTAAAAATGTACGATAGGGGGTAATGGAAATATAATATATAAGTGATATTAAATTGTATCGTTGCGCTAAGATTATTTTAATTTTTCGTGAAATATTAAATAGTAGAGATTTAATAAGAATAATAATAATAATAATAATAATGATAATATTAATATAATGTGAATATATCACGTTTACCTGCATGCTGGCTCTCCGACGGTCTCGAAAAAGAGACAAGTACCACCGTTCATGCAAAAGTCTCCCTGGATCGGACAGGGCTGCTCTTGCCTCAACCACGGCGCCGTCGCTAAAAATAGAGTAAAAAAATGTTGATTATTACAATTATCAATAAATTATAATTAATATAAGGTTGTCTAATAATATTTATGTAAAAAAATTTGATGCCAGTTTTGAATCCAATGAAACGTTGAAGGATTCATATATATAATTTCATAATTTACGACAATTGAACGTTTAATTTTTTTCAAGCCATAAAAGGATTTCCTTTTTTCTTTCAGACTGAACACACGCACGCACATACCTTGCGAAAAATCTCGTAATAGGTAAATTATTGATTTTTCATAAAATTCACTGTTTAACAGCGGCACACGCGCTTTTTACCGTCGCTATACTTAATAATTCCAGGCTCGAATGAAAAATTAGTTTTATCACTCATGCATTATGCATTTTATTGCAATGATAGATTACTCGTTGTACGGTTTAGAGCTGCGTCGGCGCTATATGGTATAAATTTCCAATTAATCATTATCAATGCAGATAGAATTTCGAATATAATAACGAAACGGTTAAATTTAATTCATTAATTATAAATAATTCGAACAATTTGCTTTCTCTACCCTGTCAACGTCTCTGAATATTTCAAAATATTGATATAACGCCTAATTTTACGGAAAAATTTTCACTCTTCGTAACAATATATATGCATTATTCAAAATCAATCATCCATTTATATATACCAAATTTTAATCGCACTTCCACCCCATACCATATAGCGATCGATTAATTACACCAACTCCATCCGTTCGAATTCAAAATGTCCATTAGCTATATACCCGTTCAGACTACACCACCAAAGACGTGCAGCAGCAGCAGCAGCACTACCACGTAACGAGGTCTCATCTCCCCGCGCGCGTGCAAATCCAACCAGTAAGAGCTTCAATTTCAATTTGCAACTACTTCGCCGTCGCACCCTATACAGAATTTCGTTCCAAGACATACCACCTGACAACGTGTCGTATAGTACGTACAAGGCTATATAAAGCCATACGTCCAAATATACACACCAATGCTTTCCCCTTACAGCTAATGAGCGTTAGCTATCCAATTTTTCACCAAAAACCCTCTACCTACCCCCCTAGCTCGAAATTTCAATTTCCTCGTGCAAGTACGCGTGCGAAAATACTTCCCTCATATACCCACCTATTATACCCTCTCTCTCCACACACACATACATACATACACGCAAAAGTATGTGTATACGGTTCAGCGAGGAGTCGAGAGAGAGAGAGAGAGAGAGAGAGAGTACGGGGAACCGAGTCGTAGCAATAACGCTTTCGCGCGCCGCAGTCGTTCCGAGCGAAACCAGCCGGGCAGCACCGAAAACACGTCGCCGATAACCCGCGTATATGCACATATGTATATGTATACACACACACACATAGACGTGTGTATAGGTATACACGTATTATACATACCAAGAGCGCATGTATATACTCTCTCATTTCTGGCTGCAGGGTGCGGTGGCAGTGGTAGTAGTATTACTACTACTATACCACTACTATACGTCATCGATTTACAGCCCGCATAATTTCCCCGATATGGTCTCTTGGCTCGCGTTCTCGTGGCGGCTGCTGCTGCTTTTACTCTTATATGTGCTTCGCGAGGCATAGGGTAAACGTTAAAGCTGGGTTGGCGGCAGCAACTTGTTTATTTTACACACGCGAGGTGCAAAGATTCTTTCGCACTGCCGACGCCTGTCGAGATATCCTAAGCTATATATGTATATAGTGTGCGCGGACGCTCGGAGAACTGAATAACGATGTAATAAGGCTGAGGGAAACGAGGTTTTCTGTGGATTTATGGTGTGGGTTTTGTTTCTTTTTTTTTAGAGGTGCGCCGCGAGGGAAAAGTGAGAAAGAGAAGGACGATTATTTGCTCATTAGAGGTGTTGATCGTTGTAGTTATATACGCGAGCGGTTGATGAACGTTTATGTATATGGCTGGTCGGGAGCAATGATGGTGAATGAATAGGGTTAATTGTATATAATTAATGTTTAGAATGGAAAATCTTCCATAATATGTTAATTGTTTGTTTAATGATGCTGGTAATATTAAATCAAGGTAATTATGGTATTTTGCGATCGGTTGAATATTACCTGATGTGTAATAATTTAACAAATTATACGATAATGGTATTTATTTATACCGCATTAAAATTTTTACTTATTCATGAAATGCAGAAGTATAAAGTTTTATAAATAAAATAATGTACATATCGAATAAATGAAAAGTTACCACGTATTTTTAATACGTAAAATATGCATGAGTGAATGTTCACTTATTCAAATTTGGACACTAAATTCTTACAACATATCACTATATACCAAAATATCTTAAATGTACAATCCAACAATAAGTGCATCACCTTATATATAAACCTTCTTCACACGCGACTCAATTTTAAAATGCTTATATAGAAACCCACCCCCCATTTGCCTTAAATTATTTCCGGCACGTGAATTAGCATGCCTCATCGATCTCTTCATACAGCTCACTATATACATATATATACAATGCGCGTGTGTTTATATACACGGCTATAAATAAAAAACTTTTGTCGTTTCACCGCTATCGTCTCGCACGAGCACATCGTCCACGTCGAAATGAATTTCCAAGAACGGCTATATGTACGCGACAGAGAGCGCAGCCGAGCAAAAACTGTTCATTTAATCGGCGCATATGTGACAAAGGGAAAAACACGTAGCTAATAAACGAAATGTCGGTCTTTATATAATGGATAAACTTTGGCTAATATGGTTAAATATGGTTGGTTGTAAAAGTTATACGGAGTAACTTTGTGTTACTAAATGTTTTGGAAAAAGATTTGATATAGTTTAGTAAAACACGAGTATTTCTATATGTGTGTATACGAATTAAACTTGTATCAAAGTAATTGCGTAAACAATTATGTTTTTAAGCAACACAAATCGTGTAAAAGATATCACTATACGTCTATATTGATTTCCAAATCATTAAAAATCAGAGTGGCACGTTTCCACTGATGGATCTACAAAATCGTATTGAGCACGCTCAGCTGGTGTTATAAATTCGGAAATTCATTACATCAGTGCGCGTATATATATAAGCGCGGCAATGAAAATAAAAACCAGCTTATAGGCTATCCGCCAACATCTATTTCGCTCCACTCTTGCTTCTCACCATATTTAAGATTTAATTTACCAAATGCGCGTTGAGAAAAAGAAACGAAACGAAATAAAATCGTCGATTCAAGCGTAAACTCCAGGCTCGTTCACTAATTATACCAATTGTTTATTTTTTGCGCGATTCCGAGGAAGCTTATTTCGTTATACGTGTATATAATACGGGAGAGTAGAAAAAATCTGGTATCACGTCGACGCGGTAGTGGCTTATTGATCTAATAAAATTCCACGCGAGTGACAATCGATAACAATTACAAATTGAAAATGGATTAAAATTTAATCGAATGGGTGGCTTTTTATATATTCTTTAGTAATCATAATAAAATAACTACGTTACGTATCCGCGGATTTTCATTAAATTAAAATATCGCATCGATTCAATTAGCAAAGTTAAATATTCGCCATCCATCAATTCACACACACACACACACATTTTTTTTTAATCTATATAAACAAAATTGCACTGTAAACATGTATACATATACATAAATACGAATATACATCACATCGTTATTTATACGGTGGGGAGGGCAACAATCATAAACTACGATTTACGCGAGCACGAAGAAAGAACTGCCAGAAATTATGTTCTCGCTGTTTAAATAAAATCAGCGTATATACAGCGCGCCATAATAGGTCTTACCATAACGGACCTATTCTACTTAATGCTTGACGCGGCAGCCGCGCGCAACGCTCATGCTTTGCCCCTGTAGAAAATCCAAGCGCGCGCGCGCTCGGAGACAATGGCCGCGGGCCATAAACGACTCCGTGGCGCGAGAGTAATGAAAAAGAAAACGACTCCCACCGGGAGGAAAAGGAGAAGGAGGAGGAGGAATGATGTGCATGCGTATATATTACCCGCGCGTTATTTAATGAGATGAAGCTGCGGCTTTTTTTTCTCTCTTCTATCTCTTTAAACTATAGCCTCCGCGTGTTGTAACCAGCCAAGTCCGCGGTGTGTGTTTTATTACCACCGGCGACTACGTATGTGAGATATGTATAGTTTATAGGGTTCGAAGAAAAATTTTAGTAATACGTGTCTTGATGGTGGATTGATTCGAGGATACAATTAATAATACAACTAATCGTTAATAGATCGGTCTTAAAACTTTTATACACTCGATTTTAAATAATTCTTTAAAGTAGAATATAGTCTGGTTTAATAATCTAAGTTACTTATTAATTAAACGGCGATTTGTCTATCTACTGGACGGTTTACTCTACCAAGTAAAATTAAAATTTCTATTAACATAGTATTAACCGTATAGGTTTCCTTTGCATATATAAAGTACACATATTTATACCATTCCCGCAATTCCACGAGATTAATCTAAACGGCGCTAATTTAGCATACCGCATCTCTTATGACAAATTTTAATATCGCCTCAAAGCGTGAAACAGTCGTGATTCAGACGGACGGATATTAATGGCCGCAGACGCCGGCAATTTTTTATCCTCTGTGACACTGAAAAGCGCGCGCGTATACTATACACGCATGCCCCTCTCAAAAGAACGCTATACCGTGCGTCTCTTGCGTAAAGCGCGCTCGAAAATTATCATTTGGAATCGCACACACGCGCGGTTCTCTCTCTCTCTCTCTCTTTCCTTCCCTCTAGCGTATAATTTATGCAGTTCTCGTATCGTTGTCACTTTGAAAATAAACGCGCGCGTATCCTGAAAAGAGCGCGTGCAAAGACAAATGGTAGTGCCGAGGGCATGTATGTGTATGTGTGTGTTACCGTAATACACGAAAACGCGTTAAATGCCTGGCGCTCCGTTTATCTCTATTTCTGTTTCTGCCACAGGCGCGCCCGCGCGCGCTCGCGTATAAGAGGGAGAAAAGAAGAGTGTCGCTTCGCGGGAAATAAAAATGTTCATCCGTTTGAGCTAGCGTTTGCATGCGTGCGTTCTTATACGCGCTTTTTCTTTGTGACGCAACCATGACACGATGAGTTTGCATATATACGCATGCAACGTAGGTGACCTTAAAGTCGAGTAGCGTTCGTGAATTAAAGCTGTGGATTTTTTTACAAACCTTTGTTGTATATATAAGTTGTTGGGGGTTTTTCGGCCAGTTGCTTTCGCGTGCGCGTGCGCGCTTCTATACGTTGAAAATTTCACAGACGAGGGATATATAACGTGAGCGTGTGAGTATAGAGCGAGTGTGCAAAGTTGTCGTGTTTCTTTGAGGCCCGCGTGCGTGCACGGGACGTCAAAGTGGTGCGAGGGGAAGAGAGAGAGAGAGAGTTTATGAAGATTTCGAGACTCCGTCGCGTACGTAGAACCGGTGAAATTAACAAACAAGTTGAGTGTAAATTACTTGGGCTAATACTTCTTGCAAACACGCGGCTGGGTTATTAGTTTGAGAATTTAGAGGCGCTTTCGACGATTTCGCTCGTGTTTGGTCGTTAGTGTTGATTTGGTTTTTTTTTTGGGGGGTGGAAAAAGTTGTCAACCTAATATCATTCAGTATAGTAAAGTTGAAGTAATTAAAGTGTAAGTGTTTTAAAAATATTTTTAGTTACAATAGGTATTTTTATTTCTTCTTTTTTTATTATAATTTCATTTATTAAGTAAAAGTACTGTAGAGTTTTACTCAATCAGTAATGTACACTATTCCTGGATTATGATTTTTTTATTAAAAAATGTAGAACTATAAATTTATGTGAATAGAGTGAATAAATAAATTTTTGTTAAAATAAATTACATGATATGATACATGAATGTTACTGTAAAATGTCAGCGCTCTATTTTCTGATCTACTTTTATGAAATTTCTACATTGAATATTCTTACTCTTTTTTCAACTCCATTTTTAAACAAAACGCTAGTAAGTACATTACATCATAATCCAATATAAGATATAAACTTTAAAATCATTACCAAAAGACAATTTTTAATAGAACCTAAATACATAAAAATATGAATTCAATAAAAAAATCATTCAAAACATTTTCCTACAAAAGCTCCGCGCATTCTTCGCCCATCTTACGAAGCTTCAGTATAGCGTCTCGTATTTTCAGCTAACGCAAGGCAACGTATAAGGAGCACGCCAACATCTACCTCCTCTCCAAAAGAAAATGCATTCGCGTCAGGAAAAATCCCTCCCTTCACCCCTTCCCTCTCTCTCTCTCTCTCTCTTCCACCGCGACACAGAAAACGAGCGAGCGATTCCTTTCAAAGTCGCGGCGCGCGCAGGAACTACAGCAGCAGCAACAGTAACAGCCCGCGGCCTCGAGGAAGAGAGAAGATTATAATTACAGTTTTCCGCGCGCGCGCGCATATATATATACACGTGGTATAAGTGACACAGAGGAAAGATACACACAAAGGGTGGAAAAAAAAACTGGGATAAGAGGTAAATGCATACACGCGAGAAAGAGAGAGGGGCTGAGTGAGATATATATATAGAAATATATACATATATATATATATAGAGATAGAGGGCGAATAATCAAGCACGCGATTGTTTATTTAAGAAGAACGCGCCCCTAGACTTTTTTACCACTTTTTTTCTTCACTGACTCGTTTCGTGTTCTCTTCAAGGCAAATTCAAAACGACGCGTACACATATTCTTTCTTTCACAATTGCGCTATAACGTAAACTCTGCAATCCCGCAGGGGTACACCATACGAACCGTTGGTATAATACGAGAATAATTATTTTTGTAGGAACGATTTGTAGGAGCTTTGATAGAAGCGGAGCGTGTTTTTTAATTAAAAACTTCGAAGGAGCAACGACGACGGCAGCTATAACGCGAGCTCGTGTTCGCTAGATAATGCGAGAGAAAGAACGAAAGCATTTTGTTATTGAATTTCGTTTAGAGCGCTAGTGTATAGCGCGTGCACGAGCGTATATAGTGTCGATGAAAGAATCAGCGTACCAAGCTTTCCAAGTTTAGCTTTTAATAAAGGCTGTTCGAGGCTCGAGTTATGAATTGTTTAATTAGCGATGTCCGAGGCGTGTGCTTTCCTCTTTTCTTTTTTTTTTTGTAACGCGAACGCGCGATATTAAAGTGGAAATTGATAGGGCACAGTGTAAAGGGATTCCTTGAGAAAAATAATTATGTTGAGAATGTTTGTAATCAAGAATATGACGAGATGAGTGTGATATGAATGTGATGCGAGTATGATTTATAAATATTCTTGGTAAAAGGATTATTGTTGTTGTTGGTGTTGTTTCATATACATCGCAATTTAATAATTTACGTGTTATTTCATTTTTAAATATGCAGGTTATTTTTAATATAATTTTCACGATGGCTTGTAGTTACAAACGAAATGTATTTTACGTTCTACCATTGGAGTATAAATGTTATACATAGTTTATAAAAGGAATTATCAATTTGATGAAAATCATATTAAATTTAGTAACTCAGGGTAATCCGGACACAAATTTAATTCTCTTAGTTTCTAATTTTCGATCTCCACTTACCCGAAAGCTTAAATAATTAATGTCGGGAACTTTCAAATATGAAGAATTACTTTAGAAATTAGAAATCTTTTTTGATTGTTTGAGAATGATCATTATATTTTTATTTAATATTTAACCAATCGAGAGTTTCCCTATCTCGTAAAATTTGTATAAAGATAATAATGAAAAATAATTTATATAGTTATTTATAATAAGGCCTGAAATTTGAAGAATTTGAATATCAAGTTTACATGTAATGTTTTCGTCTAACAAGTATGATATGGAGTCAATAATTAGTCACTTTTATAAGTTCTCCAAAATAAAACCATTGATATTGTTTAATACAACCAGATACCTTTCATTTCACGATATTTAATTTCATAAAATATTTATGATGAAAATTCACAAACCTAGTTGTGCGTGCATGGCAAAAATAATAAATGAACACGTATGTTAAAGGATTAACAAACAATCTTTATTAAACATTCGTATAAAGGTTTTCGTTTATTTTGTTGGGCAAAGCTCTTTAAATATTTGCAGCGCCACAACATCGTGCATCTACGTAACGTTACACCGGGAAAGTGTACATTAAATTTTCAGAGAACTCTAAAAGTTACGAGCGAGAATCGTACTCATTTCTGTGGTTTAATTATTTTTTTTTTGTCTTTGCATGGCGCTTCGCTGTTATGTAACAAAAGATTTCATTGCCTCATATAAGCTCATAAAGTTTTACGCCGCATCTCATATCGAAGAATTTCATTGCAAGAGCCACCCATCGAAGTATTAAAAAGAATCGAGATGTCTCGGCTTTTGTAACTATTTAAGTGAATAAGTTTGATTTCCAAACTAAATGTATAAAACCACGGCTCTTAGTGCGCACGCGGCGTAACGCTCGGCCGCCTTCAAGTGCGGACACTTATATTTTACTATTATGCGATGAAAAAGTTTTCCCCGTAACTCGACCTTAAATTTTGATTCGCTGTAAAATTTTTGCGATGTTGCCGATAATTGAACCATGAAAAGCTGTTTCAGGTAGAGTAGAAGAAATAATTTCACCGTAAAATTCTTTTCTATGAGGAAAAAAAAAAAATTTATGAATTCATGCGTTCATAAAGTATGAAATTTCACCTGTTTCGAGCGAATAATTACCCCTTTTTCATTTTAATTTCAAAGAAAAAAAAACACGCGCAGATTGTTTATAGCCATTATACATGTTGTTGTTCTTCTTTTTTTTTTAAAGTCGGATATGAAATTAATACAGTCTGGAACCGAGATGATAATTCATTCGGAAAAGAGCGCGAGTCGCGCAATACCCCATGAAACGACATTTCTTTTGTTCTTTGAGCTCTCGAATATATATATAGATGTTATAAAAGAATTATGACGAAACAATGCAAATGGCCAGTGTGGCTTTTTTACTCTCTCTCGTATATATCACTAAAATACGCGTGCACTCGCGTATATTCTCTCTTCTTTTCTGCTCTTGCATTCCAAAGGCCGAGCCAGCGAGCTACAGAGAGAGAGCAACAAAGAGAGGAGAGAGAAAGAGAGAAAAGTTCTAAAGAGCCGTATTATGAGCTCGATTTAAGTGAATAAGATTCCTCGTGTGTTTGCAGCATTTCTTAGCTCGTTCCCTTTTATCTCTTCATTCCGTCGGCTCGAGCTATGCGCCGGATCGTCGTGAATTCAAGTGGAACACCTTGTTTAAAGTGCAGTGTGTTTCGTTTTTCTCTCTCTCTCTCTCTCTTCTCTCGCGACAAATGCGCCGCTTCGCAGCCTCTAAATTAGCGCTATCGTAAACTTTAGACGACGACGACGACAAGAGAAAGAGAGAGAGAGAGGGCAAAACACAAATCGAGATGGAATTTCGTCACCCTCCGTAATTCTTACTTGTGTAACTGTAAACCAGTTTTTTTCACGAATGAAACCATCGTTACGTAATACTATAGCAAATAAGATTCCAATCTAATATATTACATCACAGTCGTTCAAAAAAATGCAATCATCCAAAAAAAAAAACCTCTACATTCCCATAAAAATCCACACATTCACCAACCATTCGGTCCTTTTCCCCTCAGATAAGCATCCACCCAATCCAATCTCCCTAAACCTTAATCATATATCGGCTACCGTTCGCGCAGTACGAAACTCTTCTCCAATATTATCCCAGCAACCCGACCGTTACATTATAGGTCAGCAGGCCGCATGTATATACACGGGTGTTTCCACACAACGCATGACCAGACACAACCCGGAACTACATCGAACTGTCTCTCCGTCGCACTATAGAAGCAACATCATATCGGTACCGCTTCACTTCTCTCAGACACCTCCACACCCAAACAGGCACGCAGAACTACACAAACTAGCGGCACCTTAACTATACAGTAGCGCTGCAGCAGGCGCGCAACAGTTTTGCAACGGTTATGCGAGGGAGCGTAACACAGGGGGGGCGCCGAGGCTTTTCACTCGCACGCGCCGCCCGCAGGAGTTCACTCCTCCCCCCCTTCTCGCGCGTATAAACCCTCCTATATATGCATATAAGAGAGGAGTAGTAGTAGTGGCTTGCAAGCGAACGCGAGCCTTGGCGTTACCATAACGTACAGGAAAATTGCGCCCTCAGGTGCAAGGGTTGTTATATATATGTGTGTGTGGAGGTAGGTTGGTATGTGTACGTGTGTGTATATGCACGTGCATCTGGAGCGCTCCGCCAGTGGAGTCAGAGCACACCTTTGGTTGCTATATATGTATAGTAGAAGCAGAGATCGTAGAGACCGACTCTTGGATGGGGTTAATAGAAAGAGAAAGTAATTTCGAGCGATGAATAATTTATGATTTTTCGGTAGATGGAGAACGAGGAGAAGGTGTAATTATAGCCAGTCGAGAGGTAAGGTATTTTTTTTTATATAGAGCTAGTGTAAACTATTTCGAAAATATCCACAACCCATGGTTATATTATACTTGAGCATAGCCTTGATTACAGAGGCAAAAATCTCGTTCGAAACTATTTCCCACGCGGTACGCGTGTGCGCTGTATATATACACATTCACATACATCTCAAACGTCGCGGCGCAGCGACCGAAAAGACGCTTTCAGAGCAGCAGCAGCCCATCTATGCACTTTCCGAGTGTGTGTGTATGTGTGTGCATCGAGCGTAAAGGTGCGGCTCTGCACGCCAGTATGTAAACTCGCTCTCTCTCTCTCTCGCTTTCGCGCGCACTTACGCGCAAGTGTTTCTCGCATAAGAAAGTGATCTAAGCGAAAGCTCCAAGCGCTTAATTCGGTCGCTTTGCATTCCAGCGCGCGTTTTAGAACTATATACATATATATATATATACCAACCTACACGCGGCCTAGAACTACTACGACGAAACGATTGCGCGAGCTCGCGCATATAGTGCTTTTTGCACCTCCTCTTGATTTGATGAAGTTGATTAAGTCGGCGCGAAGGTGGAGGAAAGACGGATGGGATTGCTGCAAGCGCCACGCGAGTAGTGCGTGCGTGCGTTTGTGTGTTTATATGTATGTTGAAAGTAGTTCTTGATCGATTCGTTTGAAGAGTTTTGCGTGTTAGTTTTGTCTGAGAGATTTTATATATATATACGCGCGTTTTCTTTATGAAACTTCCTAACAATGGTTATATAATACTTATATATATATATATATACATACTAAATTTTATATTAAAGGCCGGCTTCCTCTTATATTCGACGAAAACAATCCTTTCGCGTGAGGCGATAAAAAGGAAAAAGAATCACTCCCCATTCACATTTTATAAAACTTTAATTCCCATAAAATCCCTTTTTCTTCCTAGCCCCCCTCCCACCCACCACCTTACACCCCACGGCGCCTGACTCGGCAAGTTTCTCTTTCACTCCATGCTCCCACATCGTAAAAACCTCGTCGTTCTCCTCCTTCCTCCCTCCTTCCCTTCTCTTTCTCAAGAGTGAGAGCGCGAAAGAAAGGGAGAGAAAAGGTGCGCGCGCGCGCGTGAGCACGAGAATGCAGCGATTTTCGCAAATTCCAGGCCCCTTGAACTCGTGACACACAATAATAAACACGCAATTCTTCAGCGCTCTTATATAAGCTTATACCCTTACTAACAACGCAAATCTAAGATTAAGTGCTTTTTTTCCCTTCCACACCCACTCTCTCTCTCTCTCTCTTCGATAATGCCCTATACACCCCTTGCCTCTCTCTCTCTTTCTCATGCATTAAGTGCACGTATAAGTAGCTCCTTCCCTCCCTCCCCCTTCTTCTTCTTCCTCTCTCTCTCTACTTCGCGCACACGGCACGATAACCCCGTAAGATATTGAGTAAATGTCTATGCAGGCGAAGGCGAACTCATGTATATATATATACTATATATCGAGCTGGCCGGTTCTTATACGCGTTACCGCACCCCCCGGGCGTAATATCCATTGTTGCTGAATGCCAAAGAACACAATGCACGAGGGGGGCGCGCGCTGACACGTTAACAGCGTATATATATATATATATATATATACGGCGTCGCGTACCACTCGGTATACCTACCACTGTGTATGTATGCATGTATGTATGTAGCGGGAGTAGTAACCTATGACCCCCGGTGGTAGTACGGTACGGGGTATCGCGATTTTTCATTCGCTCTCACTTGTATATATGTGTCTGTGTAGAGAGGGTAGAAGCGAAAGAGTTTAACCTGCTGATTTATAAGGTGGGTATTAAAAGAGACACGAGTGCTGGATTGGATCGTATGTGTGTGTGTGTGTGTGAGGGGGAAGAGGAGAGAGCGAACGTAACTCTTTGTGGCGCGCGCGTGATTGGACGGAATGGATGAGGTGGGTGATTGAGTCGTTTTACGAGATCTGTTTGGGAGATAGGAGAGGACGCGAATTGGTAGGTTAAAAATGTACTTGACAAATTTGATTTGTTTTGATTAACGGGGGTGTCGTACTGTATACTAACCCGGTTTTATCGCCGATGAAGAATAGCGATTTATGTCTTGGACAAATGTAGGTGTGCACTGTGTAATATAAAATAATACATCGTTCAAGTTTTAAAGGCAAAATACTTGTGTTTATCGTTGGTACGAAATTTTGTTTGTTTTGGTTAATTTACGGTTGAGATAGGGTAACTGATTTTTAAGGTATAAGTCGATATTATATTTTTATATTTATTCGTTTTATGAGTAACCAACTAATTTTTATGATTTCACTTTTTTTTAAATACACAAAACGTCAAAGCTTTAATATCAATTCAATAAAGAAAACATCCACATCACGATCCTCCGAATTCTTAAACGATACACCGAAATCAAGTCATTAACATCCCCCCTCTCAACGCGGCTTTCACCCTTCGCACATTACCGCTACCACTCCCGGGCATTATACTCGCGTGCGAAACCCCTACTACTCGGAGAAGCCAGAGGGAGTAGTGTCCCGTAGCACAATACTACTACTATACTGTCGAGCGCGCGCCACGGCGGTCCATTCACGCGTCCCGGAGAGACTCACCCCTTTCGCCTATATACATCGTTAGCCACCACCACCACCACCACCGCCGCCGAGCGATATGATATAATTCAGGCGATGGGCCGCCTTGATGAGATTGATTGTCGTCGGCGCACTAAATCCACTTGTCGCGTACCTAGCCGATATTACGCATCGACGAGACCGATATCCACTAGTGTATGTGTACATATATATATATATAGTATGTGTACATACATATACATAGAGAGAGAGAGAGAGAGAGAAGGGGAGCATTTCGCGGCTTGTCGAAGCGTATTTCTCCGGACGATTCGCTTGTTATCGTCTTCGTAATTGAGGCCTCGGATGAGCGCGTACCTCCTGCTGCTGCTGCTATGCGTATATATGTATGTAGAGAGAGAGAAAGGGGGAGCGTATGCGTACGCGGGCGATCGGTTTGATTGTGAAATCGGTATAGGTGAATTAGGCGTGGATATATACAGCTGTGCTGAGTATACTGCTGGGATCGTTATATCGAGACTGAGGATGGAAGAGAAGGAGGAGGAAGAGGAGGATGATGGTTTTTGTATTGGTAGGTAGGGGTGTATTTGGCTTGTATAATGATGGTGAAGTGAGGTTGGGGTGATTAATTAATGCGTTAATTATTCTATACCTGAGCGCTACGAAAACTTTGGATAAGATGCGAGGAGGGGGAGGGGAGATTGGGAATTTAAGTAGGATGAAGTATTGTAATTGGTAGTGGAAAATTCAAAACAAGGGGGAGGGAAAAAGTAAATTCTGTGATGTATATAAAGAATTACAGGAGAAGAGAAGCTTTTAGCTGTACAATATTAGCCTAGTGTTGTTCGACGCGGTATAATTATTGGTTATCTTATTAATATATTAAAAAGTTTAATCGATTTATGGTAAAAATACAAAAAAATTGTAGCTTCTTTCGAGTATCGATTTTAAAATTAGGTATTTCTACCTCTACAATTACCTCGTAGCACACAAAAACCTCGTCACGCAATCGTCAATGAACTCGCGCTTAATCCACCATCGTACAATCGCACGGTTTCGCGTAATAAGTCGCAAAGAAAATTCTCTACTCCTCTCTCTCTTGCTCTTTCTCTCTCTCTCATCTACTCTCGTTTTTTCTTTGTGCCGCGCGCGCTCGCTCTTGCTACTCGTGAAAACGTCTGAGTGAGGTCGTGGAAAAAGTGGCGTGTCCGAGGTTATACTTACAGTCGCTTTTATACCCTAGTAGCTTTTCTCTCTTCCTCTCTCTTTCTCTCTCTCTTGTCACACAGGTGCGTGACCGCTGGAGCATTTTCCCAGTGTAACTTGGGCACGAAGCGACGCTGTTATTACGACTCGAGACTCGAGAGCGCGCAAGTAGAGTACGTATACGACGAACGTATATATATATATGTATATATATGTATATATAACATTGAATGAGAGTGAGAGAAGAACGTGGAGAAGAGGAGAGAAAGGGAGGAGGAGGGGGGAGAGGGGTAGAGTAGCGACAAAGCTAGCCCCCGAGACAAATGAAGAAGTCTAAGCGCGCGAGGATTTTTATTTATGCAAATTTTAACGCGCTATAGTTGTATATATATATACTACTGTGTATATGCGACGACGCGTACTTTTTTGCCATCCGGCTTTTAGGTTTTTTGACTGATACGCGAGCGACTGGAATGTTACGGGTTGTGCTTGGGCAAGCGCAACAGTTAATTAAAATGCTAATTTTGTCGTGTACCTACGC
The DNA here is from genome assembly GCA_035583055.1 of Torymus tubicola. Lineage (NCBI taxonomy): Eukaryota > Metazoa > Arthropoda > Insecta > Hymenoptera > Torymidae > Torymus > Torymus tubicola. Next base: position 16,369,599 of record JAWWEQ010000045.1, read on the forward strand.
ACACGTATACGTGTATATATATGTGCGTGTATGTTTGGAGGTTCTGCGCGAGTTTCGATGTGATTTCTTGATTAAGTCGACGAATAAATATTGTTAATGCGGTGTGAATTTTTTCGTCGTGTTTTTTTTCCTGTGCATGTGTGTTACGGTGGATTACGCGTAATTTAAGCATAAGAAATCTTATAATTTTACCGTACGTTATCGTCAATCTGATAATAACAATGACAGATATTTATCAATCAATAAAACACAAATAAAGATTTATTGACTTATTTATTCATATGTTATTTAGCTCTTGCGGTTTCGACGAACATCACATATACAAATTTCCAAAACAAACACTACTCATACAAATAAACAAAAAAAACAACAATTTCAATATATAAATATTTATAGACACTTGTTAGTCACGGCCACGCGAGCATGAAACTTTGACAAACTCAGTTTTACAACTCGAAACTGTCCAATGAATGTTTCAATCCACAGACCATATAGTTCGTGCCTCAACTCCTCTAATTTCTTCGAAAAAAAAAAAACTACACTTAACCACAGCAAACGACCAATCGAACCCGAGCGCCTGAAATAATAATCGTATTGCACCGGAAGGGGTGAGAGAGAGAGAGAGAGGAGAGGGTGCGCGGATCATACTCTCACGAACGCGAATAATTCATCGACCAATCTGCGCGCGGCTGCTGCATTGGCAAGTCCAAACGTAGCCGCGCTTGCGAGGCTGGAGGGATGATCAAAGAGGAATAATTGCAGTCCTACTGCGTTCGCCTCTATATACATATACATATTCACATACACACGTATACGTACGTGTATATATATACATGTAGACGACTAAACCATACAATAACGTATATATACATATATACGACAGTCTGGAAAAGTCTATAAATACGATCCCGCTAATTACGATCCAAAGCTACTCTTCCAAAAGGAAAACATCGCGCCGCGCTATGGCGTGTCACTGACTCGCGAAAAAGACTCGACACCTTCGCCGCCCTCTACTCTCCCCCTCTCAGCTCTGTCTCGCACGCGATAGACGCGCCGCGCACGCCTGTAATAGCTCGGTACGTCGTCTGTGTATATAGGCTATACGTTCTCTCTCTCTCTCTCTCCGGCAGCGCTGACGCATCATTATATATCGCGTCAGGGCCACGCGAAACCCACGCTCGCTCGCGCCGTCATCGGGTTTCTAATTGTCGGCCTTTGTCCTCTCTGCCTATATACTATACCACGGCCATACGAGAGAGTGAGAGAGAGGGAGTAACGGTGCCGAGAGAGGTAGAGAGGGAGGAAACGACGACCGCAAGTAGTTTTCTGCCGCCCAGCAGGCCATAGTTCGAGGCAGCTCGCTCGTGAAAATTACGACCCCACCGACTTTTGGACGACGGCTGGTTGACGCTATTATTCGCGGTCCGGCGCTTAATTTGCGTTATTGGGTGGTTTTAGGGTGGACAGGAAGGATGAGGAGGGGGCTGAGCGTTTTGTAGAGGGAAAATTGCCGTGCGTTTGAGGTGTGTGTTTTTAGAGCTGGTTTGTTAAGGGTATTGTCTCGTTCGGATTGTAAGGTTCAACTCAGGAAATTTTCATTCTGGTGGGTGAAGGTTGGGGTAAAGTTTATGCGTATATCGTTTTGTATATAGATAATATAGTAATCTTGTTACATAATATAAGATTCGAGAAATGGGGGAAACGGATAGGATTGATTTTTGATGATGGGAAAACAAAGTTTATTATTTATCATATTGAATAATGTAATAGTTTGGAGATTTATTTTTTGATGAATTTTTCTTATACAATGTATATCCAATAAAATTTTCTACTATAGTTTCGCAATATTTTTGTTGCCTAATAGTTCTTCTCTAACCAATCGAAGTTTGTTAAGTCGAGTAGCCGAGACAACGCGGCGAGAGAACCCTAGATAAGACAGACACAAACACAGAACCCGCACACATGCACACGTATATATATATATATATACAAGAGAAGGAGGAAGGGTGAACGGGAAATCAGACGGAGGACAACTTAGTTGAAATGGCTATAAGTATCGGCTAAGGAACTGAGTAGAAAAACGGATCAACTAACTTTTCTTATGTCGTTCGGCAAAAGAAAAGAAAGACGGCCAAGTTAAATAAGCTTTTAGTAGAAGATAGCTAATATACTTATACTCAATAACTGGAGGTTTAGTTATTAGATTTAACTTTTGCGATGAAGAGATAATGTAATTCGTATGTAACAATCAATTTTTATGAGAATTAAGTATATTTCAGGTACCTTAAATATTACACTTGCAATTATCAATATTCAATAACTATATTTAAGCAATTATAGAAGTTATCTTTAAACGTAGATTTCTCTTTAAAGATTATACCATAAATGGTTTGTCATCTAAAACCCTACCCATTGACCAATCATGAAAGAATTAGCGTACAACAATTCAGTAGTAAAAGACAAATACAGAGAGAGACGTGTTGAAAAATAAATAAAATCAACCATCATTATCGCAGTGCTGTCCTCAAACGTGAATAAATTCATTACAACTCATCAACAGCTAAAAGTCAGAGCTTAAATCCGGCCGAATAATATCGATTTAAACGCCCCTCGTTTACAGCGATAATCCAAATCAAGCGGCGAATAAAGCCCAAGGGGGGTAACGTCCAAGGCGAGGAGGGAATAACGGGTCGAACGGCCGAGCGAAAAAATCCTTTCACCAAATAAAAAAGATAAGCTCAACGCGAAACTCTCTCTCTCTCTCTAATTTTTTACTTTGCAAGCTCAAGCTTTTCCGCCGAGTAAAAAAAAAGGAAGGAGAGGAAGCGAGGGAGACAAGCGGGCTGTACGGTAGGGAGTAAGCAAAAGAAACAAAAAAAAGAGGCGCGCGCGCGCTCCGTCGGCTGAGCAAAAAGATCGAAGGAGGCCGAGGCGGAGGCAACAGAAAAACGAGAGAGAGAAGCTCGAGAGCAGACAGAATGAGACGAGTAGCGGGCACGAGAGAGAGAGAGAAAGCGTACTTGGAAGGGAAATAAATTGTATTCTCCGGAGGGAAAGAGAGGGGAAATTGGCTCGCTCTGATCTTGTACGTAAGCTTGGAAATATCGTTCGAGAACGAGAGTTAGTGATTCTGCACTTTTAGCGGTCAAGCACGCGCCACGCGTTATTTTTTTGTTTTTTTTTCCGTATATACACATATATGCGACTCTCGCATTGTTCGAGCTTTATCTTGCTTCTGTTTTTTGCCTTTTTTTTCTCGTTACCACGTATGTATACGTGTGAGAGTGTATATGTAGTTATACAGCGACGGGGTTGCGACGCGTGCATTCGAAGTGCGGCCGGGGCTTTCGATGATTTAACGAGCTTTGGACATTCGGGCGCTTGTCAACCAACGCGAGTATAAGCTTTACGAGCGTGCGAGCTTGTAGCCGTTGGTTATGTTCGACGCGCGGCTGTCTTTTCCCTCTGCTCACACTGCGAATATAACACGTGTCGACGTTCTGCAGAGAGAAAGAGAGAGAGAGAGAGAGAGAGAGAGAGAGAGAGAGAAAGAGAGTGGAAAACTTCACTTGCGCGTAGAGCGAGATTTTTCGGTCTTCGCGCTGCAGGCGTTCGCTCGGTGAACTGGCAGGTGGAAATTGGCGAGCTTCGTGGGTGTGTAGTGTCGAGAAGGTGAAAGATGATTGTATACGAGCGGCCCGGAGGAAGGGTTTTAAAAGAAATATTTTTTTTCATTTTCTTTTTTTTTTTATTTTAGTTTCATAGAGAACACATGTTTGTTCTTTTGATGAAAAAAAATTTAAGCGAATTAAATTGTTTTTTTTTACTTTGAGGGTTATGTATTTTTTTATTAGGGGAAATTGGTGAAATGCGCGGTATGTTGTTTATGAAAAAATAAATTTTATTGATTCCTGAAAAATGAATGTTTCGTAGAGTAGAGAGTGAAATATAAGCGTTGAGGAATGTTGTGTACAATATTCTTTGACTTATTTAGAAAATCGTAAAGTTTGTTCAACTTTTAAATAATTAATTTAGATTCAATAAAATGTTTTTCAATTGAAATATAATTGACTAATTGTTCGATCAATTTATATTCAGAATTACGAAGGGAAAAATCTGATATGCACTTTGTGCGCCTCGATTTATTTCAAAGGAATCAACTTTTTCAGAAAATTATTTGCAGATGCTGGCAGTTTGTGTAGTTTCCTTGAGTCCGCGGGAAAAGTATGAAACTCGCCCACTATTTTAACCTAAAAAGACTTTTAATTGAAAAACCGGGCCACTCGAGCTAATGGAAAAGTTGAGAAAAACACGATTAAAGTTTGCCAGATAACGCTAGCAATTTATCCGTATACGTGTTGGTAGAAACGCACGCCATGCTTGATGAAATAGTGTTTTGATATACTTAATATAGGTATCTATTTTCATACATCTACACATACATTTACATATACCCACTGTTTATACTATTTCGTAAACTCGAATCATATTTTCTTTCACTCTTACAGGCACACATTAAGCGAAAGGAAATTATTTTTTTATTATAAAGAACTCATTCATCAGAATGAAAGAAATCATCCGAATAAACAACCTATTGGATAAATATTTCTCATTCAATAATTCAACCGCATCATATAAATATAAACATATATAAATATACTCACTGGTTTCCGGAATTCTCGTATCATGAGCGACTAGAAGCTGGGCCGACAGCGAGGCCCTATGACCGGAAGTGCTTTCGGCAACGCACTCGTACTTGCCGCTGTCTTCCGGTCGTGCCGACGATATCACCACTTTTGATCTCCGTCTGTAACACAAAAGACAAAAGGAAAAAATCATCAATAATCTCATTTTCCACTTTGATCCTCCTCTTACATAACCAACTGTTATTCCACTTCATATTATTCTTCGTTTAAACGCGTGACCGCGCGCGCGCGTTAGCACCCCTCAAACGCCTGTGCGCACACCGCACAAAAGTATATTATAGAAACAATCGACTATATGACTCTTACCAGAGTCCATTAACCAAAGGAGGCCATCGGCGATAACTACACGAGCGCGCGTCGTCAAAGTGAAGAGAGGGGGTTAAAAAAAAAGTCGAGGAGAAACCCGCGCTTTATAATGTAACTCCCATTTAGAAATCATCATCGAGCTCTCTCTCTCTCTCTGCGCACAGTTCGTGCGCGCCTTAACTGGTGTGGAGAGTCGATCTGCGAAAGCTCTTCCATTGCCGCAGGGATAAAACGGATCCAGTACGAAGAAGTAGAAAAGAAGAAGAGAGAGGGAGAGAGAGAGAGGGAGAAAGTCTGGTAAAAAATATAAATAGAAGCTATATAGCGCTCGTTCGCGTAATGCAAAGGGCCTGTGCCACGTATATATATATGGAGAGAGAGAGCATAGTCGAGAGCCATCTCCTCCGAGAGGGTTTAACAAGGATTTCATTTCATTTACATATCTTCTCTTTCAGAGGTTATCCCATACAGAGCGTGTGGCTGTATGCATGTATGTATGTGTGTATCTACATGTATGCGTTGCATAGAGAGTAAGAGAGAGAGAGACACGGTTAGACGCAAGCGCCTGGACGTTCGTGCACCTTCTTTGCCCTCCTCTCGCTCGTCGTCTCTCTTCCTCTGTCTATTGCTCAGCCGCGCCTTGTTTCCCAGGCCCAGTCTTTAATCATGCAGCCCTCTATTAAACTCTGCTATTTCCCTCCCCTTTCTCGCGAATAATTACCTTCAAGAGCTGCTCTGATTTTTACAGACGCGGGGGGAGAGAGAGAGAACTTAAAGTTTTTTCTCCTTTTTCTCCTCTCTCTCTCTCTTTCTCTACCGTCGTTCCCGACATTCCTATTCCTTTTTCACTCTTTCGCTTTTCCTTTGGACGTTAAACTCTCTGTCTCTCTCTCTCACTCGCTCGCTCTCTCTTCGTTTCCTCTTTGCGCGTTAATGCCTTGGCACTTTGCTTTCACTTGTCATACGCCGGGGGAATTAAAAATGTCTTCTTATTGTGCCCGTGGATGAGAGGATGGGGGAGAGCGAGAAAGAGGAAGAGAGTGAGAGAAAGCGAGTATATATTTTTTAAGCTTCGAAGTGGCCGAAAAGAGGAGAAATGTATGAAAGGGGGTAGTCGAGATTGTATGAAATGAGCGCGAACAATACCGGATAATTGTATTTCTCGGGAGAGCTATGCTTGAAGCTCAGAGGAAGTCTGGTAGACGTGATGACGGAGATGATTGAAAAGCGTCGTCGTTTCATTTACTTTTATTTTCGCGTTGCCGGTAATAACATAGCTAGTGCCGTCATGCTGTTGCTGCTACTCGTTTGGAAATTTTGTAGGTTAATCAGATTCAGGTTTTCGCCAGTGTCGCAACACATTTTCCGTATCGATTTAGTCTCATAGTGTATAGTAGAGTAGCATTCCACGTATACGCGGATCCATAAATATTAATTAAGTAGTAAAGTTCACGCTCGAGGCAGACGCTTTACCGCATGCATACGTATTAGGCTTGTTTTAACCCATGTAAATTAAGTTTTTCCCTTTTATTAGTATTTACTCTGTTTAGTTATAACGAGATAATAATTTTAAAGTTCACATTTTACATGTTTTATAAATAAAAATACTGTATATTGAAAATACTTTTTTTTAATAGAAGGGTCGATATTTATCGTTAAATTCCAATTAAAAGATTCTTTTTTTTGTTTGTTTTACGTTCATGCGACGATTAAGCGACAATTCAACTCACTGAAAACGTTTATTAAAAGAAAGTAATTGGATATAAAAACAGTTTGTCGTATTGCCTTGTAATTGATGTGCAGTAAACGATAATGAACAATTTGTTAAAAATTGGTCGGGACAATGGGAAAAACGTACGTCATTTAAATTTTATTATGATACAAACATTTCTGGTCTTAATCTGTATTTCAATTTATTTGCTATTATTGACTAAAGAAACATTTCAAATATCTGTTAAATATTACAATAAATACATATCCTTTAATAAGTCTTTATTAAAATCTCTTTTATAACTGAAAGTGTTTTAATCTCTGTTGATAATAATTGAGCAATAAGAATACATTTTTTCGAGCAATCTTTTAGTTAAATAAAAATTTTTTTAAATATAATATTCTACGTGTATACGTAGAAACCTTGATAAAATAAAAAACTTTTTCAGAAACCATTTATCTTTCGATTTCAAACAACAAAGCGTACATCTATCATAATAACTGTTCCAGAACAACAAACTTTTAACCTATTTAAGCGAAATAATTTTTAATACAATTCTTCTATATTATTACCGTCCTGAATTCTACCATCGGAAGATTGGTTCGTGCGCGCCAGCAAGTTAGTTAGACCGCGCGTCGGGAAAGATACAAGACAATATAGACAAAGTGGGTAATGGAAACGACGGTGAAAGGAGGGAGGGGGGGGGACAACGCAATTTGCTCCCCGCAAGATTAAGTCAAAGTTTTTACTTTTACGAACCGCCTTTATACTTCTTTTATGTCGGTTTAACGCTCTCTCCGAACGTTCAGATAGTCCATGTACACGTCCTCATTCTCGGGATATCGCGGGATAATGCGACGAAACTTGCGCCCGCAATTTATAGGCCGAATTGAATTGCCCTGGAAAGGCTAAACGATTTTTTTTAGAATGATTTGAAAAATAATGCTATCAGAGGGTAATTAAAACTCGAAAATTAAATGTATTTTATATAACAAATGATATTGTATTGAAAATAAATTAGTCTCAGAGTTTTAAAATGAATTGTCAGGTTACCTGTGGTATAAACGTATAAAGACATTTAGAAATTAATGGAAACCCATTCTATTTTGATTTCTGCAAACTTTTAGGAAACCGCAGAGAAACGCATGCAACATTGTTCGTGGTAACTGATGAAATAAAGTAAACAAATGTAGTACGAAACTGAAGTGAAATAAACCAGAAACCAATTCAGAAATTTGAAATCGTTTTCGCTACTGAACCAATTTATTTTAGAAAATATGTATATATATATATGAAGTGTGCACGTAATATAACTGTAATATAACTGCATGAGCGTAGATCATAAACTTAATTACGTGATTATTACAAAACAGGTTTAAAAGTTATAATTAATGTATTACGGTAATCCAGTTTTGACTAGTTGCGAATTACGTTTAATTGTTACGACGCAATTCAAAGTAAACTTCCAAGTGATAATTGTTTAAGCAATTTTGTGGCCTAGTAAATGTCAGCGTTAACATTTATGAACTTCGTATATACTATTATATCATGCATATATAATAAATGCAAGTCAATAATATACTTTTTCACGTTAAATAATATTGCTTCATGATTATTTAATAAAGAAAGCACAACAGTCACTCTAACTAGTTAGGTTGTCACTCCTTTTATTTGTAAATTAAAAGCACTTTCAAATGGCAAACTCGATTAATTTACTAAAAACTATTCGCTAACAAACCTACTCTCCTATACTTTAACTGGATGAATAATTAATAAGCTCCACTAAAAGCGCACGAATGTACCGCATAACTCTTTCAATTTTTAATATTAATTCAGCTTGACTATCAAACACGCCTTTCAAGTAACGCTCGCGCGCATTTCTGGCTGAAATATTTATAAATTGGCTCCGGTCAATGAAGAAAAAAAAAACATCAGCCCTTCTGGTTGCGCGCGAGCGAGCGCATTTACGATATTAAGGAAAAGGAGAGAGAGAGAGAGGGAGAAACAGCAAAGCACGTATATATATATACTTTCGTGGAACTACCTCAATATCAAAGTCAATGCACCGCCACGCAAAATATAACTCGCGAAAAACGACAAACTTATCGCTCGCGCGTCCCAGTGTATAAACTTACTTTGCCCTCGATTCTCGGCCAACTGGCTTTTTCATTAAACGCATTACATTTCACATCTGAAAGTAAGGAGAGTTCGACGTATAAAAGCAAAAGAGATGGATAGTTCTTTATTGGGCTTATAGGGTAGGATGCCAATATTAAAATACATATGATATAAAGCAATATGTAATACAAGATTTGAGAAAAGTGCAAAAAAAGTGCGCGTGTAATAGTGAAAAAATAGGTTAATCGAAAATTATATATGCAAAAAAAACAACAACGTAATGGAAAAATTGTATTAAATAAGAAGAAAAATACCAATTCTCTATGTACAGATACAATAATTCCCTAATACGAATATTTGAATAAATAGATATAGAAATAGAGTAGAGAACACAGCGCAATAAAACGAATTAGCCGAGCATTCGACTACTATCTACACACTTGCACACGTACCCAGCACTGTTAAAAATTTCATTTTAAATTCTCGATCGCGGACGTACACACACTTTCGGCAGCAACAGCAGTAGTATATATAGTGAAGGCTACACGCTGCGGCACCACGTTAAATAAGAGAATTTTAATCTCGTGTGATTATTTTCTAGTATTCGCGAAAGAGAGGGTAGAAGAGAGACGAAGCGTGAGAGTGAGAGAGAAAGAGGAAAAGAGAGAGGGGAAACGAACGTCTGCGAACGATGCAAATCGCGTTTTAAATATTCACGCCGGTTAACCGCGCTGAAATTATATCCCCGAGTCTGTGAAGCGAGAGCCTCTCTCTTTCCGCCTCTTCGGAATGGAAAACCGAAGAGGGGGGAAAAAAGAATATAAATAAGTGGACTTTAGTGTTTTGCGCGCGGCTGGAGTGCGCGCCTCGACTGCGGCGGCATCCAGCGTATAAAATGTGGAACAGCGTGAATTATTTAATATTCCTGGGCTCGCGCGAATTATGTAAAATGTGGGAAAGGGCCTTCGAATTTTTATTTTCGAATAGCGCACTATGTGGTATATACGGAGAAAATTGAATTTCCAGATGAACGACTATGTCGATAACTTCAATGCGCCGCGTCTAATATACCGTTGTTTTTATTTTTAGGTAAAATTAATCTGACGGTGAAAAGGAAGTTATTTTGGAGAAATAAAATTTTTCCTGGTAATTGAATTGTCGAAGTTTGGAGTTTTGACATATGATATTATGACGTATCGAAAAACTCGAAGTAATGGACTTTAAGAGAATTAAAAACAGATTTTAATTTCGCAGAAAAAGGTAGATTTTTGTTTTACAATTTCGTGCATTATTTGAAGCGAAATAATTGGGAAAATTTATACCGTATATACTGAGATAATAATGTTATAGCTGTACCCATATATAACTTCACTAAAATATAATATTATTCGACTATAACTTTTTTTACTGTAATGCATGCAAATAAGATTGTAATAAAGATCCCTATAAAATATGTTATCAAATACTGTATTACAACTGTAGTATAACTATACGACACAACTATATTCGATCTTTACTATAGGATACATTAACGATCACCAATACGCTTTACCTCAGTGTATACAAATATTTAGTAAAACTTATATATTTCCAATAAACTACAAAGAAACTTTACACAAAGTCGTTATTATTAAAACCCGATAACCACTGATAAACAAAAAAAAAATTATCCCAACAAAGATATGATCCTATCCTCCATCCAACAAGTCCCTAGAAAAATTACAATTCACTCAGTCCCCACAATTCCCGCTAAATTTCATTTCTCCCACCGACGCTTGGCACTTTGCAAAAGCATTCACCGCCCCCCAAAATTTCATTCCCCCTTTATCCCCTGGCATTCCTCCATTCGCATCGATTGGCACCACTGCGACACTATACCACCACCACTCCAAAATCAAGATCATAAGGACGCGCAAACTCGGATCTCCCTCGAAAGCTGCACTCTGCTCGCGCGTGCGTATGTAGCAGAGAGAGAGAGAGAGAGACCTTTTCGTAGGTAATTCAACGCGAACCCGCAGAAACGTAACAAGATGAAAGGAAAGCGCGGAACGAGCGAGAGAGAGAGAGAGAGAACGAGCTAGCGCAGTAGTGGTGGCGGTGGCTCTCTCGCATGAACGAGGTGGAATACATAAATAGATTGCTCCCGTGTGTACGCGCGCGTTCCGTTTGCCACTACTCTCTCCCTCTCCTTCGCGCCGAGAGAGCTTTTCGTCGTCTCGCCGGCTTTTCCCTCCTTCTTTCTCGCGCTCACGCACGGCTTCTTTCGCGCGCGCGTACGCTTTCGTATGTGTATATATATATATGCGGTACTACTGCTGCTGCTGCTAGTCTAGACGGAGTGTCGATTTTTGCCACACCGCACCAAATTAGAAACTTGCGCGCCGCGAGCGAGCGTCTCGTTCACTCTCTCTCTCTCTCTCGTTTGCTGTCCGCCCTCTGCTCCCTTATACACATATATGTACACACACATAGCTTTCGTGCGTATACGCGTTTTCGTTCGTCTTGCTCTTTATTTATTCGTATAATGTGCATCTCTTGCGCATGTGCATATATAAACGCGACGGGCTATCGCAAGAACTGATGAAAAGTGCTTTTTGCGCTACAAGTCAAAGAGCGGCGATCATCGGGCTCGATAGCTGGAAAAAAAACGCTGAATCTTGTCCGAGATGATGTTCGTTCGCTTTTAGGTGTGTAACGTTTCTTTGGCTTTTACCAAGGTATATATATGCAAGCGCCTTTGATCCGATGCTCGGGAATATATATATGTATATTTGGCAGATAAAATATGTTTTAGTTGAATTACAGGGGGTTGTTTGGTATGAATTCAGTTCGGATGCATATACATATTTACGGTTCGACGAGTGCAGATGAAAATGTTAAACGTATTTCGACTGACCTATACGTGCAGGATTTTAAATGTACAGCGAACACGTATTGTGGAAAAGGTGGATGGGGGATTGTATTATAAAAATATTTTATTTCACAAGACAATAATGTTGAAAAAAAAAAAGAAAATTAAAGATTGTATTTTATTTCCATAATCCATTAAAAGCTTTGTCGCTGTCAAGTAGGATTAAAGCGCCAAAGCCGGTTAAGAGCGATGAAAAAGATTCCGAGAATTTCGAATTGAGCGCGCGCGAGCAGCTTATAAAAGATGTAACGGCCGCTGACAATTACGAAATAGCTTTTATATATGCATCTCGACTTTATAATAATACATAACTCTGATGTAATTTCGCATTTATTTTAGCTTCGGCCTCTTTATCTTTTATTAACAAGCGAGTGCATTTATATAAGCCACTACATTATACAAACTAACTCCCTAATGATTACAGAATCATAAAAGTATCATAAAAACCATTAAAAAAACAATATAAAAATCCTAAACCTTAAGTAAAAGGGAGAGGGAGAGAGATATACCTTTACAAACAGCTTTATACCACCCACTCAAACTCCATTCCGCTAAATAGATTTTAATCTGCCGAACAAATAGTTATATACACCGTTGCGCTCACCTTCTCTCTCCCTCTCTCTTCCTCTCTCACACAAACAGCGAATGTTTATTTTGGCCCGAGAATGGCTCGAAACGAAGACTTGCGATTCTGTCCCTCCTCTCCTCTCATCTCTGGCGACTAGCGCCGAGTGACTTCGTCTCCCCCTCTCTCTCTTCTTGCAAGTCTCCCCATTTGTTTGTTATGTAAGATTTTGTTAGCCCCGCAGATATCGTCAACACACACACATACACACCTGAATGCACATGGGATGACTTTCGAATGGCTTGGATTGGAGCCATGTGGCGCTCTATATTATCACTACTACTGGTTGCTACTACTATTATACGACTACTCTCGTAAAGCTCTCATTGAGCTCTCTATGCGTGCGACGTCGGGGTCTCCGCTGAATTATGTAAAAACGTTTAATTGGAATCGCGTTTCCGTGGCGCTCGTCTAAATAAATGACGTTTAATTAAGCGTCATCCCCCTGCTCTCTTTTTTGGCAGGCGCGAGGGATTTACTTTAGCTGGACTGTGTATATATATATACATATGTGTGTGTGTGTATGTATGCCTACCCGAGCCTCTTTATTCGTTGAATGCTTCGTTAGGGGGATTTAATTGTTAAAGAGTTGGTTTTTGGATGATGAAGTATGTATGTATGTGTGTGTTTGTTGGTTGGCGTTAAAAAAGCGTCGAGTTGACGGGAAACAATTTTAATTATGAACGCTTTTACCGAAGTGATTGGCAATGATTGTATATATAGGTGTATTCAAGCTATTTATAACGCGACGTTAACGATGTTTGCGATAAATTTGAAGTAATATATTTTTTCCATACCTATATATAATGTATTCAACAAAATACAGTTGTATCGAATAAAACAATTTTCTTCGTCAATGCTTTTATTATATCACTTATATACAAACGTCAAGAGCTTAAGAACCCACAAAACTCAAGCCTATACCATCATTGCCAATTCCCATTCTCCAACTGTACACTATATTCCAAAGTCGCATTTCCCATTAGCCGCTCTAAAAGCCTAATTTCAATACCACGCATCACGTACTCCCAAAACTCTCTCTCTCTCACACACATCTCGTATAGTCTAACGAGACACCCACGCGTATGCGTGTATACACTCACATTTCTCTTGTAACAGCTCCACACACATACACACATATCAGTATTATTTACTTCGCGTACTTCCAGGAAAGACACTCGAGAAAACGTCAAGTGCATCTCGGGTAAATAAGACATCTCGGCGTATACCGTTCGCTCGCTATTTTTAAAACCAACACCCAGAAATTGAAGAAGGAATATTAGCACTCTCCGATCTTCTCGCTCTCTCTCTCGATGCGTCATCCCTCTCTTGCTCGTAAAAAGCAACCCGCGAAGAAAGTGGAAGGAGAGAGAGAGAGAGAAAAAAATGAAAGGAAGAATGTAAGACGCGCGTCCGTGCGCGTGTACCCGTAAGAGAGAGAGAGAGAGTTTCCATTGCCGCTAGAAAATGGATGTCTAATGACATCTCGGGGCGAAGTTGCTGCAGTAGTAGCAGCAGCAGCAGCAGCATAGCGCCGCGACGGCGGGCTGCAAACACGGGTAAGCGATCCGTCTTGTAATGGAAACGGCGGGTATATACGCGCGCGTGAGCCGTCCGGTTTCCTTCTTCTTCTCTCTCTCTCTCTCTCTCCCTTTCGCCCGTACCTCTCGCCTTGTTTTTCTTCCATCGCGGCGCGCAAGTAGTTAATGGTTTTCTTTTGGAGAAGGAGAGAGAGAGGCCGCGTTAATGCCTCCTCGCGTTGCCCCTCTCACGGCTGAATGAAGCTTCTTCTCCGTGAGCTGTCTCTTTCTCTCCCTCTTGCTCTTCCTTTACCACTCTGCCTCTTTCTCGGCACATCTGTTGTTGTTGCGTTCTGCGCGAAGACGTGAGAGAGAAAGAGAGAAAGAGCGCCACCCTCTCTCTCTCTCTCTCTCTCTCTCTCTCTCGTACTTTGTTTTTTCTGGCGCGATTTTTCGACTTGCTCTCCTTACGTATATATTATCCAAGAAATATCTTCTCGCACTTTCTCTCTCTCTCTCTTTACCTCGCTACGCTCGTTTCTCCGATTATGAGAGGCACACAGAGAACCTGAGTAGGGGGGCTATCATCATCGAGAGCTTTCGCACCATGTTTGTTGTTTCTCGCGAGCGCCTTGCGCTTTTTTTAGCAGAAGTGTATGCGTGTGTGTGTGTGTGTGTGTATATATGAACCGAACGGTGAAGGGAGAAAACATTTGTTGTACGAATTACCGAGCCGTGTTATTAGTCGAGCAAAAGTGTATAGATATATATATATGGAGTGCAAAGGAAGAGGCGTTACTCATCGCGCGTTCGCTCGACGGTGTGTTGAGTATATTGTAGGTAGAAGGTTTTCTCTAGGTTTCCTGGATAAACATGGGGCTGTAGAGCGTTGGGAAAACTGTTGGGTTATATATATACTATATACTCGGATGTTCTCGTTTTCGTATAATAATTTGATGAAATGCTCCGAGATATGAAGCTAAGTGGTAATGACGTGGAGTTATATATTTATACGTCTATATCTAAAAGTGGCGTTGGCTAAATGTGTATAAATAGTTATATCTACCAAGGTAATTGTGTAAGTATAGCGGGTTCCAGATGGAATCCAACAATAGCAGAAGAAATATTACCGACGGAATGGTATTGAATGAAAGATAGTATACTTATAAGATACAACGAGTTATCTTTGTAAAAAATAGTGCTGCTGTACTATATTAATACGTCAATTTACGTCACGCGAACCATCTTGCGCGTATACAAAAGCTATATTACGAGAAAAAAATCTCTGCTCTCAAAAGCTATATATACATTTCACCGTGTTTCACTAATACGTTACAAAGAATCCGAACAACACACACTTCAGCTCACGATATGGCTTATACGACCGCACAATCAATCAACCCTCACTCCTCGATCATTGCCGTAATAATATTCAATCCCTGGAGAAGCATCTCCCACGAGACATGCTACCTCTCTTTGAAAAATTGCATACTCTTCTTCCTCCGCCTTCATTTTCTTTCTTCCCCATCATCCCACAACTCTCCGATCCGAACAATTACTCAGCACGCCAGCCAACCAGATCCAGTATACCTTACTCCCCTATCATCGAAACAAATCACTTCGACGATTTGGCATCATCGATAGCTTCGTATATAAGATGACTTTTTGGCTCTCTCTCTCTCTTTGACGGCGATTACAAGGCGATTAGTATCGTGCGCCAGACCCTGCGACGCGGCGTCTCCAAAAGTACACGGATCTAATTATAACTATACGCGGTCGCCGTGGTATAGCGTTCACGATGCTGCTTATACCGCGTGCTTGGAGAAATTGAGTGTACGAGGATTATATAAAGACGTTGGATTTTTCGAGTGTGTAATTCGATAACGCTATTATATAGGAGTGCGGATGGATTGATGAATTTACGAGGGGATTCGGGTAGTGTTTACGTATATATGTTATATAGAATAGGTTGCGGTTATGAATGATTGAGGGTCGCGTGTGTAATGGTGTATAATAATTACGGTTCACGAGGTATTGTTCGCTATGTTCTATTTATTAATTGATACGATATTACTTCGTATTAATTGGTATAATATGTTCTATTGTTTCAGTGAATAGGTACAATTGATCCTCTGTACTGCACTATTTGCACTGTACAAATTATTCATATTGAAAAATTGATATCTAGCCACAGCGATTCCGTTACCAGTAAACAGGTCAACTCGCCGAAATCTAAAATCTTCCACGGTGCACATCTTCAACGACCCCAAAAGCAATCTTTCCGATATATATATATATATGTATAAGCGCTGTATACCCAATCGAAGTGAACTGTAGCTTGAAATTGGAGGCTTCCCGACGAAAACGCATAACGCGCGCGAAATGCAAAATGGAAAGACTATAGTCTTCGATAGTTCAAGAATCGATGCCTTCTTCTCTATATATATTTCTACACATACACACACAGACACACAGACGCATCGCACCGGAAGTAATCATCCCGCGAAGCTGCTGTCGTCTCAGTGGGGAGAAAATTCACACCCTTGAAGATAGAAAGCTAGCGGATATTATATGTATATATATATCGTTGCTTCAAGTCGACTGCAGGAAGGATTCCACGACGAAATCTCAGTGTACATATATATATATATATATATATATATATATATATATATACTTGCATCTAGCACACGTATATATACGCTCACATACACGGTTCACCTATAATCGTAGAAGCACGCTGAATAGCGTTTTCACGTGAAAAAGGTCGAAAAAGCGCGCAGCTCTCTTGAGCGTGCATTAAGCGTTGTAAGCTTGAACACGAGCTGCGGCAATACAAAGCTCCATCGATTAACTGAGCGCAAGCTCGCAGCTTGATTTATCATCTCCATGGGCTTTGCGCACACCTGCGATCGCACGCCCGCGCGCGCGTCTTAGTTTTTTCAACATCCTCTATACTGGCAGCTTCCTCCATATACCGCTTGGTACAGCGATAGCACTCGATATTTCAGCGTGTCTTTTATACGCCCGAGGTTGTATGCAATATACGCGCGTAGAGAATGTGTAGTATGTATACGTGTGTGTGGGAAGCTTGTGTATGTATAGAGAGAGAGAGAGAACCCTTTCGACCTATAGGGGAGGAAAATCCTCAACTGTACGCTAGCGCACGTGGATTTACCGTAGCGGCGAGAGGCTTGATTAAATAGCTTTTGTTCTGTAGTACCACGCACGCTTTTATTCGCTTGATTTTTCGGCGCTTTTATAGTTTTAGAATTTCATTGTTAGAAGGGAGAGAGAGATAGGGAGGTAGACTGTACGATCGCTAGAGTACGAGAACGCGTGTGAGTTGCGCATAGCTTCTGGGGCTAGCGTGGTATACAATTTTAATTGGTCGTTGCTCTTTCTCTCTCTATCAATGTCTCGTTTTGATCGAGAAATTTTACCCATTACTGGATGAAATACGCACGTTATTAGCGATGTTTCGGTAATGACAACGTAATATTATTAAATTTTACGGATAATTTAGAGATGAAAAAAGAAAAAGAAGTTATTGAAATAGAAATCTAGAGCAAAAGTATTATGGGCTAATCCAATTAGTATAACTTTTATCCACACGAATTTTTTACGATTTTACCCTCAGTGCGGCTGATATTGAATTTGAAGGGAAACTGGTACCGCGTGAAAAAGTTACGTCGAAAAAGCAATCAGACTCAAAGCTCGAAGCTACATATATATCTATATATATATATATATATATACACACATACGCGTGTACGCGTATACACAGTGGAAAACTGTCGCATAAAATAGAACAAAACCGGTACAATGCATTGAAACTAGTAATCCATTACAACTGCACTCTACGTGCGAGAGAGAGAAGAGAGACGCATTGTTATATACTCGCGCGTGGATCGGTGGCTAAAGCGTATAGAGTATCCGAAGTATTTCTAAATAATTCATTGTTTCGATCGAAACAAATCGCTAATCGTTTTCAATCGATAAAATGAAATTCCCTATCGTTAACTAAATATCAAACACTAGTTTTCGAACCCCTCAAATTAATCCTCTGAAGATTAAAAAAAAAAGAAAGAAAAAAAAAGATATTTAAAAAATCGTATGTTGCAAACATAGCTACAGCCGCACCAATGCCCCAGATTCGAAATTCAATTTTCCTACTGAGCGAGCAATAAACTCGCCTCTCTCTCTCAAGCAGCGACTTCCGCACTCGTGCGACCATTGCACACCGCAAAGCCAAATCAAGACGGGCCGCTAAATCTCGTTGAAAAGTAGCTCTTTGATCCATCCTGTTCCTCTCCCTTTACCCGAGATATATAGAGGAGAGAGAGAGAACCACGAACGGCGCCTCCTGTTAATCTCCGTGCGGTCCGAAACTTCGACGCGTCAGCTGTAAAGTTGACGCGCGAATCGGCCCGCCAACCGCCGCCGGAACTTGCCAGTCGAGTTGCGTAAGTAAACTGTTAAGCAATCCCTCCCTGGTCGCGCATCGATCCCACAAATATATATATATATGTATATATATATATATATATCTCGCTCTCTCTCTCTTGGTTGCACGTGTATACTCGAGCTTTCGCCGGTCGAATCACCTAACGAACCGAAAGTGCCGCTGCTCTCTCGCTCTCCTTAGATTATATACGTGTACGACTTGGCGCGAGCTCTAATTTGGCTTACGGTTAGGGTTAGGGTATATGTATATGTGTGTATGTGGGTGTGTATAAGTGAGAGGGTTGCGAGGCGTTTAGCGGAACTGGAGTATTGGATGATGCGGTACACCCATGTATAAGTTTGTTAGAGGAATACTTTTTTTGTTTTACAAAATATATCGATAAATAAAAAGCTATATAACTTTATCGTTTAACCATGAAAATAAAATATTACCATATTCTTCGCTTTGAATTCGATTCTAATTAGGTGTATAAAGTTTTCACACATAGAAATGCCATCACTATTCTTATTTTGATACGTGTACGCTACTCAAAGCCTTTTCATTCCCTCACATAGTCGCCTTGCATCTTTAGAAATGACGTCACAAAACCGCAGCTCCTTCAAAACTCTCTCGTTCGCTCGAGCTTCTCACGCGGCAAAAGAAAACTCGGCGGCACTCTTCGCCCGGTCAGAATAACCTCTGTCTCCTTCTCTTCTCATCAGCCTTCTTTTTTCCACGCGAGTTCGATCACGTGTAAGAAAAAAAAGAAGTCGCCCGTACGGCGCGCCCCCTTTCATCGGTACGCGACTCCTCAAAAGCTTCTCTCTCTCACTCTCTCCTTTTTCTCCTCATCCCTCTCACCTACGAACAACGCGGTTTTTCTTCTTCCCGCGAACGCGCCCATACGCGAACAAAGCTCTCTAAGAAAAGAGAAGAATCGCGGGCTCGCTCGCGCACTCGGAGGATGAAGTGTGCCTGCGCTGTGCGCGCGCGGCGTTGAAGTCCTCTGGAGAGCTTTCAAGCCTCTCCATATTCCTTCGCTCTCTCTCTCTTACTTACCCCCCTTGGTGGTTTTCTTTTTCGTGCAGCAGCAGCAGCCGCGGCGGCGAGCAGCTGGAAAAATTGAAAAACCAGAGAAGGGGGCTAAAGATAAAGGGAAAGAAGTCTCGCGCGGAAGTGGGATGTTCTTATACGGAGAAGGAGGAGAAGCGGCTCGGCGCGAAATTTTCTAGAGCCAGTGTCGTAAGAGAGAGCTTCGAGGGGTATTGTTGTTGGTAGGAAAGAGAGAGAGAGAAAAGAGACGAGGGTAGAAAGCTAGCTGGGATTAGCTCGAGTGTCGATTGGCGAAGAGAAGGGAAGGTGCTGGTGCTGGGTTACAATTATTTCGAGGATTATACGGGATGTAATTATATAGTATTTGAGGAATAAATGGTGAACGAGATAAGAGTGCTATATTATATTGAGTATAGCTATAATTGAGGTTAATATACAATGAATTATAAGCTGAGAATAGCGATCGGATACATTATATATTCAAATTTAGATATGCCACGAGGAGAAAATTACTGTTATGCTTGGTGTAGTGAATATTTTTGGACGATTAAGTAGATTTTCCTGTTTTCGGATCACTATAGTTACTTTCAAACATTCAAATGTAAGATTCGAATTCGAGCGCCCAAAATCCCAGAAGCCATAACGTATATGCGCCCAGTTCACATATGTATATATAAATATACACAGTCCCGATTTTTAAGTGTACCATTCGTAGTATTAGATATATTTGGGTTTAAATTTGGAAATCTTATATTTGAATTCAAGTGCTCGAAAAATTCGGGCATGCATTATTCATCTCTGATTTACACTCTAGAAGGTTTTCTTATCCCGGAACGTTTAAGAAATTCATAGCGACTCGGAGAAGCTGGCAAAAAGAGATAAAGCGTGTATATATATATATTTTTATATATATATATGAAATAATAAATATCAAAGTGTACCAGCAGGAGAATACTGAAACGCAGCTACTGACAAAACTATCTGAAATGCTTCTAAATATTCATGAGTTTCAAGATCGTAGTGAATTTCAATTGCAAGTCGCGGGAAGCTGTTCTCTACACTTTGTTTAAAAGGGTAAAATACATTTATTAAGCTTTTTCGAGTCTTGTAAAGAACAGTAATAAAAAGTCGCTAGGACAGAGATAAAACTAACAAAAAAACATCTGAACGTTCGCAATTTTTACTATGACACAGTGAATGTCGTTCGGGGAGTTAATATCCGTATGAAAAAAACAACTAAATTCAGGGAAACATTTTCAGAAAAAAAAAAATCTATATGTACCCGCGGCAACTGTACTACAGTAGTCGTCGTCTCATATGTATATATGCATATATATATATATATATATATATATATATATAAAAACATGAAAACCTCGTCAACGGAAATTGCACGAAAACTAAGCTTCCCGCGATGCGCGTATATACACATATACCATATACGCACGATGCATCAACGTGCGTTCACGAACGAAATCATCACGAAAGACAGTTTATATACCCTACGGCCGAAAAAAAAACCACCACGCGTGCGTCGTAACAGTCAAACAGTATATTTCACTCAGGCGGCACGAGTTTTTATTTCCACTCCATCATTCATCCTTTTACTTCCTCCATCAAAACTACATTAATACATATATACACAGCAGGGTCACTGTATAAAGACCAAAATCGCAAAATTTCTTGCTTATATAGAACCAGTTTCTTACCTACCCCGCAAACCTTGTCGTCACTTCCTATGTGTATTATATATATACATATATCGATATCTCACACACCGGATCCTCGTCAGCAAAGGTTTGGATTTTATGAAGAGGACGATCGTCCGTGGATAAGAGTCCAAAAAAGCAGCGCGGCGTCGTTGGAAGTTTGCGAAAAGTTTGTACACGTGGGTACCCCGTTGGGAAGGGGCGGGGGGGGTTTTTATGATTAAAGTAACTCCCCGACGTCGACGTATTTTCACGTGATTTAATTTAAAAGGAATAAATCTAGATTAATGGCGAAAATAGTTTATCAATTTTTACGAGCGTACGCGCAGAGCAAGTCGCGAAGCAAAGAGGCGAAGTGAAAAGGGCTTCCTTGCTTTACAATTCGGTGTGTTATTAATTGCGGGGTGAGAGCGATAAATTTCATCGAGTTTTACGGGGCCCAAATGAAGTGGTTATAAAATTATACCGGGAATTACGTGTGGGGAGGAGAAAAAAGAAAGTGTTGATGATCTCTGTATTGATTTTTATATACTTGATGTAAAAATGATTAAAAGCCAAGAATTAATTATGTTTTATACGTCAATTTTCAAAAACCATAATTATTTTTAAAAATTCTTTGTTTAAAATGATATAATATATTGTTACAATAAAACAAATAACCTTTGATCTCATTTATCATTTCAATATTATTTTATAAATAGTATTAAAATTCAATATATATATACATTTTCAACAAAAATTACATTTATTTTCCACACCAAAACCTTTTTCATAATTATTTTTTCCATTCCACATTACAACCCAGCGCATCCGAATTAAACCGCAACATTCTTTTCTCACAGCCACCACAACCACACAAACCCTGAATTTCCGGAAAGAAAGCTCTTCTCCTTGAAACCGTTTTACTGGATTGCGACGACTTTACATCGCCTCTCCTTCCAACCAAAAGCATCTCCGATTAATCGCCGCAAATTGTCGACAACGTTCTTCTTTCTCTCTCTCTCGTCTTCACACGACCGACAATCAAAAAAGAAATAGAGGCAAGGGCCCATACCGTGGGATTCTGGCAAAAAACCGCACACAGCGAAGGAACAGCAGAAGCAGCTATACAGCAAGAAAAAGACAGACATATACCAAGGGATATGAAAGAAACGGAAAAAAGCTCGAGGCGTGTGGCTCGACCTACAAACTTTCTCTCGCGCGAGCTTTCACGTGTAAACCCATCCCCCAACCGCTACGTCGTCGCGTGGATTCATTTCCTGCTTTTTACAACGCGAATTTTCTATAAAACTTATGCACCAACCTTCTCTCTCTCTCTCTCTCTCTTTTCCTCCCTCGCCTTGTTCTCTCTATTTTTTTTTACGACGCATATATATGTATATGTATATAAGTAGGTGTACACGCGCATAGCTGTATACCTTTTACCCGCAGGGTCTTTTTATTCCTCACCACGGCAAGAGGAGCTTTCATTTATCGAAAGAGGTGAATTTCATTCACTGCGCGCATCCACACACACATACATATATATAGCAGAAGGGATAGAGAGAAAGCGCCTTGGCACTTTGACAGACGCCAGGACGAATCTTTGGTCCGCCGATTCCTTTTTGCTCGTCTATGTATATATATATGTGTGTATGTACATATATGCACTTTGGCATGTGTACATATATATATATACACGTACGAGCGTTCCTTTCAGCATTGCAGTATATACCGCCGTCAACTCGTTTCTGCGTCGCGTATCACGCGCGCCTGTACCCGCTAATACTAATACCATTACCGTATATAGCATTCAACGCTCCCACGGAGATGTATGATACGCCCTTATATATTCGCTCGTGCGAAGCGATAAGAGACAGAGGGTATATATAGGTATATAGACACAAAAGTTATTTATATATATATAGATACGTGCGTTTATACGTGCGCGTACATTTATATGCCTACCTCTAAGACTTTACCACTATACGTCTCTTGTCTTCTTGTATCAACGATTGTTCCATATATACGAAACAGCGCAATGTAATCGTCTTAAGTTACACAAGGATTTCAGTAATTGCGTCGCACGCGCGCGCGCGCGAGAGAGAGTTTAAGAGGCGCCGCGCGTCTACCGTCTGCCTTTGTTCTCCGCTCTGAATTATTGTCCCGGGTATTAGGCGGGAAAATAAATGTTGCTACCAAGCATAACTGCAGCAACCGTGTACGCCCCGTGCCGTGTGTTGCGCAGTGGGTGGGGGGAACTTCATCGTTCAAGATTATGTTATTGCCACGGGGGAAATGAGACTCGTTTTTCGTCGCTAATTTTTAGATTAATTCTGAAGGGTGGGTTGGGTAGTTGTGTAGGTTGAAATGTTGTATATATAGGGTGTGCGAAGGGTAGGAAAATAGGACGGAAGAGAGAGGGATGGGTGATTAGTGGATGGTTATTTCTGTATTAATTTTAATGAACGAGATTGGATTTGCGATAGTAACGAGGTTTAATAGTACATTGATTTGATGATGTACGGTGACCTAATTTTTCAAATAAGAGGTTGCTTTTCGTGCGTGATATTTGATTTTAATTATATTATGATGTAATTTGGCGAGATATTTTTCTAATAATGATGATTTGTAACAAAGCTAATTAATTAATGAGCGCGATAAAAATATTTTCTTGTATATGTAGAAAATTGACGTGTTTTTTGGTATGTTCGAATTTTTCGATTTACAGTGAAAACGTATGGATACTAAACGCACGAGCGATTTGGAAACACAAAATTGAATATGGTTCACTATTCAAAATAACAGAAATTCCTGCGTTGATCAAAACTGCGCGATACGCCATGCATGAATATTAGATGAATATTTACTAACTCTCTAAACACTAACTCGCGTCAAAATAGAATACAGGCGAAATTTCGCACATCCGAGATTTCGCATTTCGGGAATGTGAGTGAGTTTATTGCGAAAATATTTACCCGCTAAGTATATCCACTATAAATAAGCGTTTCTTCGTGTTAAAGCCTTAAGCCTGCTGCGAAATTTCGCTAATTCAGGAAAATGCTCTCTAATTGTAAAAGCAACAATGCATTATCTTCGCACGTTCGTGCATTAAATTTCTACAAAACAGCTTTTATACTGTTTCAAATATATATACTACACACATAACATCTACCTTATATTTTAAAAAACCATTCTATTCAATGATAACGCGTTAAAAGAAAAAAGTATTACCCAGCGATGAAATGCAAACTGGTAAAAGTGAAAGCTTACAGCAAATCTGTCAAAGAGCTATAAACACGCGTGTAGCTACGGTCACACTGTAAGTGAGAGGACAAAATACGATGTCACACCGACAATTACAGCGACGAGGAGTAGCAACAGCAACAACAACAACAGCGTCGACCGTGATTTTGATAACAACGAAAAAAAAAGGCTGCGAGCATATAGCGAGACTCTAATCTCTCGACATACACACGCGGGCTGGGCGCGACAAAAAATGTAAAAATATCGCGGAATATAATGGACGGAATATCGCATCGTCAGCTCTCTAGCTCTCTCTCACTCTCCCTCTCTCTTTCCTTTTACGACGGTGTTTGATAGTGCAATAAAGTCGCGCGCTCGCTTTTGCGCGCTATCGCGCTCCGCGTTTGTACTCCTGAATTTATACTTCTCATAAGAACGGCTTTTTTCCTCTGCATAATTCACGATTTATATTATACTCACTGTCCCTTTTCTCTTTCTCTCTCTCTCTTTCGTTCCCATCTTTTCTTACACCAGAATACATTCATATATATAACTACCTACATACATGCATACATATATACGCTATCGCATATGGTATATATATAATATATATGATGGTCGTTTTAACGACTCTAGCGCGTTAAAATCAACGCGCGGCGCGCCTCTCGCGGGACTGTAGCTTATTAATTCAAAGCGATAGGCCATCCGAGCCCTTTGGGCGATAAACGAGGTGAGCTCGTGGTGGTTATTCGTACCGCGGAATCCTCTCTCTCACTCTCTCTCTCACTCACACTCATACATACATACATACCTAACAGGCGCAGGCGCAGGTGTCAATTAGCGTTCGCACGCTTTCTCTCTCTCTCTCTCATGCGCGTGAGTTACTCGCGTTTTGTATTCGCTATGCTAATTAGTCGGCGGGGTTGCTGCTGCTGTTCCGCGTATACTACCGAAAATCCTCAGCCTCTCCCTACTATACCCTAGTGATATTCGCCTCTAATTTAATGCGAACGAACGCGCGCCAGGCGTTAAATATCGCGTTGTAATTCACATCACGATATGCCCTCCATGCTATATATACGTCATAACCTCAGCTTTGTTCTCTCTCTCACCCCCTCTCTCTCTCTCTTTTCTCTCGTAACGCTTGTTTATTTTTTCTTTCTGTTTTTTTTATTTGGTTTGTTTCATTCAGGAGTAATAGTATAGACCGGGGTCGGATCATCCACGCATGTATATATAGCGACGCTTATCTCACCGACCGACTGGCCCCCGATGAAACAACGATCGTTGCGCATGGCCAGTCGTGTTGCAAATTGATATTAGTTTATACTGGCGCGCGTGGTGAAAAACGAAGCTGCGCTGGAGTTATATAGCAAACGACAGTAGAACAGCAAGATAGATATATATACGAACAATGTATCCATTCGCGTTCGCGCGTGTAAATATACGCTCGGGTCGCGTTGTACTTTCGTTTTTAAATGAAAAAATGTTTTCAGCAGGGGACGAGAGAGGGAGGAGAACTGTGAAAAATGAAACCCGAGAAATATGGATACGTCGCGCAAACAATAACGGTATCCCATACGTACAGTGTAGGCGTCGATTTATTTGCTCTTTCCCTTCCACTGGTCACGGTTTTATGATTAATTAATTAGAAGGATGCATCGGGATTCATAAATTAATTAACTCATTTGTTGATTTCTGCGGTAGCAGTAATTTTATCGTGGGTATATTTAAATAACCATTTGATTTACGAACCGTGAAATGGGAAATGACCTACTTATTGCGACAAAAAAAATATTCTGATTTATAATTCATAAAGCTTCTACAAAAATCGTCATTACTCCGCATCCAATAAAAATATAACGATTTATATCATTGCTATTACAGACCTCTAATTTTCTTATATCTCCATTTATTAAAAACGTTCCTATCCAAAAAAACAGTACTTTCAAAAAAAGCCCTACCCAATCGCTTTTCCTTCCCCCAAAAACAAATTAAAAGAATACCGTCCGAAATGCCCAAAGGACCTATTTCGGGAAACCGCGGCAATAATCATAAACCCCTTCGCCGAAATTCAATATCCAAAACACGCTCCGCCTGCGTCCCTTTCTCTCTCTTTTTCTCTCTGCCTCACCCGAAAAGCCCGCAATCTCCATCCCTACCATTACTTCCCCTCTTTTTCGCTCACCCACATACACGCGCTTATGCGGCAGTACCGGAAAAAAGCGCAGCGGTGGAAAAGACTGCTGCCATCACCACCACCACCGCAGCAGCAGCAGCAGCAGCCGGTTGAAAAAGGGGAACAGCCCCTAACGGAATTTGTCCGTAGCACGATGAAGAGGCCCACGTTCACGTACATACACACATAGCGAGCTATTCGTAAATCGGCCAATATGCAAGGCGTTGGACCAGCTCCAAACCTTCGTTCCCTCTCTCTCTCTCTCTCTTGCATCGTTCAAAATTGCCGAGTAGCGAGGTAAAGGTCATCGAGTTGGACGAGCGTTCGCGCTCCGAGTGATTCTCTCTCTCTCTGTCTCTCTTGCTCGTGAAGAGACGATCCTTTCTTCTTTTCTTCCGGGGGCAAAGGCGACTTAATCGCGTTTGGCCCAGAGCCAGCAAACAGTCTGCCACGACAGCTATATAACGCGCGCGCACTCGCGTTTCGTTATTCGCGTTGTATACTAGCACCGAACGTTTGTTGATTGCTCGATTCTCTCTCTCTCACGCTGTTTTGTGTGGCGTAAAAGTGTGCGAGAGGGTAGTTACCAGCACCGATCGCGTTCGCTGGTATAATACAAGTGCGAACCGCGCGCGCGCGTCTTATACATTTCATCGTTTGCTTTTTATTCTTCTTCTTCTTCTTCTACTTCTTCTTGAGAATCTCTTTTTTCTTTGCCACGTCGCGCTTATTGAAAGGCGTCGTCGTCGTCGTTTTCCTTCTTTTTGTCTCCATTTCTGTCCCTTCTTTGCTCTTCACTTCGATAGGATCGGTTCCCTTTTTGCTCTCGAGAAGACGGGAGGGGAGAAATGGAAGAGAGAAGAGAGGCAGAAGATTAATTGTTCGCTGCGGTTTCGCGCTTCTTGCACCGATGTTTACGCTGGAATTATCGGGAGCCCGACTGAGCTTGAAATTTACTTCGAATAATTTTTGGCCTTAACAGCGGCTGCTACTATTACTGTGCTTCGCGGGTAAAGTAAAATCGTGAAATTAAGCGCGACTGCAGTGTGGCGATGCTTCGAATAAATATAGAAGGGGGAGCGAAGATTAAAATTACTCGGGCGTAGGAGGGATTTTTATTATTCTCGTATTTACGGAGTTGTGGCTTCGAGTAGAAATGTGGGTGAATTGGGACGCTTGGCGAATAATATGGAAAAAAATTTTTTTCGTTTTTCGAAAATTTTCAAATCCGTTTATCGTAAAAATAAAAGTTTAAGAAAATTACATGAATAAAGCGTGACTGAAATTGTTTATACAATGATTGCACACGGTAAAAGTTCTTTCCGAATACTAAACTATACGTGTGTTCCTGTTGCCTCAAAAAAGATGTAAAAAAAATTTTTCCAAAAATTCAACCTACCATAATAAGAAGCATAATTACAACAATATACACAGTTGCTAAAAAATAAAACTCTCGCCCACCGTGTACCATCATCCTCTTTTTCGAATGATCTTCAAAGTATAGTAAACGCGCACGCGCATTTTCTGCCATCCTTGTTTATCACAAAGCGTCTTTTGCTCTCGCGCTTGGCTCCTTGTTTAATTATAATGTTTCGCGGAACAATTTGCCCTGGTCCCACATGCGCAGACATCAAAAGCTCCCTCTCTTTCTCGCCATTCTCTCTTCCCTTCCATGCTACCCCAAAAGATCACAATAACGGCCGAAGCGCATATATATATAGAGCTCTCCTATTCCGAAAGTAATTACAAAAGCTTTAAGGGTGCAACACGGGGGCTTAGCTTTACACGCATTCATAAAAGTCAGGCTGTGACACAAGGCTTTAGTCCCAACGTTGCAGCAGAGTATAAGAGCGCGCGTATACCTGTATACGTATATATACATACATACACATACAGATCTACCCGCGCACACAAGCGACAATGTAACTCGTTTGACTCTATTAAAAAACAGAAGATTACTTTTGGAAATTTACCACGTTGTATATGTGTATATAGCGGTGAACTAAACACCTGCGATGAATTCGTCTCTCATTAATAGCACCATTCAGTCGTGCAAATCAAGACATCTCCCCTGTAAAAGCGTACTAACTATACGCTTTCCCAGTTATATGTCGAAAAAAAGCGCTCAAATCTCATCAGACCATACGTCCGTCCGAAAACTCGCGAGCTATACGCTATCGCCTCGTTCACCTCTCTCCCTCACTCGCCTATACACACTCTCTCTCTCTTCTCTTCAAAAAAAGGAACGAGAAAAATTGAAATAAAGTAAAATTATCTACCAGCCGCCGCCGTAAATCAAGCGCCCTGTTCGTCGTCCGCGGCGGCGTGCACAACGGTGGCGGCGTGGTGCGACAAATAAATCTCTCGGCATTATCGAACGAAAAATGGAAAAAAGGGGGTAGAGTGGCGCGCCGCGTCGGACGAAAAATAGATACAGCGCTCTCTCTCTCTCTCTCTCTCTCTCTTCTGGCTGGAAATCCAAGCGCATACCTCCCCCCATACCCTATACACCTGTGCAGTAGCAGCTCACCCTCTCGCTTTATGATCTCTCTCACTCTCTCTTTTTGAGCCTTTTTTTTGCACGCGGAGAGGCAGCAAGCAACGGCAGCGCGTTTATCGGTCCGATCGGTCGTAGGTAAGCTTTTTATCTGGCCGCGTCACGCGGCTCGTGCCAAGTCCGAATTGTGCGGAAGCACGTACCGAATATAATAATTGCCCGCCGCAGAGTCCACACGAGCACGCGCGCGACTCGAAAGAGAGAGAGAGAGAGAGATATAGAAGTTTGCCGAGAGGAGAGAATAAAATAGTGGTAGTGTAGAGAGAGAGAGGAGGGAGAAAAGGGAGTTATGTTGTATAACGGTCGCGGATTTCGTGGCTATGATTTTTTTTTTTTTTTTTTTTGAGAGTGAGAGAAAGGTATGTTTGAATAGTGGTGGCTCAGTGTCGGTGAGAACGACGAGAAGGGATATCGGTTGCGAGTGATGGCGAGTATTAAGGGGTATGAGAGAGAAAGAAGTACGTACACGGTTGAGAGCTCGTTCGTCCTACTGTGTAATGTGCCTTGTCTTACCGTATCCAGCTTATTCTACTTAATATTCATATAGGCTTTTTCTCTACCGTCTAACTTATTTATTGGAACCTACGTGTAACGTGGGTTTTTTTTCATTTTGTTAGCTTTTTTTTATATAAATCAAAAGATAGATACATTTTTGTTATACGTAATAATTCTCATGTTTGTCGACGCGATAAAAATACATTAATATTTTGTTAACATTGAAAACAACTTTTTTTTTAACGCGATTTAACAACCACAGCGTGTCAATGCGGTAAATAATGACAACCGATAAGTTTACTTTAAAAAGTAATCTTTCATTCGCAAACAATCGACAACTCGAATATATGCACACAGGAAAAAAAATACACACACACACACACACAATGGATCGCCAGCAGATAATAAAAACAACATGCACGCGTGTATATAGCGAGAGAGGGAGAGAGAAGAGAGCTGGTGAAACAGCGAAATTTCATTTACGTAGCCAGCTGTAAACAAAATTTCATATCATTTATCGTCGAAAAGCGGCAACTGTGCGGCGGTGTGTAGCTACACCACCGGGATGGACCTAGATGATTTTATTACCCCGAGATAGAGAGCCAGCAACTCTCTCTCTCTCTCTCTCTCTTCCACCACTACTACCATCATATCCCACATACTATAGCGTTACGTTCGCAAACCCCGAGAGCGACGACAAAGTCAGCTAAAAGCGAATTCTGGTTTATTCACTGCGCTCTCTGGTCTGCGACCCACTCTCTCTCTCTCTCTCTCTCGTTCTCACTCCTCCCACTCGTCGGTAAATTATATGTTTTGCGCGACGAATCCGTTTTCAGCGATGTCCGCGCGCTTCGACTCTCCCTTTCCCCTCTCCTATATACAGCAGTAGCAGTATAGCACGGCAATCCTATTTTGCGTAAATCTGCATTCGACCTCCGCTTATATTCCCGTGGCCTCTCTCTCTATATATATGTATGTATGAGTATCCCTTTTTTCCCTTTCTTTCGGCCGCCCGAGCGAATTCCACGCAGCTTGAATTATATTTATCGTCGCGAAAATGCGGAATGGAGCGTATGCAAATCCTACCACCCACTCACCAACCGACCAACCGACCGTTCGGCCGCAGCGCGTTATATGGCGCGTGCTCTTTTTATCGTGCGCGTGCTCGCGCTTTTTCGCTCTCTCTCTCTCTCTCTGGTCCACGAGTATAAGCTTTTGGTGCTGGAGAGGTAAGCGCTTAACTTTTGAAGAGAGAGGGAGAGGGAGAAAGAGATAGAGATATTGAAGAATTCCTTTTACGTCGGAACGCTCGCGCGCGTCGAGTGTATAATTAATCCGACGCCAGCGTTGAATTTTCAAGTCCCATTAAGTATAAGGTGTCCCTTTTGAAAGGAACCCGTCTTTGAGTAATTCATCGTGAGCGCGAGAGTCGCATAATGTGTATAAGGAAAAGGATCGTAATCAGACGCGTGTTAATTAATAATATTATAAGAGAACTTTCGATGTGCCCGATTAATCATGTATTATCCTCGGATAATGATATATTAATCGCCTGTTATTATGTAAACTTTTATACGATACTATTTTTATTATGTTTTTATCTCGAGTTACAGATATTTTATGCAACTACTATATAAGACAAGTAAAAAAGGAACAAGGATACGACGCCTCCTCGGGGCGTTTAATAAAAATCAATCAATCAATCATTTCGCGTCTCGCTTTGCCTCTTTTGTATAGCGAGCGTATTGTTCGTGTTATGCGCTGTCCAGCTGTCAGTTGTGAACGAGAAAGCGATCGCAAGCGGGAACGAGAGAACGCAGATATAGACGTATAGAAACGAGAGATACAAAAATGAAAATAAAAAATATAACGTGCCCATATGATGGATAAGTACGAAAGCATTGAAAAAGAGATTAAGAATCGATGTTGCTCGTGAGAAACATGTGTTACCACTTTCATATTATTATCGAATTCACGCAAGAAGTCTATTATAGTCGATAAAAATATATATCGCACTTGTTTTTATATATAATATAAAATCGCAATCATTTGAAATGACAATATCCATCGCACGACGACGACGAAAGAATCGATAAATAAAATATATATATTGTATATATGTCACGGCTAAATTTAAAATGATAATGAAATCCAATAAGAGTAATTAAACCTTACAAATCCGGGGGTAATGAAATTCTCTTGCTATCCGGGCGTTACAGTCACACGACGGCTTCCGCCCTTCTTTGATCGCCAGCGTGCGCGCGCACGCCCTTATCAAGAGCTCTTCCTGTTCCACGTTTGCCGACAACAAACACACGTGCACTAACTCCCCTACTCCTCTCACTCTCTCTACACATACACACACATACATGGTATAGCTATCACTCGTACACAGGAGCGTATACAACACGACAGAAGAGGAGACGAGTGCGAGGACACAAAACGAGCTCGAAAAACGCGTCGAGCACAAAACCGTCGAAACAGTGAGTGGTACATATATATACGCGAGACAGACGCATATACATATATATATAGAGGGTACGTGAAATAGCCGAGTGGTGACCGTTAGAATGATTATACAGTGTATCGAGACGACGGCGGCGACGCCGGCAACAGCTATATATACGCGCCTCAATGGAACGACTCGACGTTTGATCAGCCGAGCATATTACACGTACACACACACGCGTGTGCTGCCGATATGTATACTCGCGACATGTACGTTCCATATCCCTTATATACGCGGGTCGTCGCTCGGCTTTTGATTACCGTACTTTTCGAGATACATTCTAAACGCACACGGATCCACTTTTCATTA
Organism: Torymus tubicola; assembly: GCA_035583055.1. Taxonomy (NCBI): domain Eukaryota; kingdom Metazoa; phylum Arthropoda; class Insecta; order Hymenoptera; family Torymidae; genus Torymus; species Torymus tubicola. The sequence continues at coordinate 16,401,979 of JAWWEQ010000045.1, forward strand.
TCCCTTTCGTGTGTCTACTACTACGTCTGGACCGATAATCTACCAACTGACCTTTTTCCACAGACGCGTCAGGCCGTCTCCTTTTGTTCTTACCTCAGACAATGGTTAGAAAGGTACGACAGTGGATGTATATATATATTTAGGGTACGAAGGGTTGGTAGGAGAAGAAAAAAAAAACGTAATTTCTTAATTATTTCGCCTGCTTTGTAAGCGCGTAAGCTCTGGCAGTCCCGCGAGCACTTCGGTATAATTAAAGCGTCCGATGATTAAAATTACCTCGCGAGAGAGAGAGAGAGAGAGAGAGAGAGAAGCAGTCGACGCGAGCGCTCGTTAGTACCTTTTTAGGCGGGACGCGTGGTATACATAGCAGTAGTAGTGGCCATGAGGCTTATATATATATACATATACACGCGTGCGAGAGGGAGAGTGAGGGTAGAGAGCGGTTGCTAATTAAGGTGGTGTTGGAATACCAACCTCTATTATAAGACCTAGCGTAACCGGCTGGACAGCAGTATAATTCGTTATAATTCGATCATTATTACAATTAGTCGAATTATTCAATTCATCCGGTGTCCATTGTTATGTATAATTATTGATGATTTTGGAAAGTTCAAAGGGTAAATTTGAAGTAGTATACTTTTAAAACTGGAGCATTTTTAAGGAGCGAAAGTTAACAGTTTTCGTGCCCGATGCAGGTTAGAACGAGAATAATGGTAATCGAAAAACTATACACGTGAGAATAGAATTATTATCAGGTTATTATATATACACAATAATGAATTAGAATCTTATGCCAAAATACCACGAATATTGCCTTATATTTATTATTACCGTACTTCAACCGCGTATTTAACCAAGCCAACAATAATTAAACATCAAGCGCATTTACTCCTTTACTCCGTTAAATTCGCAACCGCAACGAAGCGACCTGCAACATCGAATTACGCGCGCGTGGGCGAGATAAGCCTCCATCTCTCCTTAAATTTTCCAAAAAGCAACTTCTCTCCTACGTATATACCACGTCGCTCGTGCCTGGCCGCCGTCACTCGCCGTCGCTCTAATTACCCTCAGGCCGAAAGAAAAAGCCACTGCCAGCATCTCTCTCTCTCTTTCCATTCCCCCTTATACCTACACCTTCGCCATCATTTAAAAATTAAGGCTGCAGCACTGCTATACTCGTATAACGTTCTTCCTCCTCTCTCTCTCTCTCTTACGCGCAGATTTACGTGACATCTCGAGTCTTCGGTTTTACGAGGCGAGCTATACACCATCAGCCGTCGTCGTCGTCGTCGTCGTCTATCCCTAGGAAATTGCTATCCGAATCACCGACAGGTCGGCTACAGAATCTCACGCGCGTTATATGTACCGTGTAGGTTGGGGCTTTTAAACTAATTGCGCGGATTGCGCGCCCGCCAGACGCCATCAGACGATGTTTCAAAGACGTACGCGAGTGAGAGAGAGAGAGATTCAAACTAGTAGTGGTGGTGAAGGATACGCGAGTGAGTTCTATCCCTTTTGGTGTGGATAAGCCGATGCGTAAGGGAGGAAGGTTCTTTAGGGGTGAGGTATAGGTGGTGAGAGAGGATATTTTTTTTTCGATATCGGACGATGCGGCGGTTGCAAGCGACATCAAAGTCGGTATTTGCGTGTATCGAAGTGTTTGCCGGGTTGTGTGTGTATATAGCTGATGGTGGTGAGGCTGGTATCTGTCGTTTGGCGAGGGGTGATTCTGATGTTGCCTTTTAATGGTTTCTGTCAATAAGCCAATGTGATTAGATCCGTTTTTTGCTATAGTGTCGGCAGCGGTAATGTTTTTCCAGGTGTCATATTAGCTGCTAATTTGTTTGCATCGACGAGTTTAGTCTGATTCATTATTAAATTTTTAATATGAAAATATTAATGATAATAATCTGAGAAAAATTTTTATTAAGCGTAACAAAACGATTCCATTTACATAAAATAAGTATATGTTGTGTGTCAACGAGAGTAGAGTGAATCTCTTTAGATTGAGTGTTTTAATGTATCACAGGGTTAAAACAAGCATTGGTAATTATTCTAAACATTTCCAATAATTTTCTAACAAACGATAAAGATTGAAAAACGTTATGCAAAATATTGATAAACAATTGGTTTATCTAGAATTTTCATTAAGTATAAAGCATATTATGAAATCATCAAATATTTACCTAACTCTTTTTCTTCTGACATTATCATAAAATACTTTACAAAAAATTCATTATCGTTCCGAGTATACAAATTAAACCTAGCATGAATAACGATAAAAGGAATCGTTCAATCGGCACATAAAAGCTACGCTTGTGCGTTGGCCGCATAATTATACCAACAGCGCTGCTAAACGTTAAAAATTCTCAGCCTCAAGGTACCGAATTGAATTCACTCCGACTCCTCATAGCTAGCTGTAGCGTAAAGTCAGAAAGACCGCCGTGAAAAAATAAAGTAGCAGCAGCAGCAGGAGGACTTCACTCAAACATCTTTAAGATTTAAAATATAAATATCGCTATAGCAGCTGCTTTGAACCTCTACCACTGCTGCTCACCTCGGCGCGCGGGCAAAAGTATTCCGTAAGAAGTGGAAATCCGTCCTGCCAACGTGTCCTCGTTCTCGATCTTAAAGAAATTCGCGGCAGCAACGCGTTTTATATATATATATATATCTCTCTCCTTCTCTCTTTTACCATCTCTCTCTCTCTCTCTTGCCGGATATTTGCATTCGCAAACAAGCACTTATTCCGGATGCCATTATCTCAAAGCGCAAGCGCGCGAGAGCTCAGAAGAGAGAGAGTGAGATAAGGGGTGAGGAGGCGGGGGGGGGGGGCAGAGGAGAAAAGTAGAGGACGAGGCGTTGAGGCGTCGGAAGAGGAAGGAGAAGCGCGCGCGCGCTGCGTGCGAAGTGCCCTCTCGTAGTATACTGTGTATATGTAGGGTAGGTGTGTAGGTATGTATACACCAGAGCTACACATCTACATTTACAATGAGTGTGAAATATGTGTATATATATATATGTATAGGTATATGTATATGTATGAGAGAAGAAGGTGAGTGAGCTTACCGTTTGTGCTGGATCCGAAGGCCTCTCCGCGGCAGCAGAGGAACTCCATCCTTGAGCCAGTGCACTCGCGGGGGCGGCGAGCCCCTCGTTCGACACACGAGCTTAACCCTGTCCCGGTACCTCGCCACCGAGTCCCTCAGCTCGGATAACGTGACTTCTCGCACTGAAACATCAAAGGGAACGGAGAATGCTCCTTTACTCTCTCTCTCTTTCTTTTTCTTTCTGCTTCTACCACTACTACTACTACTACTATTTTTTTTTTACGTACGTGTCGTGGAACGGTAGTATAGTAGCTATATATACACCCACTACCGCTCCGCTCGACGCCCGTATGAAAGAAGCGTTTAATACGCTGTGTAGCGCCTATATACCGCGGAGGCGGTATAGTAGTCGCGTGTCGCTGGAATATTACTTTGCCTCCTCCTCCTCCTCCTCTCTCTCTTTCTCTTTACGTTATCGATCGTGTATTCGTAAAAACGAGTTATGAAGCGAGCACGAAGTGTACGGCTCTCCTGTAATAGCGTGATAAGGAAAAAAAGGGGAGATTGACAAGATGCTTGTGGGAGGGATTATCGGGGGCCGGCGAACGGTTTAGATTGTGACCCGATTGACGTGCGATAATTCGATTGAATTAATTCGGTAACGGTGGGGGAAGGATAAACGGCTGCATTATCGGCTTGTTTTTACAGCTCCTCGCGGTGAAGTTTAAAAAATAAAAAAAAGAGAGCGACCCGAGAGGGAACTTTGTTATACGCAGTAGTCGACGGTTTTTTTTTTATTCTTTCTTTCTTTTTTTTCGATAGTATCGATCGCACGGGGGAGCGGGCCGCGAGGAACGTTTCTGGGCGCAGCACGAGAATAATAGCGTGATAAAGGATATTATCGCAGAGGGAGGGGAGGGATGATTGGCAATATCCTTTGTATTTAACAAGTTTCGAGCTCAATTACGCGATTTTCGAAAGTCGAATAAAATACAGTTGATGGATGGGCACGTGAGAGTAAAGGTAAAGTGATATCGTAATAATAATGTACAGGGATATATACTGTATTTTGTATAATTGTTGATATATCGAATTTCACGAATTTTAAGGAAGAAGGTAAATTATTTATTCGTTTGGTAATTATATATATATATATAATTCGTTATATGCTGTTCCATATATATCAAAGGGAAAAGAAGAAGGATAACTTCATTTTCGTACCGTTTAAATTATTTGAAGTGCATATTATACGAGGCGATCGTATATACATTAAATATTAAGTAGATAAAGGTAGAATTGTGTCAGACATATAAATACCACTTGACTTCAACATTTCAGCGCGTACACTTGGCCGTCGTATACGCACTCGGAAAACATTAATAAATCACTTTTCCAATAATAATACCCATACTAACTCGTGCGCACACAACAAAATAAACTCCTTTCACTTACCAAACCGTATAACTTCTCGGTTTAGTTGCTCCCCCCTTTCTGTACTAAATTGAAAACGATATCGAACGATGAACGCGACCAACCGCTCCCCTTTCTCTCTCTCTCTCTTTCTCGCAAAATTGACGACAAAAGTCATCGTCGAAACTATACAGCGGCCCCGAAATAAAAGGACTTTTAAACTTTACGGCATTGTCCTAAAGATTACGATACGCGAGCGAGCGACTGTGGCAATAGCCGTCGGCGGGCTATTACGGACGAAATTCCGGCAGCGCTGCTGAAATGCTAGATGAGAAACTACGATACTTTCCGCCCGAGGGAACGCGTTGCTACTACTGCCGGTGGCGGTGATGCTACTGCTGCTGCTGCTGCTAGCTTCTTCCTGTTTTTCCACACAGACAGAGAAGAGCGTAGCGTTATACTACTGCGAAAGAGAATCTGCCCTTAGCTCGAGAATAAATCGAAGAAAAACATCTCGGTCATGCGCGAAAACTCGCGGCACACGGCCGGTAGAGTTTGCGAGGAAGAGCGATTGTTCCGTCAGGTGCGCTTGCTTTCTCTCTCTCGCGCGCGCGAGCTTGTTTTTCTCTAAGTTTAAAAACGTGATTGGGGAGAAGGCGAAGAAAGAGAGAAAAGGCAAGTGAGAGTAGTTGACGTAGTAGGTGTGTTGTTAATTCGATGTCAATATTTTCGTAAAGTCTTTTTTTCCCGTATACTACAGCTCGGGTATGATAGCTATATATATTTTTGTTATTGAATTCTTATAGTTGCTGTGGTAAACTTTGAAACTTATTTAATAATAAGCCTCGGCGCGAGTGTCTGTTAGACGAAGTGCATTTATGCATCTGTATATGCGAGCGTGTTTGCAAAAAGACAAGTAAAATCTGCGCTCAGCAAGTTTGAGCTAAGCAAGAGCTAAGCTAGTCCCGACTTTAGTTAAGTAAATTTCACTCGACTAGAACTCAAGCCGGAAGAGTAGATCTTACTTAACATTGTTTTCCGCGTGCAAATTGCATAACACGGTTCGTACGCGAGTTCTAAAGCATTTGGTAGGGCAATACCGACTATATAAGTTTTTTACGAGATAAAATCAAAATACTTTTGTAGATCTTGAATATCATTGTATAGAAATATTTTTCGGGCTATCAAATTACATTTTCTGTTATCTGAATTTAAGCTGAAAACAATATCATGTATTGAATGTTATTGTTATTCTCTTAGCTATTTCAAATAACCAATTTTAAAAAAGTATACGGGATTATTCTAGTTTCTCCTATAATAGCATTACATTTTTATCCGAGCTTTAGTTTGAAAATATCACAGGTGGAGAAAAAAAAACATTACGAGGTAGCCGCAGAACGAGTTAACATTAAAATATCGATAGTGAGGATCCTGGTTATAGACTATTTGCAACGCCACAGAGCGTATTTACAATTAACGCGATATACCGTATTCTATCTTACAAAAGTATAATATTGCAACGACGAGACTTTTTAAAAATTCAGGCGCATGAAAAAAGAATTAATGTCAGCGCACGGGTAATTTTAATCAATACGTAAATTAACAACGTAATGTAATTATATTTCATAAACAACATACAAGTCACGTAGTGCCGAGCGTGTCAATGAATAATTAAGTTTTTGCAATATAAATTATCCCCCTTAATTAACAAGTGACGTAAAAACGAAAACAAAGGAAAAACCTTCCCCGCTCATTCCAGATAAATATACATCATCATCCGTACATTGTACCATAATAAATTAAACCACTTTTATATATATATATACGAAAAAAAGCGCTTAAAAACTCTATCTCCACTTCGATCGCAAAATCAAATCAGCCGGTCGGCAAACAGACATTCGCCGGGGAGAATCACTCTCGCGGTCGAAAGAGCGCGAAAAACCCAGCCTCTGCGAACGAAAAAAGACCTCTCCAAAAGAGAGAGAGAGCGACAGACGAATAGCTCTTTCACGCCCAGGGGGGTTTTCGCCGCGATGCGCCTTATCGCACCGGGACAAATGCGGAACAGCGGTTTCTCTTTCTCTCTCTCTCCCACGAGAACCATGCGCATAGCACTCACGCGCGAAACGCTATTTAACGATTAGCACGCCACGACTTTCTCTCGTGCCCCCTTTCTCTCTCTCTCTCTCACTCTCCTGCCAAAATTCAAATGCAAATTCGCACCAGCAGTCAGGGGTGAAACGCTCACTTCGCGCGACGACGAGAATTTCAAGAGGGTTTTAAAACGCACAGTGAGTCCCTCAAGAGAGAGTGAGAGAAGGGCGCGCGCGCGTGAGCGTGAAAAACGAGCGGTGGAAATCGGAGCGCTGGCAATTCTCCCCTTTGACAGGTCATTTTCGCTCCTGTTGCTGCGATGTTGCGGTGATGTTGGTGTTATGGCGACGACGAGGAGGTGAAGTTGCTCAGTAAGGGGTTGTCGCGAGAGGATAAAGCGCGATGCTGCGAGAGATTTTTATGCGCGTGGATTCGAGGCTGTTCGCGAGGTTAATTTTATTAGGGAGAGGAGTTGTGTGTAGGGGAAAACGCAGTTGGCAGGTTTTATTGTTTGGAAGGGTAAGAAGGGTTAGTATTGAAAGCAGGTTGTTTATTTCGCAATTTAGATCATGATATGTACGTCGAAGTACTAATTAAATTGAGGAAATAAAAAAATAAACTGTTATAGGAGGTAAGAAATGTGGTAAATTATCTGTAAGTGTAAATAATCGAGCTTTGAAAATACCTCGTGAAAAAAACTTCTATCATCGTGAAAGACAGAGAAAAAAAACGAGTTCAAAGCTTCATAGCGACTTTTCCAATCACCCGAGCTCATCACTTCACCTGTCACTCTCGACGCGCGGGCATATGATTCATCCCGCGACAAACCGCGACTGCCTAACCAATTCATCGCGTTGAAACGATCGACCGTTGAGAACAAAAAAAAAAGAAAGATGGAACGAGGACACAAAGGTATTGAGAAGCAGGCTCGACACGAGGCTGGCTGACAAAAACAGGGTGACTGCGCTGTTTAGCCGGACGACGTGCATATCAACGAGAGTGCATTTTATAATGCCGTATATATACGCTGCGCGCGGGTCATGACGATAAATTATGTATGTCGTCGTTGGATTTTTTTCCGATTCTCCTGCTTTGTGCGAACGTGATCGCGGATAGTTTATTATGAATATGATATGAGGGGTGTGGTGAAGAAAAAAAAAGTATAGAGGAATAGTAATCGTAGTTACGGCGTTGTTGTAGCACAATATGTGCCTACATCATAGCCTTGCGTTTTATGTTAATTTATATAAGGTTCAAGTATTACCGGTCATTTGTATGTACAACCGTGTAAAAAGTTATTTTTAAGCGGCTGGAGGGGGTGAAAAAAATGTATATCGTTACATTACTTTACGCTCGCGATTAATTTTCTACAGCAAAGACCAGCGATTATAATAAAATATCACCGTGTTTCGCGAAATTATAACAAAATACCGAGTGTGAAGTTATAAATTAACTTAACAAAAGGGTATACGAAGGAAAAAAAATAGAGGAAGATGAAGTTTATATAAACAAACAATGACAAATTTATCTACCCGTATCACGATGATATCGTCGTCATGTACACACGCCGAATAATAATAATAACACGTTTTACAAGCCGTTTTTAATCGTCGCCACGGTACACGCTAATAACTATATGGATTTAATCGGCCCGAAACATGTGAACATCATGAAGCCCCCCCCCCCCATATTAACATATATATATTCTTCCAAAGCTTTACGCCAAGGTAAAATATGAATTTTAAATTAAATCAAGCGCACTTTGTTGTATATATGACGTAAAATAGCGATCGTCGCTCTCATCGTTGTATTCAATACACCGCATTGTCGCTCGGTTTTCCCTTCCCGAAAATTACCCCTTTCATGCGCGGCGAATTCAAGCACACACACACACACGAGAGAACGTGCGAGAGAGCAAACATCGAAAACGCTTCCACACGAAACGCAAGGAGTGCCATTACTCGCGCCGCCACCGATGTGTCGCCCTTCCCTCCCCCTACCCCCTACCTCGTCTGACCAGACCCTGTCGTTTTCCACTCTCTCTCGCTCTCCTATACACACATACATATACATGTATATACCCACATAACCCTCTCCGCAAATTCATTACTCCCGACGCGCAACGCGCACACATTAACCAAACCTATCCGTCAGCCCTTCCCTCGTCTCTTCAATATATATATATATATATATATATATATAAGCACGGCGACATACAACCCCACCAATAAATACTTTTCACCTCGTGCAATCAGTGCATAATGCATTTACCACTATATCTACCTCTATATATACTATACCCCTTCGAAAAAAAAACATTCTCTCCTACATCCTCCCTCTCTCTTTCTCTTTATACACACACACACATATATACACATACGAGACAGGTGAAAAATGCCGGCTCGGTTGATTAATGAAAGCAACACAGAGAGAGAGCGACGCTGCCGCCGAAAGAGTGCATGAAATAACAAATAGCGCGCGGGCTTGCGGTCGCATTCACGTGCGGGGTATTCCGCAAGCATGAACGCGCGTTTTATCGGGCGCGAGGCACGCGACGTATATGTGTGTGTGTTCTCTCACGTCAAAAGCATAACGCGCGTGGTGGTATAGCGGTATGGTGTATATATATATAGGTAGGCAAGTGCAAACGCTTGGTTTCTATAATGCGTCGTTGGTGAGCGCGCGCGTTGTTTCGCGGATTAAAAGCCACCAGAGGTGCTGCTGCTGGCTGTTTGGGATAGAAGGGGACGTGGATGGGTTGGGTGACGCGTGAGCGTGGTGATAGGCAAGAGAGAGAGAGAGAGAGAGAGAGAGAGAGAGAGAGAGAGGAGAGCGTGTGAAGGTTGAGTGACGGAGGTGACCGAGTTGGGGTTGTTGCGAGGAATGTTTTGGTATGGACCGATGTTGTTGTTGCTTGCCTTTTGTTTGCTTATTCATTATGGACAGGTAAATAGTTTTAATATACGATAATAGACGGTGGGGTCGTCAACGATTGGATATAGAGTGATGCTACCTGTTTGTGTGACCTTTTTTGATATATTAAACGTACAAGAAAGTTTAAACTTTAAAGATTATAAAAAACTAATATGGTAGACGTATTAAAAAGGTAAGGTACGCAATGATTTGATACAATACTTTTTTAACCGTTGTTAGTTAAAAAGGTATACTAATATAGATGCTGTGTCATCTTTTTCAAGGTACACTAATTCACTCTACTCATTATAAGTATATTTAATAAATTTAAGAACGTTATTATCGTATCATTAAAACCCAAAATGATGAATATTTCGCGATATCTTATATGTATACATTATTTGAATTGTTCAACATTCCATGCCGATTCAAGAACGAATTCAGCTTATTTTTACACGCGACGCGTTACGACCAGCGCACGATATTGCGTTCGCTCTGCACTACAGAGTATTTCGGGATTAAATAACGCGCTGCATTCAATTTAAACGAAATTAAACGAAAATCACGGGGTACTTTGTGAATTCGGAACTGTAACGGAATGAAATTATCCGGAAGAGTGATATTAAATATTAATAATAATGTAAAAATCGTTCTCGCACAATCATTAATACCAAAATATTATAAATTCAATAACACACATCGACAATAGTTTTCCTTAATCGTTTCTTTTTCAAGTCACACATACACACACACATGTGCACGTATTAGTTCAAAACTGAGTTGAGCATATTATAGAGAGCCTTTAGTTCACACCTGGCAAATAACAAATCAACTCGCCTAGCAAACACAAGCCTTACGTTCGCGCGTACAAAGGCACACACACACATACATACATACTCAACCTCCACAATAATAACAGACCTACGAGGGTACGTATACATATAGCTGCACAATTATATAGCCGAGCAGGGTGGGCAATTCGCAAAATTTCGCAAAACTTTCGTATACCTCTCACACATACGTACATACCTACCAACTACCTCTCTCTCTCTACCCTCATCGTCGTCGTCGTCGCCATCCTCGACGCGGATTCCACGCGCTCAATTTATTAAGACCCGTGCGCTCGCTCGCTGTGCCCCCTTTGAGTCCGTCTAATGAAGTGCGCATCGCGGTAATAATGCCCCAGAGAGAGAGAGAGAGAGAGAGAGAGAGAGAAAATTCGAGCCTTTGTACGTTACCTACCAACCCAGCGACTGTATATATATACATATATATATATATAACTCTTCAGTAGGACTTGCAATTCGTGCTTGCGCGTGCGCGCTTAGTTGATATGCGCAACTTCTGGGTCAAACATGGGTGAGGGGGTACGTGGATTGACGAAAATATTTCGACAGGAGAGGGAAAGCACACGCGTCCTAGAAAGTACATTAACGAAATTACAGCTGGTAGGAAAGAGATGGAAGGGAATCGGGTCGACTAGAGAGAATGTTCGTAGGGAAGTTTCGTGCATCGATGTAGCTAGTGGTCGAGAGAGAGAGAAAGAGTTCGTGTGGGATATGCTCTTTTTTAACGTTTTTTTTTCGGCTGGGTAGACGAAGTGGGTATATTTGGTTTGATTAATTCGCTTTGCCGAAGAACACGTGAGTATGTCAGGATGGAATGTATGGTATGCTACGAGATCGATTTGATCAGTATAAGAATGTTACAAAGATCCGGGCTAGTTTCATATCAGTTGATTTTACAGAATACCATATGCTGTTACTACGAATGATATAGATAATCTCGTATAGATTAAGAAAAAAATTAATATTTCAAAAGAAAAAAAAGATACGTACAAATTAACCCCCTATATTCAACTCATTATAACCATACCATTTTCACAGGGTATATCGCATCCAACAAAATCAACGTCCCCTCCCACAAGTCATCAATGTCGCGCGACACGCACACGTTTTCCCCCCTTGCGTATGCATCCTCGTGTATACAGTCGAGTTATACCGAGCGGGAGTCCAAAAGTCCAATAATAGGGGGCAATTATAACTCGAAATTTGCGCTTCGTACACACGAGTATGGACGGCAAAAGGATGGGGAGGGAGATGGGGGGGAGTAGAAAGTATGCGGTGTACTCGCGCAACTAGTTGGGAACTATTATATATTAGCACGGCCCGCATACCTGGGCAGTATACGCCGTTCACTGCTCCTCTCGCGCAACTTCCGCGAATGAGATAACGCCCTCGTAAACTCCCGATAAATTATAAATAAAAGCCCGTGAGATACACACATACATACACATAGATATAGATATACATTTACATCACGTGGTAGATATATACATGTATATACCGAGGGCATAACAGACACACACACACGCTTTCATTCGACCCCCCTCCGTAATTATAGACGCATCAGGCAGCTTGCGTAGAGCAGCAGCAGCAGCAGCTATCGTTTGACTTCTATTGCACGCTGTATACGGTGGTAACTATACCTCCATCCCTCCCCTCTCTTTCATCGTAAGTTTACGCGACTACGCAAATGTACGCATAAACAAACATACATGTACACACACATATATGTATATATATACGTACATACATACACATATATACCCAAACAAACATACGTCAACAAATGCATTCACACTAACGAGTGCGACTACTGCATGTATACGCGCGCTGCATCAAGTCTGCATTCATAGATGAAGTCACCCAAGCGCATATACCATTCTCTCTCGCTCTCTCTGTCTCTCCCTCTCTTTCAGTAGACACATTCGGCATTAGGTACACACGCAAGTACAGGCAAGAATTCAATGTAAATACGTATTTATATACATGTATACATTAGTGTGAGTGTATATATATATATATTTATATTAGTATATATGTAAGGCGTACGCGTGGTGGAGTGAACAGTGGCCTAACACTGAATAAACAGTTCCACGGTGCAATGAGGAAAGCATTACCGCGTGTTAAGCTAAATAAACAGAGAGAGAGCATGACAGTGGCTCTGCAGGTCACGAGAGAGAGAGAAGAGAATAAGGAGGAGACGGAGAAGGAACTAGTGGTGAGATTCCTTCGTATAGCAGGTGCTTTCTCTCTCTCTCTCTCTCTCTTCCTCACAATGGCGCGTAACGAGTATTAAAGTGGAAAGACCCTCGTGGCCTTACGACCGAGTCTCTTCGGCTCTTATATACGTGCCGCTGCAGCAGCAGCAGAGCGACGCGAGGCCTTGAGCAAGGGAGAAGCGCACAAGTCAGCCCGTTGAATTTCGAGTGAAAGAGGATTGAGGAATAGTTCGAGATATACGCGGAGTGAAGTAGGAGAATACATTCGTGATGCTTTCATTGAAACAATTCCTTGTAGTATATATATAGTATTATATATAACACTACACGTACACCGAACCCATGCTTGAAACAGTTTCGCTGGTTGGCCTGCTGGGTTTTCTTAGTCGAGGATTTAGATGCACTTACGGTTACACTCTCGCTCTAATTGTTTCATTAATCTACTTCCCGCATATACAATAGATTATTAAATCCGGTAAGAGTGACGAAGTGAATCATTAAAACGGCGAATCTGTTCTAATTTCACGGACCGCACGCTGCTAATGGTATCACCACAGCTCCTTGACTTTGCGGTACCGACGTCTTCCCCCTCCCCCTTGATAATATCGGTAACCCATCGGCTATTGTCCCTCACGCTGCTGTGTACAGGCGCCTCGCGTTCTCTCCCGCGTACGAATATACATATATATACAATCCATCGTATGGAACCTGTGCACAAAGCTTACAATTCCTCACGAGAAAACTATACAACATATAGCCAATCATCGTAGTCACGGGTAAAATAACTCCCCTTTCACGATTTATATATACATGTACCTACATATACACACATATAGATCACGTTTCACTCGTATGTATATATATTCACCGAGGCGGTAATATACAGTGAGTCACATACTCGCCGCGCACATTGTTTCCGCGTATTATCCCCGACGCATTGTAGTGTACACGCGGACGTTATCTAGGATCGAGTTTCCCCTGTGTTGCTGCTGCTGCTGCTGCTGCTGCAGCAATGTAATAGAGAGGCGATGTGCTGCTGCTGCCACCCGAGGCGCGCGCGCGCGCGTGCAGTAGTAGTAGTAGTATAGTAACCAGCGTCTCGTCTCGACTAATGCACTCTTCTTATTGGCCAGGCACTCCAATCAGCTGTCAAGCGTGGGAACCCGTGGACAATGCGAGTCGCGGATCGTGGTGATGCTGGTGGAGCCTTCAAAGCAAGCTAGTGAACGCGCGCGAGCAAGCTGGGTTTAATTACGACGCGAAGGTCTGATGGCAAATTCGGTATTAATTATCGGAGTGATCGAGGAAGTGATGCGGCTGGGTTGTTGTTGTTGTTGTTGCTGGATGGATGGATGGAATTTCAAGGATGTTTGGGTTACTGGTTGGTGGACGAAGGGGTTGAGGAATTTTAGATTTTTGTGGTATGGTGTGGGTAAGTGATTGGATACATTTGTAGGGGGGGTTGGGGGTAGAAGTGGTAACCGTCAGTGTGTTCGCCTGTTGTTCGCATGATTTTATGGTACTGATAATAATGTTCTGCTTTTATTTGATAATTATGTACCAATTTGGATACATAATTTTGGTAATCATGCAGACCACAGTGAATTTTAGCATTTACATTTGATAACGTATATGTTTTAACTATACTAGTAATACTTGCGGGTACGTTGGGGTGTTATTATTACACATTGATTTTAATTGAGAATGCTGACATTTGATTTACGTATTAACTCTCAGCTAGAGTTCTAGTATCAAATTAACTATTTTTCCACAAACCGATGAAATTTTATTCAATCGAGTTCGATATGAACACTTTCACGATACCATGTTATACATAAACCTGCGAAATTTGATAGTAACCCAATCGCTCACTTTAAAACAATCAAAGCTTACAACCCAGAAAATACAACAACATAACCAACCTTCCTTGCTATTTTCACTCGTTCACGCGTGCTTCTATATACTTGCCACGAATCGATGAAATTCCATACGCGGGATTCTCCGTTTTAACGCTCGAACGCTTCTACCTCTCTCTCTCTCTCTCGCTATATTAACGGCCAAAAATTTCTCTTCACTCCACCATATACACATATATGCACGCATACACGCAACCGAGAATGCAAATAACGATTTTATTCGCACGGGCGCTCGTAAATTTAACAGCGCGTCGCTGACGTCACGATCAAGTTGAACGCTCGGAATAGTGCGCTTATATTCTCCCGAGCGCGTGGGGTATATATGAATAGCACGACGACGGCAGCAAAGCTGATGGTATATATATACGTTTAAAATGCAACAAAATTACGCAACTCACAAGAGTACGAATCGTGGAGGGCAATGATGATGATGATGATTCGTCGACAGTTTGCCAGTTTTATTAGGGAGTTGCGTAGATTATTGTACGAAATTGTTTCTATAGCGACTCTTATGTTAGTAAATTCGATTTTTGAGAAAATATATGAAAAATAAGGTACTTTTTATATTTGAAAAATACAATTTCCCGTTGATTTCACAACGACGAATCTCGGAACTTGTTACGTAAATACATTTATTTATGTACGTAAATCAAATATCAAAATACATTTTATATATACACTCATCTGTATTTACAACATAACATTTTTTTCTGAGATTTACACGTACAATATTGTCTAACGTAAAAAGCTTCATACGAATCAATCGTAAAATGGCTAAAATCCTCCCGTATAAACCTCTTTAATAAAATAAAAAGCACAAATCGAGCGAGCGAGCAAAAACAAAATACTTCATTAAACAACTGTTACACAGCAGCTAAATTTAATCAAGGATTTTAATCGAATTTCATATCCAGTTTCCTGTCTACGAATCAACAAAAACCATTTATTTTTAGTAAAAATGAAAAAAAAAAAATTCGGATTCGCAACGCATAAAGCGTATATCCCTGACGCACAGATCGCCTGCAAATGATACTTATTCGTTTCGCGCGTAATCACCGCGCAATTGCCATGAAGCGACTTTAAACTCTCTCTCTCTACCGCTCTAAATTTACCGATCTTTTTTTTTCCTGCCTCCGGTCACCCCTCACTCCTGCGCTCGTAATTAACTTAATTAGAACGCTCATTCGTACAACTTCGCCGTTTTCATTCGATTATATATATTTGCCGTTTTCTCACTTAATTAAACGATATTTAGTTACCGGTCCGCTCTCTTTTGCCCGCTGCGCCTCACATCAAACGGGAGGGGCAAATTATGCATTCAGCAATTGCCATAATACAGCTAACGCATTTACAAGCCGCACGCGCCGCGCGTTTTGCCTATAACAACTGGGTTATTAATATTAATAATAATTCACTGCAAAACGCAATAATTCAATCGAATATACCAAGCATAAAACAAACCCTTACCCCACCCCCGGATGGTAATTAAATTTCTACATATATACGCATACACTTTTGTTATATACCTTCGATTTTTCCAACCACTATATATATATACACACACAGCACGCGATCGTCGACACGTTATTAATCATCATTAATTAGCCCATGTGCCTCTCAGCCACACCACTCGACTACTCATCGTCATCGCCTCTTCCTCGTTATCAATTCAAAAGTACATATATATCCAATGCTCGACTCTGGATAATGAAAAATCGCGGTATAAAGCACTATAACGCGCAACTGGAAAAATTAGCGTCTGACGCCCGACGTGTAACTACTACTACTACTGCGTAAGTGCGCAATCGAGCGTACGGTAAATCTCGCGAAGCACGTACTTGAGTGTGCGCACTAGCATGTATATATATATACAATATATACAACAAAAGGGGAGGGGCCGATGAGGCGTTCGACAGGCAAGCGCGAGGGTCGCTAATCTCGAGTAGCTATACGAGGCGCGAGCGAGCGTCGATTAGACGACTGACGCCTGAGCTTTCTCTCTCTCTCTCACTCTCACTCTCTCGATGTTTACATCCGTGAGTAGGACTGCGTTTAAATAATGGAGAGAAAGAGAAGGAGAGGGAGAGAGAGAGAGGCTGAAGGAGAAGTCGTCGTCGTTGTCGTCGTCCCCGTTGTCGACGAGTGACGTTTCCGGGTAATTAGGTCGCGAGGGAGGGTTGATGCTGCGGTGATTAGGTGGTTGTATATAGTAGTGCTATGTGTTGTATAGAGGAAAAGAATAGTCTCGTCTCATCTGGTTTCGTTCTATTGTCTCGTTTTGCTGCTTTACTTTTACAGTTATTTTCTATTAAATTTATCATTTCGCTGTATTAAAAAATTTAATCACTTTATAATATAATATAATATATAATATCTGCGTTTGCTAAATTATTTCGGCTAATCAGTTAATCGTCCACTACATCCGTTTGCACTCGCAATTAATATGAAATTAAACTATAATGATATGCTATATATATATAACAATAATAGAAATAACCGCAGTATAATTCACTCATCCGCAAACTAAATAACAAAGCCACGCCTGCACGCATCTATGTATATAACTCACTCGTACGATCTCCTCAAACGCTTTATTATATCACGTTAATATAAAATTAAAACAATCCGCATGCATTGCTATACTTATAACGATCCTCGTATTACTCTATATATACCATCTCTCTCTCGCGTGAAAAACTCTCTCACTCGTCACAGCTCGATTAATACCCTAACAATTTGAAATTTTCCATCTGGCAACCGAAAGAGAGAGAGAACGACTCACTCGCTCATACGTTCCTCGCATAAAGCCCACTACTGCTCATGCTGCACCTCGCCACGTCTACGTATATATATATATACGCGTCGTAACTACTTACGCGCTCGCTCGCGAACGCGCGCGCTGGCACGCGGCCCAATCGGAGATTCATCAAAACGTCTCCGCGCGCCGCTTTTTACGAGGCTTCATGACTCACTGTCTTTTCCTCTCTCTCTCTCTCTCTCTCTCTCTCTCTCTCTCTCTCTCTCTACCCCTCTCCCTCTTCTACCAAAGGTGGTTGAACTTTCCCTGTACACATATATATACATGTATACGTGCGTATATATGCACGCGCGGTTTTTCGATGCAGCAGCAGCAGCAGCAGCAGCGGTGGCGCGTTGACAAATGAAGGACGTTATCGCACGATGCCAAAACGTTAGATTCGAGAGCGACGATTAGGGGCAACGTGTGCGCGAAGATGAGCGTCAGGCGATAAATTTCACGGCCGCCGCCTGGGTTGTTTAATAGACGAGTGAGGTGTGCACAGAGGGGGGGTTTATTATTTCAGAGTGTTTGCTGCCAGCCGTCGATTATGTAGGCATGGTTTTCGCTTCTTCTTTTTTTTTTGTTATGCGTTAGAGGTGTAGTGTGGCTTGATTGATGCGTTTTGGGTGGGAAGATCGAAGCAGTTTTTTTTTGCTTTTTTTTATTAGAGAGAGAGAGTGAGTGAAGATTGATGTGTGTTAATCGAATTTGCGCGGGTCATTATTTCGTTTAATGGAAGAGATCTGGGTAATAGAGTGCGAAATAGCAATTTAGTTTATCAGAAGGTTCGATGCGTGTCGAAATAATGTTTTTTTAGTATAAATTATATATGTATATATATAGGGTTGGGTTATGTGCAACGAATTCGGGGGAGCTGGATAAACAATTGAGAATTCAATTGCTATTAATTAATGTGGTTGTTGTTAATTACAATCGTTTGTGAAATGTCGTTCAATTTTACAATGTAAATGTTGAACAAATGAGTTCCTCTCTATATCATTTCGAAGTTACGTCGTAGTTAAAAATAAACACTTTTTTATGGTAATTCTTATTGAACGAGCTATTTTGCATTACATTTAATTACCACAGTGTTCGCCAAACGTTAGCATTTTATACGATGTAACCTTACACTGCTTTTAACGTAAAAGAGCGATTCGAGTATGTAGGTACGTACGTACGTTATTTAATTTTACATTTACATAATAAAACTGACGTAATATTGTACAATTTCGAAAACTGTTAAATAAATGTTTCAATGCAAGCTCGTTAGGGAGTAATTAAGTCGCAAGCTCTAACGTGCATAACAAAATAGAGCATCGCGTAGTAGCGTAGTAAGACAATTCCATGTATATAGCTACGCGCATGTGCAGCACGACAAGGTGTATGTGTATATATGTATGTATGTATACGCGTGTGTGTCTGATTGTGCTCGCGCACATACGATCGTGCTCTTAGTCGTTAGCTATTGCGGTTATGCTGCATCTCGCTGTACGTACTAATTATTTCCGTACCGCTAAATCCCATATCACAATTGAGATGTTGCCGGGGATTTATTAGGGTAATAAATATTACACGTCTATCCGCGATCCTCAATAATTTATCTAATTGTCTGACCTGTCTGTTATGCTATTGTTGATATAATAAACATTATTATTATTATTATAAAACAAAAGAAGATTTCGTAATTATAATATTTTTTTTCTTCGCTTCTGTATTTAATAATTTCATACGCGTTTCTTTTGTGTCGTTAATAATATATAATGCCTGTCAATTTTCCAACGAATAATTATGATATTTACTCTGAATCTGATTAAATGGAGAAATATATGTAATTTATTTAAATTTACATAATATAATAACAATATTTACGTTTTAAAACGTTAATTATAGTTCCACGATTGAGTAACCAATAGAGATTTCGGAATATTAAAATTCGCTCGCATTGGATAATAATTTTGACGGAATTTAATTTAGTTTTAATTAGTTTCAGCGTCGTACATATTTATAATTTATTATCAATGAAATATCTCTATAATATTATTCATAACGTTAAAATCACGAAATCTGTTCTACTCTTTTGCTACATTTATCCGAAACTATATGCAATATAGAACACGCGCATAATATATACTTTATAACGTTAACGAGCGGTTCTTCATTCTTTTCATCTTCCTCTATATCCTATACATTACACAAAATATTATTTTTCAAAAGTGTATCGTCTCGATATAACCACAGAGTAATTCTAACGATGTCTCGTACAAGACAAGACCTTCTTTAATCACCGCCTTTAAAAAAAAAAAAAAGATAAAACCTTCTCCCTCACATTTCCAAGAACAATTAATGCAGAATAAACGAGCCCCGAGGAGCAGCAGGCGAAGAGAAAAAAAAATCAATCGACCACCTCATTTTTTTTTTTGTTTTCAACGCAAAACGTTCTCTCGCTCACCTCTCGGGTTTCGCATTTTCCTCGCGCGCGTCGGCGCGAATGACAAAGCAAGTTCGAACGACAAGCCTCTCCCCTTACTTTCTCGGGAAATCTCGGGCAACCTAACGCATCCTCCTCCTCCTCCTCTTCCTTCTTCTCCTTCTCCCTCGACGGGGCGATCGTATATCCGATTTTGCATAGCGTCTGTTGTATCGTAGAGCGCGCTCGATACTTGCTCAAGAGAGGTGTACGAGAGATATCGATTACTCTTGCGCATCTGCCAATGTATAGGGTAGTGAATGGAATGTGGAACGATAATAATAATTATATACTGTTGGTAGTGTCGTTTCTATATAGTGCAGCTATGTATATGTTGGTATAGGAACTGGAAAACTAGGAGGATGTAGCAGTATTTGCATTGAGTGAAAAAAAAGGTGTAATTTTCAAACAAGGATAATCGACTACTGTTCTTTTACTGTTATTTAAGAACCGACTACTGGGAAAAGTATTCAAAGCAACAATTTTAATGTATACGTATATATCTATAATGTGAAAGTAACCATAAAAGTAAATAATAAATAAATAATAACACCTGATTTTCCTTAAAAATAGATATACGATAACCGATTCTTCATTCCCCCCTTACGTCCGTTATAAACTAAGAAAACTACCGCTTCCAAGTGAACACAATGTATACATGAAAATTCAATTAGCGATGCGCCGTCAAGCATCCCTCGAAGCTTCTCTCTCTCTCTCTCTCTCGTCATCCGAAACATCATTAGTCCCGGGGAATCACCGCGCATAATCCTAGATAGCCATAAAAAGGAGGATAGCCATTTCAACCCCCCTAGCCTCGAAAGCACACACAGAGAATATATATATAGGCGACGACGTATAGTGCGTGTACCAAGCTCGGACCACAGCGCATAAAGCGACGTTAACGTGCCGTAAGGAGGGGAGAGGAGAGGATCCCATAAAAACGACGTCCTCTCTCTCTCTCTCTTCCCGTCCGCTGCATTATTTCCGTAGCGCACTTTTGAATTTATGTAGATGGCCCCGGCTGCTTAAATCATGACCTTAACCTCGGGTGAAAACGTATATATATATATACATATACATAGTATATGCAAGGGTGGGCTAGGGCGGGATTTTCGACGCTGCTGCGACCTCCTCGTCGAAAAGGCTCTCGAGTTCGCGAACGATACGAGTGTAGTGGCACTCGGCGTGCTCGGTAGAGGTAGGTGTATGTATATATAGGTATACGGTAGTTACCGTGTTTTTTTTTTTATTTTCCTCGTATACCTTTTTTCGTCGAGACGAGAGTGGCCTGATTATGCGGCGCCTCGCCACTTTTGATTTATCAGGTTGGTATATAAGGAAAGAGAGCATCAGCCGCTATATATGTATATATATATATAACGAGCGGCTAGGTTTTTCACGGTACTACGGGATGAACTATTTATGGGGATTTATGGAGTACGTAGGCGGCAGTGGTATGGTGGTGGTGGTAGCATAGTAGCGGTATGGGTAATGTAACGGCGCGAGGCCGCGAGCATCTGATCGTTTGACTTATGGCCATTAGCACGGACGTTTATGGCGCAAACGGTGGGGGGTTATGAAAGCGGGATTAGGTCGAATTTTATCGTGATTTGTGAAGTGCCGAGCTGCCGGAGAGGGGGGGGGGGGAGATGGGCAAGGAATGTACAGTGTATATATATGAGGAGGGGAGGTAGTCATTGTAAATATGCGATTTAGAGGGGGGATTATTCGTATATATGCGGGTATGTGCAATGGTGTTCAGATATGTATATATATATTGATTGATTGTTATTCTCGCGACGAGTGGCTTTGAATTTTAATTGGTCTATATACGATTGCATTCTACATATATATAGATATATTTTGCGTATGTGTGAAAGGACGAGGAAGAGTTTAACAACGTTATGCGTATATATATATAGCTGTTGTAATGCGTGAGAGCGCATACGATCAATCTGATTTCTCGTTATTCGAATAACAGCGATAAGCTCTTATACGATGTTTAATAGCGATACGATCGTGCGCGTTTCCAGGTAGAAAATAACAACAGTTCGGTAATAGCGCGGATCAGAACTTTTCGATTATTTAAAAATAACGTGGCCCGTGCGCGCGTTGGCTAAATTAATTTTCATTTTTTTCCAAATAGGTATCAGTAGCCGTACCGATGGGATAACAAACGCGTTCAGCTGTATATCAACAGGTGTGCAAACAATTAAAATTTCATTTTTTTTTTCGTCACTCATCCTACCATCACATCACCACCTCCTGTCGTACCTCTATACCATCATCGTATATATATACATTTCACATAACAATGCTTTAATTATAACGCGCTCATTGTATTCGACTGTCTCACCTGACTAAACTGCACAAATTACCTTAATTACAACTCAAACAATTAATTAAAACTGTCTCGGGTATTCGCCCGCGCGCGCGCGCGACAGAGCTTCCCACGGTTTAATTAATAAGTGAAATACACTGGCTCATCGTGAGCCCTCGCGTTCACAGGGCGTGAAAGAGAGAGAGGGCACCCATGATATTTTAATTAATCAACGCACGGTCTAAGTAAATATACCTAGACTACTACTACGGCATTGTCACTGGTACAGCTGTCGTCGTCGCGTAATCCCAGTACGATTTTTCTATTAAATTCGCCGGAAGCACTGTACAACGACGATCGGCGACAACTCGCGCGCTACAAAGACACCGCGCTTTGTACAATTTTAATTGCAAAGACTATACACCCGTTGCTGCTATACTGCTTATATACGTTGCTTCTTCTTCTCCTCCTTCGTCGTCCTTTCTGTCGTCGTTCGCCTCGGCACTTATTTCCGTATTCCTTTTAAACGGCATCCGGAAATTACAGGCCGTATATATATATATATAGTAAGCGCGAGGGGGTCTCGCAGACAGCGCTCAAACTGAATTTGTAAGCGAGATTCTGTGCGCCGCCACTACTACTACTACTACTCCACAGCCCTTTAATTCGGCAGCCACAGCAGCAGCAGGAGCCGCGCCTTTGTTCGCCCTCCAATTCCAGGCCGAATGAAAGACTTGTTCGCTCTGCCTTTTCCTCGGTATATAGGAAGCAGGCAGGAGTAGCACATCGTGAATTCGTAAGCGCGGCGAGACACGAGAGGCGTGTATAGTAGTAGTAGCAGTAGGTCGCTGACCATTAGCTGTTTTCCCTCGGCGGTCGCGCGAGTCGATAAGCCGATCCAACTTGGAGGAGGAGAGGAGTCACGTAATTGCCGGGGCAAACAGCCCGGCAAGTTTGTCGTTACTGAGATTCTCTCTCTCTCTCTCTCTCTCTGCGAGTGGAGATAGAGGTGGGGAAGTGTCTAGGATCTGTCACCGTTTTTGTCGCCTGCTTTGCTCCGTTTCGTGTTTGGTAGATCGTTTTAATTAGAAGTGACGGGGGATGAATTTGAGTGCTGGTAAAATCTGGCTTGTGTTACTGCAATTTAGATTGGAGCTTTGAATTTTATACCTTGTTGTACTTGAAACGGTTGTATGTCGTGTCGGAGAGTGGGAAAACGTCATTACGTGGTTAAGATAAGGACGTGCTGAGCAAGTATGATAATTAGACGGTAGTTGTAGATGATAAAGTGATAAGTTTGCTATTAAGTTGTTGTTGTCGTTCTTTCTTTTATGGTTTTCTCGTTTAAGTTTGTTTCGTATAATTTATTGCAGTGGTAAGGTGTACCGACATGAAGTCTTTATCAGTTAAGCAGTAACTTATGCTGTTATTGTATTACAAGAAGATTAATTTCATGCGTTTAAAAGAAACATTTGTATATGGTATATACGGGTCACAGTAAATCAGATCTGCAAGAGTAAACATGATATTTAACCGAGCTGGACTTAATTTATTTTGAGAAGTTAAATTAATGATGCTCATAATTTGAAAAGGATTATTAATTGATAAAATAACGTTATATCCGTATTAATACGCGCACGTATAATCGTAAACAATCACTTAAACGGTATATATATCACAATACAAATTTTCACTTTCATCAAATATTCAATGAAATAATATATACAAATCGCTACAACCATTACCTATACGTGTCCGCCACCAAATAATCCAATCGTCGCAACCAGCGGACATTCACAAATCAAAAAAAGATCACAATAGCGTATACGATAATCAAGCAATTTTTTTTTACCCTCGTTGGAGCCCGTTCAGCCGAGCAATCTCCGCGGGCGGAAAGAGAAAACAAACGCGTTGGAAAAAAAAAGCTGCAACCGTACCACCACCACCACGCGTTCATTCAAAGTACACGTGGTGTGCGGTGCGACACACGGACCGAGTGTGTTATCGAGATCGGCCCTTTTTTGCCACAGCTTTATTAAACGTGGAAAGAGCAGTGTACGCTGCACACGTGTCGTGGAGGTACCGCACGCGTGTACATACACACATATATACGCGTGAGTAGATCAATCTCGGTTCGGTCAGACTGTCGTGTCGCAATTTGTACGCGGATCTGTCTTGGCAGATATATAGAGAATGCGAGAGTGTATGTATGTATATAGAGACCTTTTTTCTTTTTTTTTTCTTTTCTTCTTTCAAGCCCTCCGGTGTACATCGTTCGAGCTATTTGGGCTGGATGGGATATATACGTAACGAAGGTATACGCTAATTACGCGTAAACGCGCCGTACGACGTGTCCGCGGCAGCTGTGTGTATAGTATAGTGTATGTAGTACTACAGATTTAGATATGGCCAGAACCGAGAGAGAGAGAGGCGAGTTGGTACGTGTCACGGCTTCATTTTGCCTAAGAGGATGGATGTGTGTATAAGATGTAGGTTAACGAAGAGGCGCGGCCAGTTTAGTTCACCGGATATACGCAGGAAGAGATGCGCGCGTATATAGCGATTATGGTTAATGATATTGATTATTTTTGGTAATTGGAAAGATTTTGCGTGGAACATGTTTTTTTTTTGTTTGTTTTTTTGGTTTAAATATTCGTAATTCTGGGTAACGGTGGAGTGAAAAACATTTTTAGATAACTTGTAGCGATTTTTATTCAAACATTCGGCTACTGAATATACGTGAATTTTTGGGAAATGTATACATTTTTGTTCAATGTATGAATAAAAAAAAAAGGAAAAATCAATAGAAAATAGCCAATGAACTATAAAATTTCAAATATTTATTCGATATGAATTCGTTTGGCATAGATTTTATTCTATCTATTTGTACACAAAAATAAAAAACGAAAAAAATAACATTTTTCCTATTCAACTTAGTTACCAGAATATACTCCTCAGTAAACACTGCCTCTAAAACTACAACCATTCTATCCTTCAAATGAATAAGTTTTACCATTCAGTCTTAACCCTACTTACAAGCTTTCTCTCCTACTCTCTCCCTCTTTCCTTCTCCTTCGCATTTACCTACTCACGCGCGGAAATTTAAATATATACATTTCTTAAGCAACGCTAAACACGCGAACCACCAAACTTCCCAGCTCTGCTCTCTACACAATAACGACCTGAAAGCTTGCCCTACACAACTGCTAGCTATATATACTATATAGCAGCAGCAGTCGCCTCTCGTAAGAGATTCCGCGTCGCCCCGTAGTTAATTAATATATCGTATACACGAGGTTGTGCGCGCCACACAACCACAATACAACGGAGAAAACACGATAAAGCTTCTTGCCCTCGACCGTACACCCGGTATATGTAAAGTACACAGAGTCTCTCTCTCTCTCACACCTCACACCCTCTTTCCGTAATGTATCGCTCTACACCAAATTCGCATTTACCAATGTATACATGTATATACAGATAGTAGATTCGATGAAAAAAAAAATGCTAGCTGCTGATTATATTCGATCGAATCGAGCGAAAATCTAACGCGACAGTGGAAAGTTTGTTCAGGTCTTCGAGTTAAATTTCGAATTGGAGAATGTCATATTGAGCGCGAGTGAGCGGGAGAGAGAGAGAGAGGAGTTGGAGAACGTGTGCGCGAGAGGAGTGAAAATCGTAAGGAAAAGAGAGAGAGAAGCGACATATTCTGGCGCCTGCAAGAGCACCAGTAGAAGACGACGAGCGAGCTAGCGAGCGAGAGAGAGAGAGATAGAGTCAAGTGTGGGTTCGCTCGGTAAGGACGCTAGAGTGTTTGCCTAGCCGGGGCACGAACCCTGTAAATAGAATCCCATTAAAGCTCTGACGCGTTCAGCCGGTCGTCTCTCTCCCTCTCTCTTCTCCTGTCTCCTCTCTCTCTTTCCCTTAGCCTAGTTCACTCTCTTTTCTCCCCGTCTTCTTGCGCGTGTGCTCTCTCCTCTCCTTCTTCCTTCGCTCTTTGCTTCTTCGTTCGTGCTGTCGCCCTTTTTCAGCTTGAGCTTTTCTCGACCATGCGCGCCTATATCCTTTTTCGTATATACCACGGGCTACGGTTCAAAGCATCTCCGCAATTATATCACCGTCTCCCCTCCCCTCCCCCCACCTTTCTTTACCTCTCCTCTCGCGCGCTACATAATCTCCGTCCGATCAAACACACCATATCTTATCTCATTAATCAAGCGTCTTTTGATCCCCTTTAATCCGCCTTTGCCTTACAGCATCAACCTGATAGCGAAGATCACCCGGAGATTCCGGACAATTTTTTTGCTCTCACAGGTATGCTATTATCGTCGTGCGCTGATCGTTTCCAGCGCGGGGTTTTATGGGAAATGCTGGAACTTAAGACAGCAGGTGTCTTTGTAGTTATACAATGTAGGTATATATATGGTATACCGAAAAAGGAAATTGTTATTCGGATTGTGTATTATTACTATTACGGTTAGCTTGAAAATATAATGTTATACGAATTTCTGAAAACTTGACTGACATTATACGAATGCACTTACAGAAAAATATACCGCATTCCAGGGGGGACTGACTCGAGTCCAGCTTTTGCAATCTTTACAACATTATAAAGCAGGTCATGTAATTTTTTGCCGAAAACTTTTTACTACCGACCAAAATTACATGCAGCGATCTCATGCATATTTCAGTACGGCCCGGCTTTAATATCCTCTTTCTCTCGCCAGCTCTCTCCCTCTCTCTCTCTCTTTCCTTCTCCTGCTACGTACGAAGCGAGGTCTCACCCCGTCGTATATATATATATACATATATAAACGAAAATATGAATTTTTAGACTAGCGCCCGTCGTCGACCCTCAAAGAAACCTCGCCGTCCCAAAAAACCGCGAATCTCCCACGAAAATTCAGCTGCACACTTCTTACCGTCAAATGAAAATGAGATTCGCGCGCGGGGATAGCACCTGGACTGAGCATATATATATATACTGTTGAGGTACTGCTCTACCCTGCTGTCGTACTGTACGCGATGTATATATGAGTCGACGGCACGGATTTTCACTGAGAATTCTCGGATATTAATTCCAGCTGCCACGTCGTTATAATTAATATCACTTATGGCCACGTATACATTTATATAAATAGCTTACTTCTTCTCTCTCCCAATTTGTTTTCTTCTTACTGTCAACTGACTAATCGTTAGCACGATACTTCCATCCTTAGCTACTTCTCTCATATCACTTGTGCCTCATTATTATCTATACCTCAAGCATGACGGAGAATGAGAAGGAAAAAAATTGAAGAGAAGAACGAAACGCGCGTCAGCTGGAAAAACAAAGTCACACGTGTGTGCGCTCAAACTCAGTCGTAGCTCTCGTAGCCCGTCGCTCTCACTCCCCTAAATAATGCACCCGCCCGACTCGCGGTCGCACTAATATTTCAAAAGGCGCACGGGCATACGCCGCATCCACCGCTACCGCTGCCACCGCCTCGAATTCTGCATTACGTATGAATATATGGAGATACCTTCTCTCTCTCTCTCTCTCTGTCTCACTCACTCCCTCTCTGCAGGTCGGTCATGCACATATATATACGTGTGTATATATACATATATATACATACATGTATACCGAGCAAAAAGCAGCGCCTAATTTTCTCCAAGCCGACGCACCTTTCGGCTCTCGGTACAGCGTTAAACTTTCATTGCTAATTACGTTTGCGGTACGCGGTCTGTGGGGGTGTATGTAGTCCCGCATTGAAAGCAATTTGCGCTACCGGGCGTTTTCATTCATTTTTTTTTTTTTTGATACTTTTCCCTGTTGCGATGCTTTTTTCGCTGTGGCGTGTACGAAGCGAGTGATATTTCTCTTTCGAGGTGCGGGTATACGACGACGGACAATCTGTTGGGCGCGGCTTTTGTGCGCACCGGACGCGGACGGAGGATGATGCATGGCTGAGTTTTCAACGGCGCGAGGTAGAGGTAGAGAGAGAGAGTGAGCGAATAGCTCTGTGGATATTTAGATGTCGGCGTGATGCAGGAATTTCGTTATTCGACGTTAAGCTCTGGGTATAGGTTGAAATATAACTATAAGGTATAAATGTTTTGAGGTATTATGGAACGACGAATGAATAAAAATATTCTTTAATACGCGGTTAGTTAGTCGTTAAAGTTTAGTAACTCGCCTTTTTTTTACACGCCGCAGAAGACCCGACGTCGATAAAAGTCTTTATGCAGAGAGATACTCGTGAAACCTTAATATGTTTTTTTTAGCAGTTATATATATCGTATAACAATGAAATAGATGTTACTCACTTCCACAAAAGAGCACCTACTCGCCCAAAACTATCCATCGGGGTTGATTATCCCATTAGGTATGCACATACATTAGGTATATAGTCTCATAATAATTTCAACCGATTAAAAACCTTTTTACGTACGTTCGTATGCTCCGCAACCTCGAAAGATACGTTGCTCCATACACGAGGCCCCCCGTGGAGGGCAAAGTTTCAAATTCGATGAAATTATTATGAGACATACACATTATAAGTAGTCGTGCGGGGAATATGGTGGGGAGTTGTAGAGGTAACTTTGACGGTGAAAGAGAGAGAGAGAGAGAGAGAAAGCTGTACGCGCAGTCAACTTCGTCAAGACAATTAGAAACTTTTTAAAAACAGAGAGGTGTATATATTTCCGCGGGGGAAACGGCTGAAGTGTAAAATAAATTTGACGGTAGGTGCGGGTACTACGCTATATACGTAGGTATAGTAGCATACGTCGCGCTACTACGGGGTCATAATACGGATAACGTCACTGCGCCATGCACCGACTATATACGTCCAGCTCGAAAGATATAATACCGCTCTCTCTCTCTTTCCACGGCAAGTATTTTGTATCGTTGTAAAATGCACCGAGCGATAAAGCAGCAACCACCCACTATAGCCTCCCCTCTGTGCCTTCTCCCTTTTCCGCACTTTTTAAGTAGTTCATCAACTGCGCGACGGTGGCGACTCTCTCTTGACTAGAGGCTGCAGCAGAGTGAACAAGAGAAAAAGAGAAAGATAGAAAAATAGAGAAAAATAGAGAATGAAAGAGAGAGAGAGAGAGAGGAAAAGTATTTACGTCGCCGGGACCCCTTAAGTGAAGCCATAAAGCATTTTTACGAGGGCGTAAAAAAATTTTATCCGCTTAAATAATCTCGCGACTCTCGGCGTACGCTTTCTCTCTCGAGTGGTGGAAAATCCACGCGTAGCAGTGACAACTTTCCCTCTCTCGCCTCTCTCTCTCTCCTCCTCTTCTGAGTAGAATTTCCCAGTCGAGAGAGAGAGAGAGAGAGAGGAGAATCGCTGTGTATCAATTTCACCATAGCGTTGGTAGATAATTGAAGCGACACGCGCAACGGATATAGCCGATGAAAATTCGTACGAGAGACCTGGAGAGTCCCGATTTACATAATATGTGGGTAATGGAATTTTCAGAAGTGTGTACGAGAGGGATAGGGAATGCCAAACCAAGGGTGAGTCCATATCGCGCTGTATGTATGTGTGTGTGGTACGACGATAGTTTGGAAACTGAGAGAGCGTCTGTGGGATTCCAGGTGATTTTTCTCATTAGAGGTAAGAGAGATAGAGGGAAGGATTTCAGGGCGCGGATTTCGCGCGAATTCCGCGGCTGTAACTAAAAGTTCGAGTTTTGCGGGGGTGGTCTGCGGTGAAAGGGAGAGGTTCTCTCTACGGTCCCTTTTCACGTTTTTCTCTCTGTCTCTCCTTCTCTTCTTGGTTTCGAAAGTTTTTCGTCTCGGTGAAGAAAGAAAGTCACCAGCCGTGCAAGGGAACGGGGTGACGTTTATTGAATTTTAATTGAGAAAGAGATAGCTTCGTCGTAGCCGCTGATGCAAATGTGATTTTCCGAGAGTTTCCGTATAGCGATACGAAAAAATTGTAAAGGTTTTATAGCTATATACGTGGAAAGAACAAAGTTACCGCGGTAACCTCGTAAAAATGTGAAGGGAGAGATGAGAAAAAAAATCATTTGCTAATCTTTTTTTTTTTAACATGGAGATTTCATGGAAGTTGTTTAGTGCATAATTGGCTGAAAAGAATGGTAATTAATATGTGAAGAATTTTATGTAAATTTTCAAGATACTTCGCAGAGGGTAAGTGGAGATTTTATACCCGTGCGTAAGATTTCATGTATCATATTAAAATCTTCTTTTTTTTTCTAATTTCTACTCTGTATATACACAGTGTAGGTGTGTGTGTGTGCTCAGGGAAATTTGGACTTTGAAGTGCGTACCGTGAGTTACTGCACGCTGTCAGAAAATTAAATTTTTTTCCGCGTACACGCTCGGGAGCGCGCGCGCGCAAGCGCGATGTAGGAATTTTTTATGATACATAATAAAAACTGAAGTATTTGATGCGAGGAGCGAATTTTTTTTAAAGACGGATTTCCCAGAGTGCAGAGACGTTACGTCATACCCATACATTTTCCTTCTTATCTGAAAAATTTATGTGTTTTTTCGGCCCTGACAACATTTTTTATATCTTACCCGCTCGATGCGAGATAAAGAGAGACAGAGAACACATATTTCGAATGAATATTTCAACGGGAAAAATCATGCATCGCTATACCTTTATTCATAAATTAATAATGCGGAGAGAGAGAGTGAGAGATATAGTCGTCTATAAAAGGAAATATTAATAAGAGCTAAACTGACAATAAAATTGGAATTTTAGAGAGGTATTTTATCGTTTGTGAAATATGAAAAAATTATGTCATGAAATGAAATATCCTTCTATAATTTTTATTACCCCTCTACAGAAAAGTATAACACCGACATTCCATTACGTCTATACTACCGAACGAAAAATGACCAAAATCATAGGTCACTTCACAAAACTCAAAATCTACATATCCGAAACAGCAACTAATTTCTCTATTACAAAACGTCTGTACAGCAACCAAATCCAACGAAACCCCGTGAACCACGTGGAACGCGAAACCCTTCGAGGAATCCGTCGTCCGACATCACTTTCATCAGTACGCGCTTACGAAAGTAGTAGTAGTAGTAGACTGCGGCGAAAGTTCGTCCCGGTCTTTGGCGTACACTGACGCTGCTGCTGCTGCTGCAGCGCACCTCCGCGAGGAATCCATTAAACGCTACTGGCAAATCGAATTTCGCGGGCTAGACAAAAGGACCGCGGCCGTATAACGGTCGCAAAGACGCGCAGGGAACCGTAAGGACTCGTCGTCGTCGTCGTTGCAGCGTCTCCGTCGTATATATAGCTTGAGCAACGCGCGAAGAACTCGAACTACGTTCCCTTGATCAGGCTTCAGCGGAGAGGTGAAATTCGGCCGCGGTATTGGGATTGCCAGTGAGGATCGTGCAGAAAGAGGAGATGAGGGAAGGATGAAAAGAGATTTAAGTTGGGTAATGGGTGGTGAGGTAAATGGGGGGGGGGGGCATGGGAATTGTTGCTAATTGATGTACATTTTTTAACCAATTAAACGGATTAATGATATATGATAATATATGTTTTTATGCAATTTATTATAATAATTATAATTTATAATACAAAGCATTATACGAAAATAAAATAATGAAGAAATAATCTTATTTTCATGAAAACTTCCAACTCTTGTTACCCGAAATTCAACCACAAACTAGCAACCCGCAGAATAACAGTAGTCAATCAAACATTGAAATCACGAAGAAACACTCGCACGCAAGACGTTATATGCAGTGCTCTACCACAAATGCGCTTTTACTCTCTCTCTCTATTACTAGAGACCGGGAACCCGACGAAAAGCAAGTTCTCGTAGCGCACTCAGCGCCGATGAGTTTCCTCGATTAGCCTTTTCAGGCCGTCTCTTCTACACTCTCTCTCTCTCTCTCTCTCTCGCGCGCGCGCACAACCCCCCGCGCCTCATTATGTCAGCGCGCTCTCGCAAAGTGAATGGGGAAAACGCGCGAACGACGTTCCTACATTATACACATACACACATCCACGTCGTTGACGTCGCGTCTACGTTGGTATCTAGGATAGCATCGTTTTTGCGATGATTGCAAGACGACGAGGAGGATGTCTGCCTGCTTGCCTGCCAGCCTCAGGGGGTTGATGTATATATAATACGCGTCGTCGTCTTTTTGCTTATAGGGCTGCGTGGCGCGAATTTAGCAAGCGAGTATA
This sequence comes from Torymus tubicola, assembly GCA_035583055.1. Lineage (NCBI taxonomy): Eukaryota > Metazoa > Arthropoda > Insecta > Hymenoptera > Torymidae > Torymus > Torymus tubicola. The sequence goes on from JAWWEQ010000045.1 coordinate 16,434,197, forward strand.
TAGCAGCGCTGCAAATATTTGCAGGCTGATCAAAAACCACGGTCGCCTAATGAATTGTAAACAGTTGGGATGGGGGAAAGGCCCGACGACGTTCGCCGCGTTGCTATATATATATATACCTTTTTCATCGTTTATATCGCGCGAGTGTCTTTCATTCCTGGTGGTTGATTATACTTATGTGGTGGTTTATACGATGATGGTGATAATTCATTCGATGGGAATTTTCCGTGCATTATGCAGAGGTGCGATTTGGGGAAGTAAGTGAAATGTTTTTTCGTGAGGAATTAGTGAAGAAGGGTTGCAGATGAGAAGTGGGGAAGTATTTTAATTTGGTTGGTAGGTGAAAGCTTTTGGGGTTGTGGTATAACGAGCGAATGTTTATGTTACTTTGCTTCAATTAATATCTATAGGTCTTTTATAATATGAGGGAAAAGGGTCGAATGTAAATGAAGAATAGGGTGCAGAGTATAACGGAACGAATTGTACTTTTGACGATTTAATTGAACGTTGAATATTCATAAAGCCGTTCATCTAACTATAGAATTTCTTTCAATAAATCTTTCGCATATTATAAAAGGTTAAATATAAGTCACTGTGGAAGTTTCAAATAAAACTTGGATATATTTGTTTTGTGATTTGCGACGACATCGTGTCAACTTTTATATTAGTTACGAGAATAGTTGTAGTAGAATCTATTTTGGTATTATCAATTTTCACTAAAAATATAATGATATTATAAGGTCTATTCTTAGTTCGTCGCTTGTTCTCTTTATACCAAGCTTTCATTCTTTATGTCGAATAACCGTTTTACAGTATAATCATTGTCACTTTTAAAATAAACAGTTTCTCGGAAAATTGAATAAAACTTCCTTTCTTTTATAATAAAATAAATCTCTTGGCTGGGATTCAAGAAGATTGACCGATTCAACAAAGAAACATTGTAAGCCAAATCCAGATATTCGAGAAATTCATCTATCGAGGACTGATGTTGACACTTCTAACACAGACGTAAAATTTCAACCTCGGTGAACATAAACCATCAAAATCTGGGTGAAAATTTTCAAATCCTCGGCCACTACCGTCGTGTCCTACCTAGCCTCTCGATTCATCGGAAAATGGAATTCACTGGATTTTCCACACATACTCTCTCTCTCTCTCTCTTCGATTTGAAAAAGCGATAAAACTTTTTGCCCTGTCGTAGACAGAAAAGTAATCAGAATCTTTCTTTTCCTCGATCTGCAATAAAACGGGTTACCTCAACCTCGCCATGTGTGGTGCAAGCAAGCACGCACATTAAACAAATACTCACTCAAGAGTATAACAATAGCGTCCTACAACTTCGAGATTTAATTCACAGGCAAACTCGCGCATTAGATTTTCATCCACAGAACGCGCCTGTTTGATACAATGCACTATATACATATATACACGCAGGTGCGCATATCTCCATGCACACGTAACCCCCTGAATAAATGAATACCTCCATGCGTCGCACTCGTACATTCATTAGACGTGACATACCGGTGACGACGACTATGGCGCATCTATCTATTAAAAAAAAAAAAGATGAGTAAACCTCGCGTAGTAGGATACATAGACAGTACGAGAGTGAGTAAACTTTTACAATTTCGTTCCATATTCACCACACCTCCCCTCGTTTATCGAACTACAAGTGAGAGAGAGAGAAAGAGATAGAAGTCATAGCAAAAACAGGTTCCATTGATACCAGAGTGACACGCATGTGTTATACACGTATGTATACATTATTGAAAATCCGATTGCAAGGAAGGTATAGACTTGACGCGTAAACTCGCGATATGGCGCACCGCCTGCGCACGCATCGGATTTATTTTACGCGCGCCGCGTACACGCTCAACAGTAATAGTAGTAGTGGTGGTAGTATTCAGACGAATGATGGACGACGTCATTTTAATTGAAATTCCCGCTGCCGCGCGCGTTCCGCCACCATCGTCTATGTTGTGTTGTCGGCGCAGTACGCTTTCGCGCTCTATTGAATTCTGTTTCTTCGCTTTTGCCCCGGGAGTAATTTGTGCGCTGGTTATGTTTTGCTTTGTTTTCATATATTTCCTTCTTCTTCTTCTTCTTCTTCTTTTTTTTCCTGGTTTGTTTGAAATGTGAGAGATAGAGTTGGTGATTAGTTGCACATATGAGGGATGAGCGGTAGACGATATAATTCTTTTTGATAGATAGCTGCAGCAGGTTTATCCGTTGCTGATTTATAATAATGGAACATTAATTAGAAAGTATGAAATATAATTAATTAAGAAAATTTATCGCAAGACACGCAAGTTACTGGCGCTTTGAGAAAATAGTATACGATAATAACTCGTATTCAAATCAAAATTAAAAATCAAGCGAAGTAGAACAAGTTGCGTAAAGAGAGTTTTCGCAGAGTGTTTTATCAAGAACCGCGATGGTTTTCGCACGTTTCAATTTAAAATTATCGAGAGTCCTTGGACAAACGCGCACCCTGGCACTTTTAATCAATCTCCTCGTAGCCACCATCCCCACACCCTTATAGTATATACCACATCCTTCTAGCACCCGATCGCTAATTGCGACAACACAGCCTTCCCCCAACACAACTCCTTCCTCTCCCCTATACTCTACTCAAACCTCAGCTCTTTCTCACCTCCACTCCGATTCCTTCCAGATAGCCTCAGTTTCGCCACGCAACAAAGCGCTCTTTCTCTTCCTCGAAACACACACACACACACACTCTCTCTCTCCTTAAAGGCACCGATATTTCACAGCTCGCGTAGCGCCACAAAAGCTGCACTACGCCGCCCCAAGAGCAAGATAACGCGAGCGCGTACTTTCGAACAACGCGCGAGTTTCGCACAATGCTATACCGCGCGAGCGCTACTACAGCCAAAACCTTTTGAACGGGTGCGAAATACGCCCGACTCGTGACTTAATTACAATGCTACTACTGCTACTACTACTACTCTTGATGTCGTGTACACGTTTATATATAGATATATACAAGTATATCCTTTATACGTGTGCAAAGCGGCCCACCAACCGATGGTTTTTCGCTGCAAAGCGACAGAAACGTTAATTTGTATTATACTCGCGAGACACTTTGAATCCGAGTCTCGTCGTTCGGGTAGCAAGTTCGAGCTTGCGTAGATATACATATATATGTATATAGAGGTTGTATGTTGCAGCTGCTGTTATTCATAGGGGCATGACAAAGCGCACGAATAACAAGCTCTAAATTACGCTGCCGGAGGGGGGAAGGGGGAGGGGAAGAGAAAAAGAAAAGCGAAGACGAGGAGGCCGAGTGAGGGAAGTTTTGAAGTTGGGTAGTAAGATGAATGGCCGATCTTTCCTTAGCGAGGGAGAGAGAGCGCGGATGCTATTTTAGATGGCTTCGTATATACGCGGGTGCGGCGAAAAGGTATAACTTGTTTAATTAGTTTATTAGCGTCCGTTAACGGGTCTCGAGCGAAGAAAGACAAATTGGCGTGATTTAATTGCGGTGTTAATGAATATGACGCGGCCGGTTATAATAATCTTTACCTCGGTTATTAATGTGCACTTGAAACACGCAACGCATGCAGTCGCTCATTGTTAAATCGTTTGCGTAATATTAAAACTGGGAAAACTTATTCCTGGTTAAAGCGAAGAGATGAAGAAATTTAATTGAACTGTTTTTCGCTATAATGTAATACGAACGAAATAACAGCTGTCACCGTAATCATATCACATTATATTCTCACACTACTTAACCCACATTTACCATTTATTTTTTCTCACTGCGCCCCTTCGTTCTTTGTAATTTCACTCTCACCTCGTGCACTCGTTTCTCACTATACCCAGTGCCGATGGCTCGCGATATGTACGTACAGCTCACCTCACTCACTCACCCTTTTACAGGATATATACATACGCGGCAAGAAAGTTTTTCTTTCCCAAGGGTGCTTTTCCCCGGGCCGCTTGCTAGAGGCACTCGAGGCCTTTGAGAATAGAACTAATGCTTATGTTTCGGGTTAAATTTCGAACTGTGCTGAGAGAACTCGAAAACTTTCGAAAAGATTTAGTATATACGAGGGTATGCGATTCGGGACGATGTATCCATGTGTTGTATGTATATGTGTGTAAAAGTTACGTGTAGCTTTGGTCGTTTGCGTACGTACGTTGTTGTGGATGTATATATGTGCGGAAAGGTTGGATAAAAGTGCGTATATATATATATACATGTGAGAAATGCAATTAATATGTGACGGCTAATATGCGGGCGCTTCGAATGGCATGATTTGTGTATTTCGAGTGATTGAAATTATTTCGGTTTGCATTTAAATTTCATACGTATGTTCCGATTGCTAAATGACAGCCGGTTTGTTTAATTCGGGTCGTTTATTTATAATTTAAATCGAATGAAAATTTACCATATAATATATAACAGCTGTGCATTGGGAATTAATAATAAAATGTTGATTGAAACACTAAGAAAAAAAATTTAATTGTCTCAATTAAATCTGTATTGAATTACGAATAATTATATATAGTTTTATAGAAACAAAAATATTAGATTACATCGAATGACTATTTAACTGATTTCATTGTTGATTCAATTAATAAAAATAAAACATGATTCTATCACATGTTTTCCCAGTGAATCAACTGAATATTAATTTTTTTAGCAATCAATCCATTTCTACTTGATTTGATGTTCAGATTACTCTTCCGTTTAAAAATACACTACGAAGATTTAGCACAAATTCAATACCAAATGTGTCAAATCTCTAAGAAAGTGAATTATCGGCTGACGCAAATTATCGATAACTACTTATACCCAAATATATATCGATTATTTCTTCATTTACCAAGCATTAGAATAATTAACGTCTATATTCAAAATACATTTCGCAAACGAAATTATATACAGCCACCTATAGACTCTACAAATTAAGTTTCACCCAGTCAGTAGTTCACCTTACTTTAAAATACACTATACTGGAAACATCGAAGCAGAACTCGAGGTTAAAAAAAAAGACGAAAAAAATTAAAATCATCCCGCGGCTCTTCGGCAAAAACGCATTTGCATGCCGCAAACTCTCTCATAACACCGCGCGTGTGCCACGGGTGGAATCGAATCTCTCTCGCGCGGCACGCGAGCGCGCAAGAAAATGGCATCCGACAAAAATGTTATTGGATTCATTTGAAGTTATAAAACTTCCATCTCGCATCTCTCGGTTGAGAGTCGGAAGAGAGAGAGAAAGAGAGAGAGAGAGAGAGCTGCCAGAATCGAGTCGAACTGACTTTCGACAAAGAAAGCTCACTTGGGAAGGCGAAGGATTCATACACGTTCACATACATACATATATATA
>JAWWEQ010000045.1:16439653-16499951 GCA_035583055.1 Torymus tubicola
GGAGAAGAAAAGTCTAACCTGCGCCAATCCGTGCGGATTTACCTCTCTCCTATACGCACGCACCACTACGTGACTGCGCGAATCACTGAAAAATCTTTCTCTCACTCTCTTGCTCTTGGGGGGGGGGGGGGGGGTGAGGAAGAAGAAGAGACTGTGTGCTCGCACGCGCGAATCTTTACCCGGGCGCCCGCGCAGCGCGATCATAAAATATGCATTGCCTATTCCCCGTAGACGCGAACAAAAGCAGACAACGAGGGCTGCTTCCTCCTCCTCCTCTTCCTTCTCCTCCTTCGAGGCAAGAGAGAAAGAGAAAGAGAGCGTTTCCCATTTCCATATCCGTTCTACGAGAGAGCAACGGCGACGGTAGTGGCAAGCAGGCGTCATCCTCTCTCTCTCTCTCCCTTGTGTTACTTCGGAATAAAGGCAAAACGGGTGTGGGTTGAGAGAGGAGGAGGGGGAGGAAAAAAGAAGAGTAGAAGGGGATAGAAGAAAGACTGAAGGAGTGAGAGAAAGGATACAAGAAGGCAACGAGCGAGGGAGTGACAAAGAGGTTAGGGCCCGGTCCAGCTCGTTGCTTCCTGGCGCAAGGCGAAATAACCTGCGGAGAGATAAAGACGCGCGAGCGAGAGGAATGAGAGAGAGAGAGAGAAAGAGAGTAAGAAAGAGGGAGAAATTTGCCGAGTCGCCTCGGAGTACAAATTTCCGATAAGAATCCGACGATGCCGGCGGGCAAAACGGAGGAAATAAAATTACAGGCGAGCGCAAAACGACCAGAACAAGGGAGTGAGAGAGAGAGAGAGAATACCTAGGAGAAAACAGCGCCGAATCGAACGAACGACGAGGAATTCCACTGGGCGCGTGCATTCGCATTGGTAATGGCTTGTGTTTAAGTCGGGCCATCATTTATTCAAATCGGTACTATCAACTCCCGCGAAGCGTAAAAAAAATATCGGTTCCTCCTGCCGTCGTGCCGGCAGCAGCAGCAGCAGCAGCATTCCGGAAATAAAAGTCGCGGGCTCCGTGAGCTTCTGCACCGTCGGCTTTGTAATCCTGCGAGTGCGAGCGTTGTAAAAGTATAAATTCTTTCGCAGCTTAAATATAAGCCATCGACGCAGGCTTAATTGCGTTTTAAGCCTGGCGAGAGATAAAGAAGGTGGAGTAAGTTGTATATATAGTAGTAGTAGTAGTAGTAGTGTAACAGTGTTGGACGAGGGTTGCTCTACTGTTGCATTTTAACTCGAAGAGGTGTATATGCGAAGAGAGTGTCGAGAGGCGAAAAAGAGTATTGGGTTAAATTGAAATGTCAATGCGAGAGGTAGAGAGAGAGAGAGGGAGAGGTAGGGACTAAGTGTCGCGCGAGTATTCCGGGAATGCACTGTACTTGCGCGTTATACGGTGTGTCGACGCAGCGTGAAAAATGCATTAAGGCTTTGCGCGCTTCTTGCGCTTGCCCAGGTAGTTTTATTCGATGTTCGTGCTTGGCGAATGAATTGTATGTCGTCGCGGAGTATATAACATTGTTAGTTGTTACAATTGTTTGGAATAATATTGTTTAATTTATATCATTGAGAAATGAATGAATAACTCAAACGAAAAATCTCCATGAATATGTATATATTATATAATCCGCGAGTGAGGAAACAACCAAAGCTTCTTCTTTGAGCTTTAAAGTTTAAGCGTCGTATAGTCGCGAGATCTCATCGCGAAATGTAATTATAAAGAAAAGGGCCGTCAAATCCGACCTCATTAATTCGACATTAGCGGGGTCGGAAGGGTAAGAGAGAGAGAGGACGATTTTCTGTGCAGCTTGCGTTCTCATATTGGAGAGAGAAAGAGGGAGAAAGCTGTCAGCGCTATAGTGAATTCACGAGCCGAAATTCATCGCTAGAGAGCGGCTGCGATCCTACAAAGCGGATTAATTTTCTACAGCTCGTCGAAATAAATTTCCTTTTCTCGTGGCCTTTCCTATACCGGAGAAGTACTTACTTATACAGTGAGAGCAGCTATACGCCAAGTTTTCGCTTCTCCTGTACAATTTTCAGGGTTTATGTCGTTCGGTATTGTTGTACGTATACTGAAATACGTATGGGGGTTTTTGCGAAATTTTTCGGGAGGTAGAAAAGGGAAGAGGAGAGGTGGAGGTATGATATTGGATTCACGCTATTTCAGGGTACACTTTATTTTTTTATATACGTATAACTTACGTGACCGTAGGTATTGTAGTTGTGTAAGAGACAGGGCAACTCACCTGAAACAGAAAATAGAATAATAATTAGATTATTAAGTTCTGAAACGTTGTTATTTGTATGTTTTTTGTTTTAATAATATTTTTTTACGTTAAACTCATTTACATCGTTATTTTAAAAATAAAGGGTTCATCAGCAATGCGCAAACTTCGACGATTAAACATGCACATCTCAAGAATAAATTCACCATCAAAATTACATTCGATCCACAACATTATCGTTACCAATGTTCTAAAAAGAAAACATTATAGAGACGTTCGTTGTATACATATTTACGATGATGGCCGATCTTATTCATTATAAACGTCAGTATGTACTGGAAAGCAGCCAGCACGCAGTATCGCGTACTTATCACGCGCTCTGCTGAAGAATTTCCATTACTCTCACCGTACGTTTCGTAATCGAGCTGCTACGTATGTATGCACGCCTTGTAAAATATATATTTTTCCATTCTCCGCCGTCGTTCTTTATTCACATAGCTATTAAGGCAGGCCTTTATTCGCGATTTAAAAACTGCACGCGGTGTACAAGCGCTCGCGCACACACGCAGGAGAGGGCCGCGCGCGCGAATAAAAGCCGTTGTAATATTTACTCGGAGGCTCGTAAAAAAGGACAAGTTGAGTGATAACATTTTCCAAGAGATACTACAATGACGCACAAAGTACCTTTGCAAAATTCATTCAGTGCTAGTGTACAAGAGAGAGAGAGAGAGAGAGAGAGAGAGAGCAGACACACAAAAACTGCGCGAGGTAAACGTATCAGCAGTCCGATGTATATTTTCGCGAGAGCGCGAAACAAAACTGCATGAAAAGATGCTTTTCGTTTACATTCCGAGTGCGGATGCTTGAAATATTTAGTTGTTAAACAACGATTTCATTTGGAATTTTAACAACCGCGTGAAATGTTTATGAAAGCGAGGAAAATGTAATCTTTCCTCGGCAATTTAATGAGAATTATTATTCAACAAGCGGTAGTTATATACCGCATTATAATTGTAAGGATAAAAATAATTTTTTTCAACCATTAAAATTACAACTTGTGAGCGCACACATGCACACATTATAGCTCGACGGTCGTCGCGCGACCCTTCTTCCATCAATTTTCACAATCTCGGTCCATCCGGACACCGGCGACTAATTACCCTCACCCGAGCAAACAAAAAGAAAGCCAAGATCTCCACCCCCCCCCCCCCCATCCCGAGATAAACTTCCCCCTTTACCCGAGCAATAAAACCGAAAAGACGCGAGAGCAGAGCAGAGCAGGCTTCGTCTCCGACAACGCATCCACCCCCTTCGCGCGTAACGAGACGTCGTCGTCGTCGTCGCGGCGCTATGGTGTGGGTCTGTCGCCGTCGCGGTGACTGTGTACTCCTTCTCTCTCTCTCTCTCTCTCTCTCTCTGTCTTTCTCTTCTGGGCTATTTCTAAGATTTCGCAGAGAGAAAGACAGAGAGCGAGAGAGAGAGAGAAGATCGATCGAGTCGTAAGTCTGGCCGGCGGCGCCACGAAGGCGCGACGCGACGGATCAAACGACCGCTCGTGGGAGTTGAGGATGAGCGTGCGCGTGCAGAGAGAGAGAGAGAGAGCGCAAGAGAAGCTTTAACTTTTACGACGCGAAGTTTGGTGGCCAGAAAGTGAGAGAGAGAGAGAGAGAGAAAGGAAAGCTGTATGATGTCAAAATTAAAAAAGTTCTTAAAGGTATTGTACGAATAGTTCCGCGGGGGCCGTATAAATATATAAGGGACAGTGGGAGAATCGCACGGCGTCACTGCCGTTGCAAAATTCAATTACGGAAAAGAAGAGAGAGAGAGAGAGAGACTCGACCGACGACTTCTGCGGTTAAGGGGAGTTCCAAAGGTATGAATTTTCCGCTAGGGCGATGGTCGTCGCTGTAGGGATTTAAGAAATTTCTCGAATTTAGGGGGTTATTACGTCGTGGTTTCTTCATCAATATTGATTCATGTATAAAAATAAAGAAACCGGAAGAACCAGCGTGATTATACATATATATATTTTGTCGTATTAATTAGCATTTCTGATTGCGTTCAGACACGCGTTCGAATATGACTGGCATAAAGCAAAGTAAATTATTATAGAGAAACGCCCGCATCGATCAAACAGGCTATACAGGTTGGGCGATATCGCTCAGCGAGCGGCGAATTAGTGTAACTGTGCGTATGTATCATAAATGCGGTCATTGTTTTGAAGCCGATGATTTTCCAACTGTAACCTGCTTTTGCGGCAACGTGGTGCACTTCAATGCAAATTTAGATACATATACAAATGTAGAGATAGGTATATATACATGTAGCTGGGATGAGGGGGTCGAAAATCACTTAAGCAAATTAAATTGATAATACGAATGACCGTCGCGATTATTATAGTTCAAAACTGTGATTAAATGTGGCATCTCCGAGAGGAATGAAGATATTTAACTAGGCGTCGTAGCTTATATATATATATATGTATACATACATAGAGCTTGTAAATATACGGAAGCTCTGTGAATATTAATTTATTCTAGGTAATTTCACGATGGATTTATGTTTCTAGAATATGCTAGCATATATAAACCAATATTTTGAAAATCTCGTGTTGTTACCTAAGTAATTCAGACCTATTTCAAAATTAGTTGATGTGAATAAGCAACATATATATAAGCGCATAACAAATATAATTACACTCATATAATAATCCAAAATAGGTATATAAAATTATACATTTTCATTCAAACTCACTTTACAATCCCTACATACATATATACCAAAACACACACACACACGCACGATATCTATCTCCGTCTGCTCTTCATCCGCGGGTAAACTCACACATCCTCCTCGTATACCCCGAAAAACCCCATCATCCCCTCGCTAATCCTTTCGCCCATCTCTGAATTAATCCACGCGAAGAAAAAGCCACTCACTGAGGCATTTCCTAGCTCACGCGTATATATCTCTCTCTGCACCGCCTCTCTCTCTCTCTCTACGACAATGCTTCTTCCTCGCTCTCTACAGCTTCACTGAACTCTCACGCGTATAGAAGCTTCTGTTTCACGCTCGTATATGTAGTAGTAGTAGTAATAGTAGTGTAGTAGTAGTGCGTCAACGCAACAGACCAGGCATCCACGGCGACTTTAGGCAGCAAGGCACGTGTGTGTGCTTCACGGCCGAACAATGGCGCTACCGCGGCGCAGTAAACCCACAGGAAGGACGAGCGCCGGATAATAGTTAAATAATAGCACGGCTGCTGCTGCTGCTGCTGCTGTTACTACAGCGCATGTCTTAAACTCGCCGTGGTGCGCGTACAAAATTTACAAGGGCTCCGTGTATCACGTACGCGGTGTAGGAGGTCGAGGTAGTCAATAGTTTATGCGACGGCGAAAAATGTTTCGGCGGTGCTATGTGTGTGCGCCGGCAAGAGAAGAGGAAAGTTTGATGGGATGGTGCCTGTGGTGGTGGTGGTGTGTATAGTGTATATGCTACACACCCGTGAGCAGTAGTGAATTTCCGCGGGATTCAATTTGGAATGAAGCTGCGCCGCCCAAGCCGCGGTGGTGAGATCGTGTTTTCTTTGAGTTCTCGCGGAGAGGAGATTTCTTTCTACTTTTTTTTGTGGTGGTGGTGGTGGTAGTTGTTGTTACACGCCTGGGGTTTCGAAGGAATTATGGAAGCGTGGAAATGTTGTTTATGTTTAGCAAGAGAGAATGTGTATATATATATGTATAGTTGATATAATAATATATGTTTCACTATACGTGATATAGTGAATGAAAACAAGCTGTTATAAGGTATATCTTTAAAAGAAAAAAATGGTTTTATTAGCTGTTAAAGTAACTCGTATAAAGGAAATTACACGGTGTTACTTTTATCACGTGCGAGATGGAGGAAAAATACGTATAGCTGCGAATTGCTTTGATAACTCGTGTTTCTCTCTCTCTCTCTCTCTCTCACTTGCCTTTCGCGTATAACCTCTCGTTCGTGCGCGTTTATTATTTATTCATGCGCTTCTTACGCGCCTCGACGCTGCCCGATTAAATGAAATAAACATTCCCATAAATTACCGTCGTTCAATTAATCCAGCTGACGGGCTTGCAAAAACAATGCGATATCAACAGGTCAGGTCAGTCGAGCGAACGAACAGAGAGCCAAGTCTCCCCCCTCCCCCCGATCCTCACCAATTGCATTACATAAATTGACCAGGCGCAAAGCTCGCTCGCGTTCAACTTTAATTCCGTACAATTCCAGGACGCGATGCCTTTCAAAACTTTTGCTCTACGCGAGTTTCTTCTTCTTCTTCTTCTTCTGCTCCGTGTATATATGTATATACACTTTAGTCGCTATCACCTAAATTTCCCTTCGTTATTTAAAATTGTTTAGCTTAAGTTGCGCGAACGATTCCTGCTGCGTTTCCATTTTCTCTTCTCTCTCGGACCCAATATTATATATACTACACGTGCACGACAGCAACCGAGTGAGCTTCGAGTCAAACCCAACCCAAGGGAGAAAAGGCACGGGATTTCAAAGTTTTATTTTTCCCTCGTTACTACTACTGCTGCTGCTGTACGTGCAAGAGGGGGGAGGGGAGGAGGAGATCGCGTCAAGAGAGGGAGACAAAGTCGAGTAATTTGATTCATTATTGCGTTGCCGGCGACCGGAAACAAAGTGCCACCCCGGTGCCGGAATCGAACGGGATGAAATTGGAAAAGGGAACACGCGGACGATATTCAACGAGGTAAGAACACGTGAAATCGAGTGCCACCGATATCGCGCCGCGTATACCCTGGAAATGGGAATGAACCGAGACGTGCGCTCGCGCGAGGTAGAAAGAGAGAGGGAAGAGAACAGAGCTTCTCTCTATTCTATATAGTACGCGAGAGCGCAGCACGAAAATGATAAATGCGCGCGAGAGGCGTAACAAGCTCACTACGTGGAGAGCAAGTCTCTCTCTCTCTTCTTTTTTAATTGCAACGCGATTTTCAAGCTTCGCCGTACCGGATTTTTCCCTCCCCAATTCTGCAAGCCACGCAAAGGATGAGAAAGCAGCTTTATACGCTGCTATCACGCACCGGACGTTCGTTATACACTCTTCTACTTTTAGCGGCTCGCCCTCTCACTTCTTCCAGTACAACTTCTTTTTTTTACGTGCAGCAAGTTTTGCACGATATCTCGCGACCGTCTAACAGTTGGTCTTGATGTTTTCATTAAGAGATAAACTTTTCAGCGGATAATTGAATTAAATAGGGAAATCCGCACGATAATTGTAATTACACATATATCAAATATATCGACACTTGGGAAAATTCAGTGTTGAGGTCATATACCTATATCTTTTATATGCAGAGTTAATCCAATTGTTTTAAACGAAATTTAAACACCCTCGTCGTGCGTAAAAGAAATGTCAAAACGACCGTTCCTCCAACACTCTTTCTACTAAATTTTATTCACATCCTTATCCTCAAGCAGCTCTTATACATATGGTGCGGCTTTACCATGAGCGAAATTATTTTAAAACTAAGGTCCGAACTGTACAGTCATTCTATGTCGGAAAGAAAAAATTTTCTCTCTTCGTCAGTCAGTCTGTCCGTTCGTGCGCGAGGCACACGCGAGAAAGAGAGAGAGAGAGAAAGATCCCGAAAAGGTTGTGAGCTACGCGGCAGCAGCGCAGCGCTCGGGGAGGCGTAAAAGGCCTCTGAAAAGGGGTCTCGGGGAAAAAGAAATAGCGCGAGAAAGAGAGTAAGAGAGAGAGACAGTGAAAGCACATAGCGTTGTGGAAGAAAGAAAGGGAGAGAGAGAGATAGATAGAGAGAAAGGAACGAAATGACGAAACGCGAGCGAGCGTATACGGAAAAGATGGAGCCAAAAGGAAACTACGAGCGGCACATTCATCCATACATACATACGAAAGAAAGGAGAAGGTAGAGAGAGAGAGAGAGAGAGGAAAAGAAAGACATGTAGCTGCTGCTGCTGCTGCTCGTACGTGACGTTACCACGGTACGTGTGCATGTATCTATATATACGTTTGCCACGGGCGCGAGCTTTCGCATTTTCACGGGTCGCCGGGCATTCGATGGAGTCGCTTCTCTCTCTCTCTCTCTCCCCTGCGAATACGTTATAGGGTATGTATAGCTACTGCGACGGTGACATAGCGCGGCAGCCTATTGCTTCTGTCTCTTGAACGAGACTGTCGCAATTGGAAATCAATTTGCGAGAAACGGTAATAAACGCGCGCTGCGTATACTAGTATAGTAATCGTACAGGGAAAAACCCTTTTTCGCGCCTCTTCCCCCCCCAAAAACGCGCGAAATTTCATTGCCTCGATTTATAGCGCTATATGGGGGTCGTCACGAGCTTCGTTCTCTCTTTCTCTCTCTCTCTCTCTCTGTATGCTACGTGTGCGCATGTCGGATAATTAAAAAGCTCTCTCGTGCAGGGACACAACAACGAGCGTTACTGTTTTGTTGTAAAGGCTTGGATGTATATGTATATGGGAATACTGTTGGTCGCGCATTTGCGGCGCACTCGGTACTCTTCTATTTTTGTTTTATTTTCCATAGTAGCGGCGTTGAACGTAACGTTTTGGAAATCGAGCGTCGTGTATGTTTGCCGAACGACGAGTCTATTTCACGCGTATATGTGTGTATGTGTATACCACTGGTGTGTGAAATTTCGTTTTCACGTGCCTTTGGGATAGACGAAACGAGAGTGTATATGCGAAGGTGAGCCGTTAATTTTCCGCAATCGTGGTTGTTATAATATATATCTGTATATATGTATACTTATATATATTTTCTATTCTGGTGATGGAGCAATTTTTCTTCTTTTTTTTCTTAGTTTAGACGACGGATGGATTTGTAAGGGCGCGAGGAGGCGACGAAAGTAGGCTGACTGCAGTACGCGCGCGAATGAATAAACGTAATCTGAAAAAAGGACAAGTACAAAAGGCCTTTCTCATTTCTTCCCCCCCCCCCCTTCTACAACTACGAGAAGTCTAATTTTCCCATTTTCGAAATCTTTCTCTCTCTCGTAACCAGGGAGACCTCTTAGAGGAAAGAAACGTGAGCAAAAGAATAGGTATTGAGGTTTCGCGAACAAATCGTACAAAAAAAAAGTCAACTACACTGCGGTATATACTCTATTTCACGAAGTTTTTCCAACGGTAGCATATAATACAATACACCGGTCGTAAAAAGAATACACTTAATTAATACTCCTGTACAATTTCACGTGCACACCGAAGTAACGACTTTAACAGCCACAGAGCAAACCCGAAAGTTTACTCGCGTATAGCAAATGGCAGCTCTCCGATACACCAAAAAAAAAAAAAAATAAAAAAGCGCTCGGTATAACCAAAAAACTGAACGAAAAAAAAAACGAGGTCACAGACCGCCCCACGTTGGTATAAAAACTTTTCCGCGATTCGGATGGAATAAAAATATTACAAACCCCCAATAGCGCAGAAGGGGAATAACGGAACGAAGCGCTGTACATTTTTCCTGGTCTAAACAATATCCGGAAAACTTTTCCTCTCGTTCTCCCGCGCATTCCGAACGAGAGCTGCACGTTCGTCCGTATATAGACAACATTTTCTCTCTCAGTAGTCGTAACAATAAGCTAACGCTAGTCCACGACATATATCCCATGTTTGAATCTTCGGTAAAAAGCCAACGGCAGAGAAGATAGAAAGCGCAAGCGAGAGAGTGAGTACATTGACTCTCCTGGCACACGGGTTTCCCTTATTCATCGTGCTCTGTCTCTCTCTCTCTCTCGTAGCGAAATTCCGTACGCTCCTCCCCCCTCCCCCCCTCCCACCTCTCTCGTCCACTTTGTATTTTCGTGTAATAGACCAGTTTCGTATTCCCGTGCCCTATGCGCCGAGTGTTTTCCATGTCGATGCGCCTCTGTGTGCGGCGGCGCTCGCGCTTCTAAAAATAAATTCGGGGGAGCTGCCGCCGCGCCATCACCGCTTCCAGTATAGCCGAGTAAATGGCCTTTGGATATCTGCATTCGCGCGCGCGCGAGCGCACAGGCGGCAAGTTTATTGTTTTAACTTTGAGCCGAGAGCTCGGACGAAGTTGCCTCTGTGTAGAGAGAGAGAGAGAGAGTGAGTGAGGCGAGAGAGGCAACACTGTATTTGCATTTTGCATTAAGAATTCATTAATTTTATAACTCAAGCGCGAGGAAGAGAGAGAGAGAGAAAGAGAGAGCTTAGAGTGTCCGTGAGTCGTTTAATTGGCCAAGTGCCGATTAAACTCGTGGTTAGGTGGTTACGTTGTTGAAACGCAGTGTGGCGCGCGCACCTTGAGAGTAGCAAGACGGACGCGGTGAAATGCTTTGCCGTACAGCTGTCATGAGAAAATCAAGTTGCTTGTATAATGCTGTTACAAAGTTCTTGGTTGGTGGGTTGAAAGACACTCGGAATAATTATTATTACGTTTGTGCGCGTGAATTTATTGTGAATGGTAATTTTTTTTTCATTTGTTTAGATTGAAATAAAATTGTGATTATTGTTGTTAAAGGAAGTTATAATAAATATTGCATAAGAAAATTATGCAAGACGCGGTTGGTTTGAATAAATTAATATTGATAAAAGATGGAAAAGTTGTGGTTGACATAAATTTATAATACGATTACAATATTTTCCACTATACATCTTCAATTGAACAACTTGAAAATTAGTTCTTCATCCTCGCCACGGTTTACATTTAATCTCGATACATCGCTATATATACGCTTTATTCTACAACTTGATCAATGCATCTGAATCAGTTGAAGTCACGGTAATCGCTAACTAAACACTAATCTAAACTTAATAATTAACAATAAACACACACCGCCTCCACAGCGAAACTCCTTGCAAAGGGATTAAGTTCTCCTTCCGTACCTCCTCCTCCTTCTCCTCTACGACCAATAAAATTCTATACCTCGCTCTCCTCTCACTCTCTCTCTTGCTCTCTTCTCCTAAACCGCCTCTATACACCACTCCCGGTTCCCCTTTACCGATTCGCAAGACGCGCCGGTGCCGCTACCGCCGCGGTTCCTTCTTTGTTTGAATTCGATTATCCCGACGCATTGTTCGACGTCACTGGCGTAAATCATTTTGGGTCAGCCGCTCGCTCGCGCAAACGAAAATACCGAAACTCCGCACAACAGCAGCACCAGCAGCAGCAGTAGTATAGTATAGTGAAGAGAACGAGGGAGAGAGAGAGAGAGAGTGAGAGAGTCAGTCTCTCTCTCTCTCTTGGTTTGTTGCAGTGTGCAGACGTTTACGGGCGAGGATAGATGCCGCCGCCGGCAGCGAAGACGAAGAAGACGAAGCGCATGGCGCTCGGCTCTCTCACGCCCTCCTCTCTCACTCGCTTGCGTTCCGTTGTTTCTGTTTCGCCGCGGCCTTTTTAGGAGGCTTTTTTTTGTTTACTCGTGCCTCGCGAGAAAGACTGTGCCGAGGGAAAAGAAGAAGAAGCAAGAGCGAGGTGGAGAAAGAGAGAGTTGAAAAAGCCGAAGGATTACAGAAAATATTTGGACAGCGGGTGCCGGTAGAGAGAGAGAGAGAAGAGTGGCGCAGGGAGAAAGTTTTTTTTTTCGTTTGGTGCATGAAATCGGTGTTGTGATTTTTATGGAGTGGCTTTTTACTTTTCATTTGGGATTCTATATGTCTTAATAGAAATTTGAAGTTTTTTTTATTGAGTTTGGAATGCGTGAATGGCATAATTAAGTTGTAAATATATGAATTAAATAAGTGGTTTGAATACTTTTGATGATAAAAAGCTGACCTTTAATATTACTCTTAACCGTAGGTACGGTATTTTGAAATCGCGAGATAACAAAAGTAAAATAGTCCAAAGTTACATGCGCGTTTCATGGGAGTTCACGTCAAACTTTTAAAGAACACCAAGTTTGCGGTCGACCAAAGTTTCAGATCAACGCTGAAACAAATCGCTAAATTTTACGGGCTATCTGCGATCCGTAAGTTCCGAATGCTAAGATAAACCCTTTTCGAAAACCATAAAAATGTTTACCAATGTGTGAACTCTTCCTCTCTCTCTCTCTTTCTTCGTCATCCGGAATAGAAGAACCGAAGTTGTGGAAAACCAGCAACGGACTCAGGCTGAAATACGTCGACCGCGATTTTCGCGAACGTATATATCGTAAATAATCCATCGTCGAGAAAATCGAGATTTCGTTTCTGCGAACGAGAAAAACAACGTCGTTCGAGCGACTTTACTTCGCCAGTGTAGAGTTCAGTACAGCCGTTGCGCGACGAAATTGGTAATTGCGCGAGAGATTTTGTGCGCGTACATGTATACGCCTGCGAGCTCGATGCGTTTTCGCGAAGGCAGCTGAAGAGATTGAAAAAGTTTTGCTTGAAGTGTGCACAGATGCGAGCACTGGGGTTCACTACTCTTTTATACAGTGTTATGAATTTATTTTTTTGTTGTATTCAATTTTATTTTACTTTCCAGTGCAAAGTTATATGAGGATACAATTTTTCTATAACAATTACCGTGAAATTCAAATGAAACGAGAAACAACTGTCTTTCCTATCAGTTTATGCATCATTATAAACTATAGTATCCCTGTATATTCTGATGCATTTTTTAATATCTATAATTCTAATTTTAAAATATCTTCATTTCAAGGTCAAACCGTTTTTTTTTATAAATATCTCATTTACCGATTTTCGTAGAACCTGCCAATTTTCCCGTAACAATTACGGTACATTTAAAATTAAGCTAAATATTTAAAAAAAATCAAACTCTCCAACGCAAAAAATTTTAATATTCCAGCGAAGACAAAAAAAAAGAATAAGATCGCCACGCGTGCGCTTTTATATATATATACACGTTACCACGCATCAAATACCAATTAACAACCCGAAAAAAGTCGTATCAAAATTTCTCAAAATTCGCAATTTAAGCGATATAACGCGAGCGTGCGCGCGCGCGCGCACGCGCTTGCGAAAATAATAAATCTCTCGTTCAGCAAAAAATGCGCCTTGCGCACGCGCGATCGATCCACTTCTCCTTTGCGCAAAAATTCCATCCTTAATTGGCCACTTTACGAGCGCACGAAAAATGTCAGCGCGTGCGCGCGCATCTTACGCTGCATGGGTACAAAAAAGGCCGGGCTATACGCTATATATATATATATATATATATATATATATATATATATACGATCTCTTCGTTGCTATACTACTGCCTGCCTGCTTGATTCTCTCCCCCACCCGCAGCCGCTCGAATTGCTGCACCGTTGCACGACTGACGCACACGCGCGCCCAGAGCGTCAAACAGAGCTGAAAATGAAGAGAACAATGACATCCGCGATAAAGCACAAAAGCCGCGAGCACAGACGGAGTTAATTAAACTCCTCGTGTAATGTAACTTTTTCAAGAGCCGCGCCCGCGCGAAATAAACAGTCCGTGCATTGCTGCTGCAAGTGTATATATATACTACTGTAGATGCGTGATGTGTGAAAGAAGAGGTATATATATATTGATGAATGCGATACAATTGTGCGTAACGATTAAACTTAGAATGCTTCGTTCTATGCGTATTCTTAATTTTATTACAAACTATTTAAAACTAGTTAAAAAAAGTTGTATGTACCCTCTAAAGTTGAATTAGTGAAAATTGCTCCACCATTTCAATTAGTGAAAAAAAATTATTAATTTATTAGTGCATATTTACTATTTCATTCAGTAGTTTTACAAAACTTCTAATTTAATTTGTATTTTTTTTAGTAATATAATTAGTACTTTAAAAAAAATACTAATCGAATTACTAATAAATTAATAATTTTTTTCCACTATAAAATTGAAATGGTGGAGCAATTTTTACTAGTTCAACTTTAGAGAGTATAATGTTAATAAATATTTATTACATTTTAATTAGATTATTAGAAACAATATTTATATACATCTCTTTATTACGCATACTTTTCAATGGAAATTTCAAGCACCATATAAACTTCGATATCCATAACAAAATTCACAAACGCTTTATATCGGCCTGTAAAAACTTTCTCAAAAACCTCTAATTCGCCGCTGGTTATCCCCTCCCTATCACAATATAAAGCCATCATCATATATATACCTCCTATATCAAAAACACATCCCTCCACCCCATCGTAAACCACACTTTATTAACAACCTTCCCTTCGTCTCTCCCTTCTCTCCCCCACCCCCCTTTGAAAATTACCTACATGCCCATACTCTCGCCTCACTCGGCAACACCTCATTACACTATATACCGCCATATCCTTCCTCGTTTTACGATAATTAAAAAAGCACACGTGAGCTTAGTGTGGTATATGCTTACTACCCCCCCCCCCCTTGCATACCACACCGATAAGAAATCTTATTTGCAAAAGAGCACGTCGACGCTGAACCGTAACGTATACATACACTCCTACATATATATACCTATATATATATATAAGAGGGGTAGGCTAAAGCGCGTTCGTACACGCGTGACGCCAAGCGCAGTCCCATTCGTTCCGCGCGAGCTTTCCAATGTTAATACCTCGGCGGTAAACTCTTCGAGCGCTCGCTCGCTTGCTCGCGCGCCCTGCGCGCTGCAACCAAAGTTTTTGCACGTGACTTACTCGCGCGAGGCACGAACTCTCTCCCTCTCTCTCTCTCTCTCTCTCCCTATATACCGTTATCTTCGAACGTGTCGAGTTACCTCGTTAACTAACAATACCCCAAGCTGCGCGCAACGCGCGCGCGCGCGCCAGTATAGCAAGAGAGCTGAACCCTCTTACGTGAGTAGGTGCACTACCTCGCGCGCAGCTCCTTCGCTTCAACTTTTCACTTTACGATCGGGCGCGTGCGCGACACACTCGGCACAAACTATGTTAGCGTCCTGCGCGTATATATATATATATATATATATAGTATAAGAGAAGAAGGAGAAGAAGAAGACGTGCGCACGCGGAGAGAGCGGATTTTCACTCTACCTACGGAAATTATTCTTAACTATTGCAAGGACGAAAGAGAGAGTGAGGTAGGGGACACGTAGAAGGAGGAGAGTATAGAGGAAGAAGCTTTGTGGAGACACGAGAGAGAAGTGTGCGTGAGGGGTAAAGCGATAAGGGCGTCCCGTCGTGGAAATGAAAAAAGATTCGCGTGAGAGCGACTTTTACGACTCTCCAGGAAGAGAGAGAGAGAGAGAGAGTATCAGTTAACGCCACACACGCGCGTTCGAACTTTCCTCTGTGCGTGGGTGTGTATGTATATATGTATTTCGTCAAGGATTTACCCTCGAGGATAAATAGCTTAGAGTTTTTATGTACATTGCTTTAATAGATGCTTCGAATTGCTCTCATTCCGAAAAATCCACGCCGCAATCCCTCTTATATACATTCCCAAAACTTCTCGTTCAAGGTCTCTCTCTCTCCCTCGAACAACCACAATTTAACCAGATATATATTTTCGGCATGTACCCGCCGTCATAAGGCATAAGTACACGGTACGCAACTGCGATAAAATTGAAATTTACAGCTCACGCTGTGGGAACCGCACCGCAACACTCGTAAGAGACCATAGCGATGTTTACTTCCATAAAACGCACCGATAAAGCTATATACACCCGACAATGTATACATACATACATACATATATACACACACACACACACACAGATATACTCATTCTCGCTCGGTATATCGTTAACATTCCAATCAAAGCGCATACGCTATACGGCCGCGTATCCTAAATCACACGGCTGCTATAATGTATAACAAAAAAATTTTGATCGCCCAATTTGCGCGCGTGTGTGCTATATATATGTACGACACGTTGATACACATGTCTCGGTGAGTATAGATAACGAAAATTAGGCAGCGGCACGGTATAGTATATATAGCGACGATGAATATTTCATGGCCTGGCTGTGGAACACATACAACAACGAAAAAAAAAAACCATAGCTTTCAGCCCGAAATCTCGCCCTGGACAAATTCATTCGGAGCTCAGGTATGTGTGTGTATATATATCTATATACATATATAGAGGTACAGGTGGGCCGTCACGCGCTCGTAAATTATCATTAAGGTGATTGGCTACTACTACTACTACTACTACTACTACTGTTACTACTATACTACTACTACGGCTGTGGTGCGCTAATCCATCGTCGCTTTTAACCGCGCACCGGCACGAGATTCACGCTCGCGTTTTATCTCCATCTCTCGCGTGTATGTGTGTGAGCATCTCGCGAAACGACGTACGATCTCTCTCTCTCTCTCTCTCGTCGACTGACAAATCGGATTTTCGAAAGACGAGTTTTGCAGGAGAGAGAGAGAAGCCGACAAGCCGCTGACAGACCAATCAGTCCCCTTAATCTGCCTTTCTCTATCTCTTCCCCTCACTGTTCTCGCTATAGCGCCATATATGTATGTGTGGTTCCCTTTATCCTATAGTTCTGGATTGTTTATTGCTCTTTTTTTTTCGACAGAGGGGAGGACGAGAACGCAGTGTTTATAGCGTCGTTGACGCGTTAGGGGGGGGGGTTTCACTCGAGTGATTTAGAATTACTCGATTACGAGGGCTTCGGCGACGTGTGGCGGCGCCGCGCTAACGCTATACCATGGGCGTCAAGAGTTTGAAAGGGATGATTTAGGAGTGCGATTCTGAAAAATGCGAATTTCGAAGGTAGTCTGCCGTAAAAACGAGGCTATCGAATTTGAGAGGGAGGTGGAGGAGGAGGAGGAGGAGGAGGGGTGAGTATAGGGAGAGGGACGATAAAAGCGCGGTGAGGGAGTATTAATAAATCTTGAGCATGCTGATAAAGTCACTCACTGAAAGTATATTCGTGAATTATGGCTGGCGAAGAGAGAGAGGGGGGGTGTACGCTCTTGCAGAGTAATGTATGTTTTATAAATCCGTTATAAAAGGCAATACGGGGGGATAATTTCATAATAATATATATCAAGAGAGATAAAGTTGCAAGTGTATGGGTATATATTTATATATATGGGCTCTGCGCGTTGTTTCATTATGGTGGGTTCGATGTACCGGTACACGCAAATTTTCCACGAGATATGCAGATCTTTTGTTTACATCAACCTTTTGTATATATTTCATTTCGTTCGAATACCAGAACCATATAATATATTTATTATTCTATACAAAACTAATTCAGTCCGTTCACCCGTATACACAAGAAAGAAACATTTCTGTTATACGTTTACTCTGCTCTTATATCCAAGCTCATTATATGCAAAGGTACATCAATCATTATACGAGATATACAATGCAATTATCCCAACTGATAATGTATTGAAGAACTAATCTTGAACTTGGCTCCCAGAAGCCTTGCACACCACCCTTACTTCCTTCTCTCTCTCTCTCTCTCGAATAGTTTCGTCTCTTCAAGCAGCTAACTTTCTCTCGCGGCTCGTCTCTCTCTCTCTCACAGCGTGTGCACAAGTCGAACCCAAGCCGGTATCAAAATTAGCACTTAATCTATGGAGCGTAATAACAGGAGTGTGAAATAGCGCGGCTGCCGTTGTCGTCGTCGTCGTCACCGCCACACCGGCAAAGTGAACTGATGCTCGCTCTTGCGCCGGCTGCGTTGTGTTTGAGCCTCCTACTTCCTCGTCCTCCTGCCCTCGAGATAATGTTAACTCGTCGTCGACTCTACCCGAGTAGCTTTAACAGTTTCGTATGTGTGTCTAGCTTGGGATATATATATATATATATATATATATATATATTGTGGTGTGATTAATCGAAGCGAGAATTTTATTGTTAAGTTGGCTTTGAAGTTGTAGTCTTTGGATAGTTTGGTTCAGTGTTAATTAAAAAGCTGATTATAAGTATCGCATTACAATTCGTTGAAGTGTCTATAGATTTTGTTCTGAGAACAGTGAAAGATATACCTTTTGTAATACTTTCTTGATTAGCAATGTAATAGCGGTATAAGCGTAATTGAAATTCGCTTAATTCAACTTCAATTGAAATTCGAGGAAACGAAGATAGAACTTTATCCTAAAGTGCCTGCTTCTGTTAGTGTGTCTTTTTAGAGATATTTGACATAAATTAAATATTCTAACCTTAAAAATTATGATAAACTATTAGTAAAAGCACGAAAATGTTAATTTATACAACAAAAAACACTATTCGATAACTTATTTTTTAATTATAGATAGTTAAAAACACACACTAATACGGACATGTCGTCTTCTTAAAGGCACACTAACCGGGGGGTTCTACCCTATATACTTCAAAAACATTTTCAGAAACCAAGTTTTTCAAAAGTTTAAAGAATTTACTTGAAATATGATCCCATAAATCCTCGCACCTATTCTCCCACTCTTGTCTTCCTCCCTCTCCTGAGAATATACTTAAAAGCTAAGCTTTATAGGTACCTTATACCCTCTCTTAACCTTCTTTCCCTTCCTCTTAACGAAAAACTTCCGAAAATCCCTACAACCACTATACAATCCGCAAAACATCTCGAAAAAACATGACTACACATCACCCCCTGCTCCCTTATACGACATATACATTCTCACACACTATACATACATAGCTACAGAGACCAGCGACCGAAAACATCCCATCGGTCTTGGAGATTCGCGTCGCAAACAGGAGACCAACAGCAGTAGCAGTAGCAGCACATCTCGAGGGCATAAATCGTCGCCGATGAGGCGGTAGAGGGTAGAGAGAAGGCAATAGCCGAGGATCTCCTCCACCTCCTCCTCCTCGCGCGCGTGCGTCTCGAGGCCGGTAATCGACGATCGGCGCGACCGATACGGTTTGTCCGCGCTGCGACGGTGGTGGTGGCTGCTACTGCTGCTGCTGCGGCGCCCTCGGGAAATTTATTCCCGCGAGATAAGCAGCCAACCCAAGAGCATTGACTTATTGCAAGGGTGTGGGAGTGAGAGAAAGAGAGTGGGAGGAAGAGGCTTTCTTCGATACGTTAGAAAGAAAGAATGAGAGTCGTATTATTTTCTGGAAGGCAGATAGCAGAAGTGAGGTTGTTTGCAAAGAGGAAGAGGATATGTGTTTGGAAATGTACGTGGCGCCTGTGAGTAGATTGCGAGAGAGGAAGAGAGAGAGAAGGTGCGAGGTCGACTGAAGTTTGTTTGGTCGGAAGCAGTGATTATTTTTCGAAGGTTCCCTGGAGTTTTTTGCGAGACGCGAAAATAAAAGTTCCGTTTAATCTGTAATTATACGTTAAAGTAGATGTTATTTTGTAGTATACGAAATAATCTCGCTGAAAAATCGTATTCGAAATGAAGCCGTAGGTGATATACGATGTTAATTATCATGAGATTCGCGAGTTGTGCATAAAATAATCCTTTTTGTGATTTAAACTCAACGGTATTTAAATATTACATCGCCAGTATATATGAGTCGTGAATGTATATAAAAGTGCGAAAAATCGATGTTGCTCCATTTTACGAAATATTTATACTCGCACAAATATCTTCGCGTATGTGTATTCTCAAAGCAATTTATTTTACTCCAAAAAAAAGAAACAATTTTTCACGGCTAGCGCTGAATGAGTGTATGCGTGTATACAAAGTATAGACAACAAATGATTTGCGATGGTATCGCGCTAAATATAACTAGAGTAAAATAAACAATTTGGTTTATTTTACATAATAGCAGCCCAGGGTGCACTTTAAATCAAACTGGACAGAGTATATTTGAAGATAAAATTTCCATGTTCCGCGTGTTGACCGTCTCAATCGATGTTAAAGTAAGTATATGGAGGAAAATTACGAACTATGCCAAGTATTTCAAATACGCTGTAAAAATTTAACGTTATTCTTTAAGAAACGAATAAAAGAGTAAAAATTGTTCAGAGATTATTCGAAGACTTCAAAACATTTTCAGAATAAGAATACATTTATAACGAGTGCAATAATAATTCCATTCGAAAGAACTTGGCAAGCCAGATCCTCTGAATGAGACTTTTACACTGGCTAACGTACACATACATACACACGTTCACTGTGTTATACCCGCGGGAAACGACGGCAGACTTCAAAATTCAAATGGTCTTCTAATTAGTGGACCTCTGATAAAAAGGTGTTGAAATCGCAAGAGGGTTTGCACAAGAAAAGCGGTGAAAAGACGGCGGCGACGGCTACTGCGGCGGTCCCTGTGAAGCCTGAATAGCCTTTGCCGTGGCTCTTGTTGGAAAAAAGTGATTTTTAAATTTGCTCCGATTTATACACTACCTGTCCTAGCAGCTTTTACCGAGAAAAACTCTGATTAGCGTAAAAATCTGCGTTTTAAAAACTTAATCAACTAATAGGATTTTTCATTAATCAAATACTTCGGCAGCTTAAACGTACATACGAGAAAATCTACGTCAAAAATTCAACACGTTCTCAAAAGAATGTAATTTTTTTTCTTTTTTTTTTTTGTTTCTCTTGAACAAGCTTTCATTTACTTATATCAAAAGTAATATCCATTTAAAGTCGAGCATACCAAAGGCATAAACATGTTAAAGACTCAAGCTTCCTATTTATACGATTTACCTATTTTAATAGAAAAACTTGATGCCCGGATGGTGCACCTTTTCACCAAAATTTTTACCCACTCAATCATTACCATTCTCACAGCCACACTATCAACGCAAAGTAGTCACACGACACTGTAACCACTAAATATTCACGTTTTCAAACATTCAATTAACAAGCTTCATATTCCTATTCAATACCATATCCCACGTCGCAACTAGCATAGCCTACGCATTGACGAACTGCTGCTACTGCTGCTACTCTACACAACGTATCCATCATTCGCGCTGCAGTCGCGCACGGCGGTACCACTATATACGATAACATAAAACGGACGACACACAAGCTGCCGCGCTTGCTCCCTTGGTATTATACGGCGCCGTAAAATCGTCGACTCTTCGCCACGAGATAGTCACTGCTGCTGTTACACACGCACACACACACGTGTATGTGAGGATATCGAAATAAGCGGAGAAATAAAAAAAAAGGAAGAAGAAACTTTTTTTCTTCGAGTAGGTACAGGGAAGGGGCGCGGTTGCTAACATATAGTCACATGCGAATATTTTAAACCCGTTCGCAAAAAGAGAGAGAGAGAGGGAGTATTTGTCGGAGTATATAAAGGCGTCGCAGAGGTCCGTTCTCAGAGTTATGTGTGACCTATAACACTGTGGAGAAGGGATGGAAAGGGAAAATCGATGCGCCCCTTGTGTACGCGTACTATACTGAACGCACGTATATACGTAGAGTGCGGTATTGCGCGACTGCAGGATCGTACGCGAGCTCATTATTGCTATTGTTATTATCACAAGAGTGGTGTGGGGTTTATGCGATGGGAGGCTGAATTGTTTCTTCTATATGCGGCTGTTTTCTTTTTGTTGTCTTGCGCGTAGGTGAGGATTGGTATAGTCGTTTTGAGAACGAAGTATACGTGCGCGTTGAAGTTCGTTAAGAGGATTATATGGTAGTTTAATTATGTTTTTGGTTTGTTGTGTCCTTTGGTTCTCTTGTTAGAATAAAAGCTTGAAACATTTGGACGACTTCATTATAGTTCCAAAGATATATATATAAATCTATAACAACTAAATATAACCGTAACGCAAACAAACTCCGTATACCATTCCTTTCTATTCAACAACCGCTTAAATCTACCGATTTCCCTTATATAAATATGCACACGTATATCCTTATCTAAATTCCCGCACAACCCATAGAACCCCATCATTCCCCTAAATTCGCCTGGCAAAAACACAATTCGAAATCAAATTTCCTCTCTACCCAACAACCTTCCCTCCTCCTCCTCCTCCTCCTCCACCAAACTCCCATACCCTCTATCCACATTCCCTCGAAAACTCGATACACCACCGTTCGCTTACCTCGACTCGGTAGCGGAATAAACTGTACATTGTCCCTAAACGTACGCGAACGCTACAACCATTCCGTACCGATGGCTCGCGAACGTCGTCCTTACCGTCGTCGAAACGGAAGGAGATAAGGTAACGTGTACACGACGACGACGACGACGACCAGCCGAGTGAAATCTCGACGACATCGGTGATGCAAGCGTAATTTGCATATTTCGGATGGCCCACCCCGGAAGGAGCAGCGCGCGCGCGCAAGGTAGCTCTATACGAAGCGCCGGGGTATATACGTCTTCACTGTCCGGCTGAAAGTCCAGCGCGTGCTTCCAGTCGTATTTTCCGCCAATTAGAGCTACCACTGCTGCTACTGCTACCCTAGCTTGGTATAGGGATTCTACGTCTTCGACCACGTATATATACATATACATACGTAATGATAGTAGTAGTAGTGGCAGTAGTAGTAGTAGTAGTATAGTACGTTCGCCGGCTGTCGCTGAGGGTAACGAATAATACGGACGGCTCGTGCGCGTAACGTTATATAACACGTGAGTAGCACACCCACACATCCACACATACACATATATACGGATTTACTCGCGTACATCAGATCACACGCGTACGCCCTCCGCGTCACGTTATACACACACACACATATATGTATACATACATACCTTGGCGCATGTGCTCGCACGTTATATATATATATATATATATAGAGCTGCTCGACGTTGCGATATTTCGACGCTGAGAGATCATGCTACCATATATACGCGATGCGCAGCCAAAAGCTCACGCGCTCTCGCGCACGTGTTACACGTGCATCAAGTCGAGCGTCAAGTTGAATCTCCGTAAAGGTGTATATATATATAGCTATAATACGAGCGTATATATGTATATGTGGATGTGTTCATGTATACGTAGAGAGAGAGGTATATTACACGCATGAATTCAATCGCGAGCTTTGTGCGTTCACGTATATATATTATAGGCATACCCCCCCCCCCAGGGTTGCAAATATCTTAGATAGAACGTCGATGCGAGCATCCCCTAGAGTCTACCGTTACTGTTGTACACTATGTGTCTGTGTGTGCCATACAATATTATACAGTTGGCTGGCCTTTACATTCACGCGTATAGAGAGAGAGAGAAGGAGGACGAGACAGGTGTGCGCGCGAAGTCGCGCATTATACGCTTGTCGCCACTCCTACCACACTAACGTTGCCATTTTCGGGACAATTCGAGAGAGCTTCCTCCCATCTCCCCATACACACATACACACGAGTACATGTACACGTCGAGCAATGTGTCCAGCATGCATCCCCATCGGCATTTACGCGTACGCCTCATACGTCGCGCGCGCTGTCGTAACGCGCCGTGCGCGTGCTAAGCTGTCGAACAGAGAGCCTCTCTGGGCTCGTCCACGTGCTCGCCGCAAGCTTCTCTCTCTCTACCTCTCGTGTCATCCCATCTCTCTCTCTCTCCTGCGTATAGGAGCACAAATCGGGGCACATGTAACTGTAAACGCGTCGGTCTTGTAGCAGTAGAAGCAGCAGCAGCAGCTCCCCGTCGTGTGACGTATATACATATATATATATATACGCATATATACACACATATGGGCCCAGAGGCGCGATAGTAGTACCACCGATGACGGCCGTCTCTGCTTGATGCTACAACGTTACCGCCCCCGTGTATTGACTTTGGTATCGAGCGCGGTCGTGGTAAGATGTATAGAACGAGGAGGAGGAGGAGGTGGGTAAGGGATCAGGAAGGGGGGGAGGGGAAGCAAACGTTTGAGAAGCACATCGCGAGCGCGTGTCGCCGGCCCGTCGCGCTTCATTATTAGATCGATGACGTGTTCCTCCTCGTCGCCCTGAGACGCTGATGCTATACGGAGGAGGAGGAGGAGGAGTCTCGTGCTTCTAACCCTGAGGGGGTGAGTGGTATACGCGCGCGAGCGCGCGAGACAAGTTAATCATCGTGGAGGATAGGAGAGAGAGAGAGAGAGAGAGGAAGAGCCTCGAGGTGAGAGAGCAGAGTAGTAGTAGTAGTAGTAGTACAGTAGGTGAGTTGATGAGGTGGGAGGATG
This sequence comes from Torymus tubicola, assembly GCA_035583055.1. Classification (NCBI taxonomy): domain Eukaryota; kingdom Metazoa; phylum Arthropoda; class Insecta; order Hymenoptera; family Torymidae; genus Torymus; species Torymus tubicola. Next base: position 16,463,823 of record JAWWEQ010000045.1, read on the forward strand.
AGGCAGAGCTTGCAAAAGGAGAGTGATGAGGCGGAATGGGCGAGGGTATACGAGGCTGAGAGGAGTTGTGTTCGATTTGTTGGGAAGTGTTTGAGGATTGGTATACGGTTTAGGAAAATTCCGGGGGGGTAACATTGATTTCAGGGCTTAATTGCAGCTGTATAACATTGTACGTATCTAAGATTTTTTTTTATTAGAATGATTTTTGTGTTAAGTGAAAGGAAACACTTATTGTTTTTACTTACTTCCTGAAAGTATAATTTCTCGAATTTCATTGATTAACATAAACGTTTGCTACCGAGCACTTGCTAATAGTAGCTCCAGTGAAACTCTACTTAACAATATAATAGGCTATAATCACTACCTCGCAAATCTCCAAATCGCTAGCAATTAACCGATATTCGCCAACTGCATTACCACTATTATACTCGACTAATCTACTCTCTCGCGCCCTATTACACAATTCATCTCCCGACAATACACCATCGATACTCGTCAAACTTTTCCCCCAAAACCATCTGTTTATTTTTTTCTTTTTTTTTTCACTCACCTCCATCTCTAAAAAATCACGCGCAAATTTCATCCCGTAAGACCTTAATAATCTGCCTGCGCGTGCAACAATGAACACTCTATCAGTGCGTGAGTACGCGAGCGTCCTCATTTCGCAGAGGCTTTCTCTCTCTCTCGCTCTCTCTGAAGTAGTTCTTGGTACTTGACAAAGGGACCGGAGGGAGAGAACTAGATATATTGCTTTTGTTCAAAGGATGCTTACTAGCGAGGGAGCGAGCGCTGGCGTAGTTCTGAATACCTCATTTCGAGTTGCCGGCTAATAATGAACATACCGATGTCACTCCACCAGATCAATTATTAGCCGTCTCGGAATGCAATTAAATCAAACTATTGTGTGTGTCTCTAGGCGAACGTCTGTCGCATGCCGCGTGCGCGCGCTGCGTCACGCCTGTCGCGTGCCATTTGTGTATCTATCTCTCTCTCTCTCTCTTTGAACTTTGTATCTGTTTACAATAGTTAAGATCTTTTTTGTATACCTATGTATACGGTATCGGTAAGAAGAGAGTAGCTCTTCATGAAGTGTATCTGATATTAAACGTTTCAGAAGGCAGTAGGTATAATAACAGCACAAATCCGAAAACCTTCCTTGTTTTAAATACTGTACTAATCTGGTATTAGATTAGTCTGGTCAGCTCATCATTAAGCTTTTAAGACCCCAGCGATCTGATTCGGCACCCCGCACTAAAAATTTTCTTAGAATAGATTTTAATTTTTTTAGAGAGAAGGCATATTATAGATCACGAGTTCCTAATTAAGAAATAATAAATTTTAATTCTAATTACTTGCGGTACATTAGTATACGAATCTTTGGATATGAAATATCTTTATTAGCCATCCGAAGTATTAATTATAATTAAAATGAAATTCGAGAGTAAACATATATTTTTTATATTATTAATTACGAGACGTATATATTGTACTAATTTCAATAAAAATAAATAAATGTACATTAATTACTCTTTAAGTACGGATTTTCATAAAACTACACGCAGCATTACAGCATTAAACTCCAAACGATCTCAGGTCCCTCGTTAAACAACATTTAAACAAGGCGTTTCAATAAAACTCTGAAATAATTACCGTACGCTCGTCTTACACCTGTTAAGTCAACGTTTGTCCATCGACGCGCAAACAGCCGGTCGTTATTTTCGCGTAGAACTCACTTTTCGGTAAACACGCTCTTGCTCTGTCTCTCTCTCTCTCTCTTTCTCCCAACAGCTTAATTAATAAATCACGCGGCCTTGGACGGAACGCTCCAAGACCTTTTCCCCTTCTTCGCCACCTCGCTTTCCAATCCTTAATTAGCAAAACACGAGGACGGTAGTTACTATATATATATATATATATATACGTGTACACTAAGGACGAAAGAAGTCGTCTACTTTTCCCAACGCATTGTTGAGCGTTGCTCGGACCAAGCCGCGCAGGCGTGCGACTGTGTACAGCGGGAGCGTGCTTACGATTTCTTTAATTAAAATTCTCACCGCTCGCGCGGAAAACACTTTAAGACAGCTCACCCTTCTCCTTTAAAAAAAAAAGAACAAAACAAAACGAACGCGAAGAGAGAAAGAGAGACAGGGGAAGAACGTTAAGAAACAACAGCCTTTGCGCGCGTGCACATCTCTACTTAATTACAGTTTTCCGTCATCGCGCGCAAAGCTTTCTATCTCTCTCTCTCTCTCTCTCTCATTCTCTCTTATTCTCTCTTGTTCGCAAGCTCGCGAGAAGAAAGTCCGCAGCTGTTAGGTAGGAACGGTAGAAGGGGACCGGAGTGCTGAAGAGAAGGACCATGGGTGTACCTGGCATATAACAATGGCGGCCACCGGCTCTCCGGCTAAACAATGATACGATAAATCTCTCTCTCTCTCTCTGCTCTGCTCTGCTCCGCGAGCGCGAGAATTTCTCTCAGCGCAACGAATGAGCGCGTGCCTGTGGATGAAAGGGGGGAAAGGAGGATGAAGAGGAGGAGGAGGATGAAGGCGGTGAGGGATAAAGAAAAATCATTAAAAGTGCTCGTTTTTTTTTTCTTTCTCGCTCGCGCTCGTTCGCTCAGTCGGTGTCTTGCTGCTACTGCTGCTACTGCTCTGTATGCTTTTGTTTTGCTGCGTGCGTGCACTCGCGAGGAGGGATTGCGTAATGAAGCCAAGCGCGCACACGAAACGATGGAATGAGCTTGGAATTTGCTAGCCCGAACGCTCTTTTCTAGAGTATAACGCAAATGTTGAATCGTGATTGTGATTGTAATTATAAGGGTAAAGTATGAATCGAATTTTGACAGGAGTAATTATACTACGAAGTACAAAGTGCAATTGAAATGTCAAACAGTTGTTCTATCGTTATGCTTTTATAAGTATTGCTGTTTCTCACGCGGAAGTGTTTTACTTTCAAAGACCATTTCATTATTATTATTATTATTTTAATTATTTTAATTATTTCTCCAACTAAACTCACGACAAAACGAATTTCGTCAGACACATATATACTCTTATCCGCGATTTTCGCACTACCGAAATAAAACTCATTATTGTCGGAAGCAATTCCACTAATGCCACCAATACCGCTAACCCCCACTTGACCTTCTTTTACAAGCGCGCACGCGCGCATTCATCAAATTCGTCGAACAGCTCCTTTTCAAGCATCCACTCTTTTTCCCTGACGCCTCTTTCTCTTCACCATCCTCATCCCCTCGATTCGTTTGCGACGACTCTCTTTCGTTCGCACTTTTTCTCCACGTCACACGTTCCTCTACCTCCTCTTACCCTCACAAGTTTGCAAAGCCTGTATAGTACTCGGCTTGAGGTCGATCGATCGATCGATTGCTCGCGACAACGTTTAAGCTTGTTTCAGGCGCGCGGGAAAATCGTTTTGCGCTGAAAATCCCTGAACCACAGTGTAGCTCAGTCAAAGGGAAGATTTATTCCCTTGGCGCTTCGATGGATTTTTTTACCGTTGTGCAGAGAAATGAGGAAATCGAGGACAAGGCTGAGATTTTTTAGGAAGGGGAGGAGAAAAAAAAGGAGAGGGAGAGCGTAGAGACAAGCGAATATAGGATATACGATGATTCTATGTGTATCCTGGTATTAATGGGAGGTCGATAAAAATGGGAGTTTCGTTAAAGAGGATTGAGATAATCGATTGGTATTAAAATTAACGTATGCGAGCTGCCGTGTGGGAATCGTTTTATGTATACGAGCGAATAAAAATCGAGTTCACTAAATCGTCGGGCGATGATTTGCTAAAATTGATAAAAGAAACCCGGTTATTTGTACGAGAATTTAAATCATTTGCTGAACGGAAATACGTATTTTTTTTCTATCTTGAAATAGTCTCAACTACTATTAGTATTGACATGTATATCTCTCATCCTGAAATATTCCATACATAACGAATGTTATACGGTTGACTGCGGCCGGGACAGGAAGCAACCTAATACGCAGCCATTAGATTATACACATTCGCCGTGGAAATTCATTCTGTTGATTACATATTGATTTTCACTCAATTACACCTGTCGTTTTCTGGCATTTACGCTGCATTTACTTTTTCATTCAACTAGTCGTATACATATATATACCGCGCATGCGCCTGACGCGAATTCAATGAGTGTGTGTTCACCCTCCCTCCCTCCCTTCCTCCCTCAAACCTGCATTTCATTCAAATTTTCGAAACAATCACGCACAGACAATAGATACAATTACCAGATATCACCTATCACGAGCAATAATTATTTTGTTGACGAAATTTATGTTCCAATTAGTGCGGGCATGGCAGTACAAGTCATTTGCTTCATAACTGCAGTTGTCGTATTGTGTTAGACGTCAATCAATGTGAAATAGCAAATTTCATCAATCAAACGTTCTTGCTACTCTTGACGCGTTGTATCAAAGCAGTGATGTAAAACACGTATATGTTTAAAGAACACTTGCTAGTCTCATATATTCCCATGAAGTAAATCGTCGAATTATGTTTGAGTTATAATTCTGTAATAAAGTTGGGATTACAGAACTTTGTATCATCCAAGAAAATTTTCTTCGCCTAATGTAAGATAAACAGTCTGTCAGCTCTTGTACCTCGTATATATATTTCGACTTTTTCAAAAATTGAAAGAGCGACAAATTCAGAACCTCGCGCCGTATATAAACTACCTTTCCACCGTTTCTCTATTTCTAGACATATTACCCCTCGCGTAGAGGAAACATTGACATTATTATCCGTTCGAAACGTGCAGCCGTCGCCTCCGCTCGTAGCAAATTCGAATAATACATTACACCGCTTAACATCACTCTCTCTTTTCCTACCTCCATCCCACCATTCACTAAGAAACATATACCTACCCTTACATATATACCTGTATATACATACATAGCTATACGTACTCCCACAAAAAATTAACCCATTACACCCCGAGAGAGCACAGTACCCGGGTGCACCCCATCAATTGGCAATTCGATCGCCATTATCGACTACCCGTCCATTACGACGAAATAATTTTGCATACAGACTGCGCGCATACGACGAATTCGGGTCTCCTGTATATCAGGAGCTCGAGCATAGCGAGCGAGCAAGCAAGCAGTAGCAGCAGCAACTCCAGCGTAAATTCCGGTGAATAATTCCAGGCCGTTCCCGCGGAGATTTACCAACGTGAGGTGAGCGCACGCTCGTGAACAGTAAGAATTCAAATAAGAGCCGATTTCGCGAGCGCCAATAAAACCGAATCACCGACAAATCGTCGTCGTCGTCGTCGACGACGTCCTGTGCACACATGTACATGCATACATATATACACACGCTATACGCTGCTACGCTATTCCTATATAGACGATGTATAGAGAAAGAGAGAGAGAAAAAGGTGGCCAACGACGTAGCGATACTTTCGCGTCCCATTCGATAATGTCACCGGCTGCTGGTAAGGGATAAAGTACAGCTCGACATTGTCGTCGTCGTCGTATATTCTCTCTCCCTCTCTCTCTTCTTCGAAGAACTGTGATTGATGCCACTAAGCGCACCCCCGAGGGTATATATATATACGTGTGTGGCGGAAAAAATCGCCGTAGTCGTCCTTTCCTGTCTCTGGACGTTTTCGCGAGGGTTCGACGTCGAAAGGTCGTTCAGGTTCCTCGAGTGTCGTTTTTGCACCCGGGTACGGGTATAGGATATATCTTTTCTCTCCGGAGGGCAAAATTTGCCTGTCGCTACTACGATTCTGTACTCCCTTGGCTACTTCGATTTCGGGACAAAACGAAGGGGGATAGGGATCGAGCTGGGATTTTCGCGAAGGTAATTCCGCAAATGTTTGCGGGAAGAGCGAAGGATTCGAAAGGAGAATTGATTGTTTTCCAAGGGATCGCTAGGGAAAACTGTGGCATACGCGGATTTTCTTTTACCGATGACGTGACTGAAATCTTGCACGCGTATACTCCGTATGATTAATTAAGAGAGGAGGAGGAGGAGGAGTAAGATAGTATGATTGAATTCCAGGGGGTTATATGTATTGGGTTACGTTAAAAGAGAATTTTTTCCTTCACTCTCTTGGGATTCCAGAAGAAGAAGAAGAACAGAGGGGGTGAGGGGTTCGACGTCGAAGACGATCTTCACGATACAAGATGAATGCACGTTATCTTATGTTCCCTCGGCAATTAGTAATGATCTCTCTACAATAAGATTTATGTCTGCCGAATGATCTGTTCATTATGGAGAGCAAGCGACTGACTGCGTGGCGGGGGAGGAGGAAAAGTAGAGAGTAAATTTTATTCCTGCGTGTATCCGAATAAATCATATTCGAACGCACGCGTTCAGTCGTCTGTGTATACAAGTATGTGTTTCGTATGCACGGGATGATGAAACGTGATTGAAATATATTCCATCATCTTGGCCCCTTCTTCTCTCCCCTTAACATAAAAATGTTAAGGGATTCATCTTTATTTAATACACCATCCGCCGAGAAAATCCATACAAAATAACCTCTTCCAGCCCCCCCTGCAACAGCAGCAGGATATTATGCTCGCTATCCACGACCGTAATCCCTTTAGTTACCAAATATACTATATAAGCTACAAAAGCGTTATACATATAGCAGCTCGTGTATATATATATACCATCCCGAAAACCGTTGAAAAACCATTCTTCTCGTTCTCTCTCTCTCTCTCACCGCAGAAATACATCATTCACGGCTACAATTCTGAGGATAATACTATACTATATAGCGTACACGCTCGCTACCGGGATTAAGTCTTTTTTGCGTCCTGCCAGCATCTCTCTCTCTCTCTCTCTCTCGTTTGCGTAAGCGCGTTCCAGGACACATAATTAACAATAGCCATTATTTACGCGGAGCTTTTGATTTTCACCGAGAGAGAGAGAGAGAGATACACTCTCTCACCCAACCCGCTCATTTCACCCGGTGCGAATAATTCATCGCACTCTCTCTCTCTCCCTCGCGCGCGCTTGCGTACGGTCCGCAACAACCCCCGAGATTAATCCTCCTAGCTCTGGCGTCGGCTCGCCGGCATCATCAAACTTTCATCGCGGATGGAATTTAGCGCGAGAATTTTTCCAACCCGACGCAGACGCTGTTGGTATACACACGCGGCTTTATACCCCCCTTTATGATCCGCCGCAGTACTATATATACATATATATACACAAACTCACGTCGTCCGCGTGCGTCCGCTCTATATATATACGTATATATAACGCGAGGTTCGCGTACCTCGTTAATGATGCACGCGTTCACGGGTTTCCTTCTCTCCCTCTTCCTCTGGCCTGGGCCGGAAAAGGGTTGGTAAGTAGTAATCCGCCCTGGGACACGTAGAAATTCGGCTGACCCTTTCGCCGCGTCTTAGCGGCCGCGAGCTGTGTATAGCCGCAGACGGCTAGTGTCGTATCTTTTGTATGTATATATATATGTGTCTGTATATACATCTATGTGTCTGTGTGTGTGTATACACATAGGGAGGCTCGTGGCGGATGCATAATGCAGGAGACGCGCGATTTGTCCATTAGTCGCCCGGCTGCAGCCCGAGGCGCTTATCTCGGATGCGTTTGAGTTGTGTACGCCAGGGCCAAAGGGTGGGCGGAGAGAGAGAGAGAGAGAAGAGAAGAGGGGGAGGAGGGGGCGATGTGTGTACGAGCGTAATGGATTACGCGAAAGAGATACGGTCGTAAACGGAGGTGAAGCAGTATGCATGGTTGTATGTGTGTAGAGAGAGAGGAGAGTAGGAGGGATGGTAGAAAAGAGAGGTATTTTGGCTGGGCTCTTTTGAATGGACAATGGAGGGAGGATGAAAGAGATACTGTGATTACCGGAGCTCGAGGTACACAAACCCACACTCTACTGCACATTATATATATAGTATATATAGGCTTGTCTCGAGAGGATCGCTCAAAATTTCATTTGGCTGTTTACGCTCTGGACGATAGGGTACGTATATCTTTTGTAGCGGATAAAGAGAAAAATTTACGTAGTGGATTATTTTTCAGAGGAAAAAGGAAAAACTTAAATGAATACCTACTTATATAACAGCCGAATAAATTTGCTATTTCTTCAAATGTGTATATAGTATAGCTTATTTTTTTATGCAAAACCAAGGCTTTGCCTCTATTCTAACTAAAAACATATATAATCCATACATATATAAACAGAATCCTTTCCATTTTCCATCCTCGCGCAGCCGGAGAGCGAGCGTCCTCGAATAGCGCGAAACCGCGGTAATGCGCGTGTTTGGTCGAACCTCTACGCGCGTACGCATGTACGCCGCAGGCACAAAGGTCGAACTCTGACCAAAGGGCCATTGATTATCGTTTCCGGCCCAAGAGTCGAGAGAGAGTGAAATTTCGGTGTCCGCGCGCGTGTAATAAGACCCGAAACGACGGCGGCAGCAGCAGCAGCAGCGGAGTTACACTCGACAAACCCCCCTTAATTCGTTATTCATGCTCGCTTTGCTAGCTGAAAAGCTCTCTCACATACAGTGGACGACGTATGTGCTGCTGTTGCTACTACTGCAACGTAGCAGTTTGCGTAAAAGGGAAAATCGAATCGCGCGTGAAGGACGCTGGATATATACAGTGGTGAGGAAGGTTCGTTCGGTTGCGGTTTATGAAGAGACACAGAGAGAGAGAGAGAGAGAGAGAGAGAGAGAGAGAGAGAAAGGGATGTATATGTGTACGTATAGGATGGGGTAGAGCTTTTTGTGGAGGTGTGATGGTTGGTAGTGGTTCGAGTGGTTATCGGGAAATTAGCTCGATGGTTTTGCTAAATTAGCCGTGTTTTCATGTTTTTCAATCGTGTGGAAACTATTGAAATGTGTAAAATTTCACGTTTAAGGTATTTAGAATCTTTTCTTGTTAATGTTGGTTGCTCGGTGAGTTCTTGAATTTACGAAACTCAAGTATAAGAATTGATAAATGCAGTCTACTACTACTCTATAATTAGCTGCGATGTTATCATTAAATTCAACAATTTTCTCTCTCTCTCTCCTTTCAAAAGCTGAAATTCATCAGAAATTAAATTAACTCGGTAAAAAGCGCAAAATTGCACGCGCCATAAACCGTTGAAATTAGCAATTTTGGCTGTCAAAGGCGGTCGGAGGCGGGCGCGAGCTGTAGTACACTCTCAAAGGTATTTCTATTTTTCAGATGCTTTTCAAACATTCTATTTCGCAAAACGTCGAAACGCGAGTGAATTCAGCTTTGACGTTGGCGCGCTCAGAAACACACCATATACAAGCGGCGCTGTGGAAAGAGTAGAAATCAGGGGCTACGTAAGAGCGCGCGTGCGCAACGCAAAAAAGAGTCGGAAGAGAGAGAGAGAGAGAGAGAGAGAGAGAGAGAGAGAGGAAAAAAAGAAGAGCAGCCGACGTACGGTAGAAAGAAGAGCGGCTTTGAGATGCTCGTATGTTCATTTCCGCGCGTACGTTGGAAAAATTTCTCCATATACGCGTGTGTAAAAGAGAAGTGAAGAACATTCAGCTCCGCACGAATTTCAATGCACACGGGTAAGTGTGGGACTTACGAAGTCGTTGATTAATTTGTCTATATAACGTTCAAGTGGAAGATTGAAGCTGATCGTACAATTATGCGCACGTTTATCGGTATGGGGCTTACAGTCCCCCCCCCCCCCAAATTCTTACAATATACACATGGTATAATTTACATCTCCACGTGTATACGAGCAATCGCGAGAGTATGAAACGTTGTTAATAATTGACGTAATGCGGCTGCAATTATACCGGGAGCTTCACACGCGTATAAGCTCGACGCGTATATAGAGCTACACAAATTACGCGTGCGCACGCGTACTGGGATTCGAACTTGTAATTGAAAAATATAGCATTCCCAAACGCGACAAATTACAATATCTCGACAAAGTTGTTTGCGTAATTCGCGCGGTGTGGCGGTATAGTGGAATTAAACGGCGTACGCGCGTGCGTGCGTGAGTTCGAATTTTGAAATCGCTGCAGCTGAATTTATTTACATCGACGCGTGTGTATATATACGGGCATGCACGCGACATTAGCATTGTTGCCAGTAAACAATTGTTAATCGTTAATGCTCGGGGTCCCTCGAAATCGTTCGCACGATGAGTGTGAGTTTTGAAAATTGATAAAACTTCAGTTATGCATAATTCAGGGACGTGCAGCGTGCGATGCCAGTGTATACTACATAGCTTTATATAACGGTTGTTCGGATGGTGTATTCGGAAAACGAAGGAAGAGTACAGTGTTCGACAGAATAAACATGGTTGGCAAATAATTGACATAATATTGACGCTGATCAGTGTATTTGATTATTGGTAATATGGTTTATAATAAATAAATAACCCCGACCAATCGAATCATTACAATTATAGAACAGAATCCGAAACACAAAATTATATCAAAAGCAATCGAATTGCAGTGTCGACTCGTACCATAAACAGAATATAATTACTATACAAAATAATAATAAAATTAACCAACACTTATAACACTCAACATCTAATTACAATAAAACCCGTAATAATATAATCGTCCATGAAAATGCTCACTTCGCCTCCATAAAACGCTGACCCTTAAGACAATCGCGTTTCACTAAACACGCCTCTAATCGAAAGTGCCAATTCTGCACTCAGCGACTTCTGCTTCTTCTTCTTCTTCTTCACCCCTTCCCTCCCTAAAAGAACTTTCTCTCCTTTCTTTTTCCTCTCTACTGCTTTCTCTCCCCTTTCTTCGCGTTCTCTCTCTATGCCACGCGAGAGTTTAGCGGTCTCGGCGGTACCCTCGATCGCGCTTCTTGTTCTTTCTTCTTCTCCCTCTCTCTCCCGTCTCCGTCCTTTATGCGCTGCCTCGTTTCTCGCTTTCTCTCTATTTCTATTTCTTTATCCCCGCAGGAGCGAACGCGTGCAGGCTTCGAACCAATTTCCCGTGGCGCCAAAACTAATGTATAAGAAGATTCCACGGGTCTCTATCTTCTACTGCGTCTGTGCACGTTCGTGTATACATATATTTATATACATATATATATATATATATACATACAGAAAGGTGCGAGCTTTTTCAGATTTACGCATAAGCTGGCGCGAGAGATGAGGAACGTTTGTCTAGTAAATCAAATAGTGTCGGAGGATTGGTACGAGCTGGGAATTGAAGCTTTTTCCTTTTTTTTTCTTTTGTTAATCAGCTTTCCTTTATATCAAATATGAACGTTATATGTATATCTACAGCTAAATAGTAAAGAATAAATTAAACATTCTAATCCTTTTTTTTAAATGCTTATATTGATATAATTTTACATTAAACGCTGAAAACTCACAAATCGCTTATTCCCCGCATTGCCAACCGTTGAACTTATAATAAGAAAAATTTTCATAATTCGATTGAGACTCGGCGCACCCCGACAATCCATCGATTCCCCTCGTTCCTCTTATATCCATCTCTGCACACTACTACATACCTCTACCAACTTTTCATACTCACTTCCCGCACTCGTTCACTTCAGCCACGCGAGACACACACACACATACATTCGCTTTTCTCTCTCTCTCACGTGTCTGTCATCTCCTTCTTCACACTCTCTTTCTCTCTTCTATACGCGTACATACGCACACCTCTTTTTCCAATCGGCTCACTCTCTCATACCACCTCTCCTCGTTTCCTCTGCACTCGCGCGTGCGCGCTCGCGTGCCTCATGATTTATATCCGCGAGGGTACGTGCACTCGCACCCCCTGCATGGCAACGAACCTTAATCCAAGATTGCGTTTCCGAGATGTCGCGGAAGCGTCGTCGCCGTCGTCGGAGAAGAAGAAGGCGAAGAAGCTGCTATAGTGGTATATAGGAAAGAGAGAGAGAGAGAAGAGAGGTATGCTCCTGGGGACAGACGTACGCGCGAGTAGTAGTAGTAGTCGTCGCCCCGTCGTACACGAGAAAAAGGGAATTCGGAGGAGAATTCGCGGCACGTTAGCGAGAATAAGTCTTTGCTCGAAGACTCCCGGATAGATCCTCCTCTTTCTTTTCTCCCTGCACACACACACACCCTACCCCTGTTCGTCTACTTCTTCTTCTTCTTCGTTCTTTTTTTTTCCTATGCCTCTTCTTCTTCTTCGTACGCGTACACTCACACACATCTCTTCGCAAGCACGCGCATACGTACGAGTGCACCGGGATTCAACGGGGCCCGCGCGGAGAGATTCTCCATACGATTTCCCGTGGGAGAAAGGGGTGAGAGAGAGAGAGAGAGACCGGCAGGCATATACACCCCTCTCAGTCCGATTCTTCGATTCTACGCGCGTGCTATGGTATAGGTCTTTGACCCACTATTTCGCGCAAGTCGAGCTGCAGTTCCGGCCGCTTTCGATCTTTTAGAAAGGGGAGGAGACGAGAGAGAGAGAGAGAGAGAGGTAGAGGGAAGAAGGGAGGGATTGAGAAATGTTTCATGTGGCGGAGGCGAGAGGGTTTGTTATGGGAGTCTGCGGCCGCGGATGGAGTTTGCGGTCGGAGAGGGTAGGTGGTGAATTGAAATGTCTAGTTGGCCCCGCGTTAATATGTTTCCTGCGGGGATATATGGTGTGTATACGTGTGTGGGGCGGCGGGATATGATGGCTTTGTTCAATATTGCTCGAGCAGGCTTTTTTTTTCTTTTAAGTGAAGTGAAATATGAAAAGTGTATATAGATGTGCTCGGGGTTCTTATATTTACCGTGAATTTATCGCGATATGAGTTGTTGTTAAGCGAATAATCTTGTCATTAATCGGTGTGAGAAAGTTTATTATTAGGGCCAATAGTAGAAGAAAGGTATAATGAATTTTTGAAGAATTTATGGTATTGCCTTAGCGAATTTAGCATAAATGAGCGCATAATATATACTCGCTGTCGTGGTTTTTATATAACTGTAACATTTGTATAGCAGCATTAAAACTTTTATATCTCCCTGATTTCTTCCACCCATTAAACATTAAATCTTTTGTTAACTTTCGCGTATAAGAGGAAAGGCAAAGGTCTTATATAATATTTCAAAAAAGATAATAGAATTAAACAGAAGAACTTTCATTTACTTGAAAATTAAAACATGTTGAGCCCTTCAAACGTTATAAAAGTTGCAAGTTAAATATTAAAAAGGTATGAAAATATATAAATCGCAAGAATCGGTAGCCCTAACTTTGAAAGCAGTATTATATATATACACCTTTGCAATGCATAACTTTAGGTTCGTATAACTTTTGAAGGAATCAAATTTTTTTAATTTTCAAGAAAGTAAATGAAACAAGTTTTTTGTTTAGTTTCATTTTATTTATTTAAAACTTTGTGTAGAATGTTTCTGAGCTGAACGGCTAAGGTTTCAAGGTGAGAGCTTTTTTTGACTTTGTCTGATAAAAAAAACGCATACAGAATGTGTACCTCAAAATAATTTATCTATTCTCAAAGCCGCCTTGAATAATCTAAAGTTATTGTATATACAAATTATTTCAACTTTTACAACTCCACTTGCTCTCACTACCCCTAAACTAAATTCATATACTTTATTTACAAGCGTCCGTGACCATTAGCCACGCACTTAGTTCGCACTTAATTTCCGTACTTTTTTTACCACCCTATCGCTCTTATTTTTTCCATCGAATTAACCGCTCGCATATTGCGTATAATAACGGCACACCGATAACGATCCATCGCGCATTAATGGGCACACCGCGCGGTGCCACGGGACGATAAACCGAACTATATATATATATATATATATATATATATATATATCTGTTTGGACTAGGACCGCTCCGAGCTCGCCGCGGGCTATTTCCACGCGCAAGGTTTACGTACTTGTTTACGCCTCTCCTCCCTTGGGGTTTTTATAACTTTCGTTAGAAAAAAAAAATTTTTTGCCCGTTTCGATATAACGTCCTGGCCGCTGCGTGTCTTGATAATACGCGCACAGCTCGTCAATTTTTATAGGAATGAAAACAATCGCTATTATATATATATACATAAGCGGTAAAGCGATGGTTCTTAATAAACCATGAGATTATGCGCGAAAGTGAGGTTTACGGTAGGTATACATAAGTTGTAAATATACACAAGGTGGGGAAGGTTTATTCTCGATGAAAAACAATTTTGCTTTCATGTCGCAACGTTTCAGAACGCGATAAAAACAGGACTTTACAGGCTCCTGGTAGTATGTTAAATTTTAATTTGCAAGTAGTAAACGTAATAATATTTCAATTGAGATCTGTATCAATTTCAATTAAAAAAAATAAATAAATTTTCGTTTCACCTACTAAACCTCAACCTCCGTCTGGTTTTATTCAGATCGCGAGCCACTCCAACCCGCGGTGGTGGCAGATACGCGACTACTAAAAACTCGAAAAAAAGAGCAGACACATGCTTTACGTTGGCAAAAAAAAACATTATATATACTCGTTGCAGCAACCACTCGCATGTGGCGCGCGCGCGCATCATGCACTTTTCCGAACGACTCTTCAGGAAAATCAAGGACGACGGCAAACATTCTCTTCCACTCTCGGATGCGCGTGGATTTTCGCATCCGCGCTTTAAAATTCAAATCTTCCGCTGTCGTCGTCGCCGCCGTCGCTACCGCTGCCACCGTCGTCGTTGCATCGTCGGGGCGTTAATGACGAAGAGACGCGTGTACGTGTGCTGGGATCAGCGGCCGGAATATATATATAGAGAGAGAGAGAGAAAGAGAGAGAAAGATAGACACGGGCGCTGGCGTGCGAGTGAGAGAGAACTAAACATGCCCTTGGGAGTGTAAACCCTCGAAGTGAAGTGCCGCTCGGAAAAGTGGGGGAGAGAGAGAGAGAGAGAAGTGTGCCGTCAGCTGCAAGGGAAATTTCCCGCGTGGAGTGCCCGGGCGTCGCGACGCGTCTTATTTGCCGACTACTTGCTTTCCGCTTTTTTTATCTCTCTCTCACTCGCGTAGCAAGCGCGCGTGCATACCTCTCGAGATCTCCTTTTCTTCGTGCTACCGCTGCTGCTGCTGCTGCTGCTACTGCACAGCGAGCGGAGCTCCGTCGGGGCTCGAGTGTCGACTTAATTCTTCGGGCTTTGAATATTTTATGCGCTTTTCGATTTTCGCTGTAGCAAGAGAGAGCGAGAGAGAGAAAGGTAGGAGAACGGACGAAGGAAGGCTGCAGCGGCGAAATTGAAACTCGAATGGAATCTAATTTGAGCGAATTCGCGCGCACGCTGAACTGATGCGATTATAAAGTTGGAGAGAGAGAGAGAGAGAAAAGGGAGGGGAAGAAAGTAGAAGTATAGCGTTTTCTCGCTCTCGCTGCTTTATTTCGACTTTGTCTTCGCAAACGTAAAGAGTCTTTCTTTCGGTATGCTGAGCGGTATTTGACGATCGAGGAAAAGGATGGGTGCAGAGGGTAGATTTTGAGGACGACGCGCTTGGGACGACGTTATTCCAGTATTGAGTTTGTCGAAAGATCGAGTTGGTTAAGTAGTCAGTTATGCTCGGTGTTGATTTTTTTTTCTTTCTTTTCATAAGATATGATGTCGAGTCGTCGACTTACGACTGAGCAGATTTTACGGTTAACATAAATCAGATTTATTTATAAAGCACGCGGTTTCAAGGTTCCGTTATGCTATTAAATGACATGACATAACATTAGTCCGTTATACAACAAAAGACCGACTTAAAATAACATCGGTACTATATTTTTTGTTGCGCCACGCGTTCCTCGTCGTCGTCGTCTTCTTCTTCGTTGTCCCATTCTTCTCTTCACCATTGTAACAGCCGCGCGCGCGCTGCTCCATTCGTAACGCTCCAGTTTTCATGATTTTTTTGAAATATTTTGAATATATATATAAACTTTTGTCATAGTTTATTGTTATAATAATAATTATAAAATTTATTTTAAATTTTGAATTGACTTGGTTCAATTAAAAAATTAATAAATCAACAAATCATACTAACGTGTTTCGTATAGATAAATTTGGAGGTACATTGAAAACGTAGCTTGTACCATTCTACACAATTAATTTGCATATTACACACAACGAATAATAACTTTAAAAACAGACGATTCAATATTTACTTAATTAATGACCCGACAGTGTATCGAATGTCACGTAAATCAGTCACCTACAAGGGGAGAAAAACAGAAGCACTATACTTTACAGCGTCGGCGTGCGTCCAAAAATAAAATTTTCCTTAATCGTTCGTCGCTCCCCTCCTTTTCGAACTTACACACTCTGTTTCTCTTTCTATCTCCGCTTTAGTTTCGGCACCTCAAAGCCATCTTCTTATCTGCCTCTCGCTCGCGCACGATTTAATGCTGACCCAATAATGCTGCGCCGTGTCGGCCAATTACGAATTACGACTGGCGCTTCGCGAATTAACCTCTCTCTCTCTCTCTTGCTCTTGCAGCGGCAATAGCCCCTAATTCCGGTAATTGTACTTGGGGCAATTAATCAAACACTTAACGCTCGTTCAAGAGCGCGAGCAGCCGAGCGCAGGGCTTCTAAAACGAGAGAAGAAGAAGCGCTTGGAATGGGGAGAAAGAGAGAGAGAGAGAGAGAGTAAGAGGCCTATCACTCGTCGCGGCTGTCGCTCTGTTTCCCCTCCGCGCGCGGCTTGAGTTTTTCCTCCTGTCCGTAGAGCTGAAAGAGATGAACGCGTATATAAGGGGGAACTTGGAGGGCAGATGCCGATTTGGATGCGCGTATGTAATACGTGTATGGTGAGGAAATTCGGCAGAGATTTTCTTAGGTTAAATTTTTTTCTTTTATTTTATTTTATTCTTTATGAATTAGATTGAATTTGTTTACTAAATCTATTGCGTTACAATGTAACGCGTATACGCAGGAATATGAAATTGAAAAAAATGTTGATTAACAAATTGTTTGACAAATTTAATCATCCGAACATTTTCGAGAAGACGAGGAGGAAAAATAACGCGTTAAAGACTCTGCCAGAACTGTTTGTCCACTCTCCCAGACGACTTCTTGGGGTAGACACACACACACATATATATACACACACACATATACACACACGCATATATATATGTATATATATATCTACGTGCGGACAGACGAGAAAGTGAAAGAAATGAAGCGAGCGTATAACTCTAGCTTGGACTTGATGTATCGCGTGCGATATTTCATTATGTTGAACTGATTAAATTGATTGCAGTTTCAAAAATAAATTTTATTTTGAGTTTTCTCGGTTGCCTTAGATATACACACAGACACACATACACACACATACGCACACTCACACGTTTGTGTCTATATATTTATATTTATTAGCAGAGTAAAATAATGCGTCTGCGCAGAGCGTTTGCCGTGCTAACTCGGTGTTTTTACAAGTTCAAAGAACCCCGCGCTAAATATTAATGCTCCGAAAATGTTGATTTAGCAAGTGGGCATGACATTTTGAAACAACTTCCATGTAGTTTATGAAAGTAGATCAATTATAATTAGAATGTTAGTATATTCCGCGAAAATACGTCTAAATTAGAAACTGCGCGAGTGCGGGATATGTCTGTTGCGCGTCGCTTATTTCTCTCTCTCCCTCTCTCTCTCTCACTCTGTATCTTTATTATAAATATAACAATTTAAGTTTTGAATGGAATTCCGAGCGAGAATTCTAATTAGTTTCGTACGAGTTGTACGACGCGTATATATTTGAATTTACAAGCTACGAAGAATTACTCATAATACACATTTTAATAATTCTCACCGCTAATAAACAATTACCATTGACAAAGAAACCCATTCAACCCCTATAAATCCGATAAACCAACGCTCATTGTTTCTTCATCCCTAACGAGAAAATTCAAGAACAAGAAGAAGAAAGAAAAAAAGCACAGCGCACACTCTCTACTCATAAAACTAAATAACCCCATCACGTTCTATTTTTACCAACAACCCAAAAACAAGAATCCCCTTCAATCTCAAATACACATTCCCGTTCTCCTCGCAACTCTCAAACGCAACCCTCGCACGCTACTCACATACACACACGTGTATATAAAGCTGTATACACGTTCCGCGCATCAATTCTTCATGATTTTCCAGTCGCTCGACTTGCCTCCTTACATCTACCTTAAGACCTTTCCTTCTCCACCTCTCACTCCTATACATATATATATATATATATATATACTGTATACTCTTAACCCAACGCGCGCGACAATGTACACCACTCACATGTATACCTGCTACACACATACTCGCGCCGTTGGGAACACGCGCGCGCGCGCAGTCACCTGTCTGCCCGTACGAACTGCCGTACCACTTACGTGCACCTAACGGGCGCTATATATACACTACATACATACATACATGTATACACATAGACGTATGTACGTGTGTATACGCTCAGTATAAGCCGCTCTGGAAGTTGTCGAGAGAGCGCGCGTGCGAGGGGCTCACGATTAGCATTTTGCAGCTGCCTTGCGCGCTCGCTCGCTCTCTACACAATTCCGTAATTTGTCACATTTCCTAGGCTAGAGAGACGACGCAGCTATATACGGTAGTAGTAGTAGTGGTAGTGGTAGTGGTAGTGGTAGCGAATAAACGAGAGACGCTACTATCTACTATAGAGCTCTCTCTTGCATCGAGGGACCGGTTCATAGTTAAACGCGACCGAGACGGACGAGCCGTCGTCTGTCTGTCTTTCTCCTACAGCTACGTATAGTCTATCGTACTACTCTCTCTCTCTCGCTTGGTCGCTCAAAGCGAGCGTGTAAATTGCACGCGAAGGGACGTCGTCGTCGTCGTCGTCGTCGTTGGCGTCGTTCGGTTGTCGTATGCAAAACGTCGCCGAGGGTATATGTATACGCCGCAGCCCCTGAGTCTTAAGGACTTTGCGGCTCACTGTTTTAAGCTTAACGGGCGCGCAGGAGAGATAGTGAAGAGGAGAAGTGACTCTCTCTCTCTCTCTTTCGTGGTAAGTGTGCGTGTTTGAATAGGTATAAGGGGGAGGAGGGGGAGGCGTGTGCTTTCTCGAGTACCGATATAGAGGATTGTCGTATTTGTATTTATAGCTGCTATGTATATTGAATATTCAGAAGTGCGTATATAATTGACTCTAACTGTTTTCATCGTACGATTCTGATCAGTAGGTCGTCTAATTATATACTTATGGTTTGAATATAAACCTATTAATTTGTATAAATAACGCGAAATTCTTGCACGATTAACTTATCAAATTGCATTATTCTATAGAACGCTCGAGAAACAATAATTCGGAATAACGGAAAAATGCTCGTATATATAGCGGCGACCACTTTCTCGAAAAATCTTTCACAAGAAGATTCTCTCGCTCGCTGCGCTCGTACCACTCTACACTCACATGCACATATACAGACACAGAGACGACCCTATATACAACACGTAACCGTGACTTATGTACACGCGCGTGCTCATGTTTCGTAAGTCGAGCCTCCCTCTCTCTCTCAGCTCGCTTGCCCCCTCCTCCCCCAACCCTCCTCTCATCCTCCTTTCTCCTACTCTCGCAAGCGCGCGGGCTCGGTAAATAAATAATAAAGCAAAGACGGCCGTACCTCTCGCCTTCCCTCTTACTCCACCCCTACACACACATACACATATATATACGGACATATTATATATAGAGGAAGACGCACGTCCCGACCCTAAACGTCGAGGCTTTTTGCAAAGCCCAACACGCTGTGCATGCTCACCAGCTCGCGTTGAGTCACGATTTCAGTTGATACTTGGCGGTGTGCAGTGAATCTCCCGTGGGGTCTACGCTACTGCTGCTGCTGCTGCTGCTGATGTTTTAGTAATTGCCACCCCGCGGCAAGTTGAATTATGCGCGCGTGCACCGCACAGTGGATTGTCAATTTTTTTTCCTCACTCCCTATATACTCGTGGAAAGATATCGAGGGTATGAGTTTAAGCAAGGGACTTGCCTTTTTTTCCCTACCCCTCCTAGAAGGAAGAGGGTAAAATATTAAGTTAGAGATTGGAGGAAGGATGCTGGTGGATTCGTCGATAAGGAAAGTTTCTTGTAGGGAGAAGGGAAGAGGAGTGGAAGAAGAAGAAGAAGAAGGAGGAGGAGTAGGAGGTGGAGGTGAGCTGAGATTCTGTGGCTCGGTGTGTAACAGGGAAGGTGTGGTTTGGGTTAAGGAGGGTTGCGAGAGAGAGGTTTATGGCGATAATGCGGCATTTGACTCGGATGAAAAATGTAAAGATGATTGCGGGTATTGGGATACATTTTAATGATATCGTGAACTTTTTGGATCGTGATACGTTAAACGTTAATGTTAAACATGTATAGTGTATATATACTATGTTGTTAGTAAATACTACGTTTTTATATGCGCAATAAAAATCCTACGACTAAGTGCAAAGTACTAGACGGATTTATTTTTCAAAGTGGCCTTTTGGAAGAACCCGCGTGAGAGCGCGCGTACGCTCTTTTAGGCAGGGAAAAAAGTTTTTCCCTCTCTCTCTCGTGAAACATTCATTCATCCCTCCAGAGTAGTTGAAACATAGCTCGTGCATATATTTGGCCGAGTGGAACGAGCGCGCGCGCGTGTGTGTGTATGTGTATGCGATGGAAAAGCGCTTTCTAAATCGGAAGTACCTCTCTGAATGGGCAGGCGGGAGTAAAAAAAAAACATTCTAAAAAGCGAATATTGGCCTTTTCAAAGGTACCCAAAACTCGTGGAAATTGTGCATTCGATCAGAAAGCGATTATATGGTATAAAAAGAAGACAATGTAAAATTGTGTACTTTCGTTATACGTATTACTATTATTACGCATAAACATTAAAAAGTGAAGAATTTGGTAACCACTTTATCAACGCAACAAAGTAATACAAGGGAAAGCTCAATCAACACAACACGTAAAAAGCCTTTAAAGCACAGGGTAAAAAAAACTACTAGATTTTCACACCTCGAGCAACGTCCTATACACGCAATTACTCCCTCTTCGTTTAATCCTATGGCATTCGAAATACTTCCCCTCCTACAACCGATCAGCTCTCTTTCGGTGGTATACAGGACGAAAACAAAAAAAAATAACAGCAACCGACACGATTTGCATTGATCCGTATATAAAGCCTTTCAACGCCTTATACGAATGCTTTTTCCCCTCAATAGTAGTAGTAGTAGTAAATAGTATTACACACAGAACTCGCAGCGATTACAAAAGATTCGTGCACGCGCGTCGTAAAGCCCGGGTAAAACAGCGCAAAGGACCGACGAGGAATTTCATTAGCCTTTCGTTCGTCGCTCTCTCTCTCTCTACCTCTCTTATACGTGCTAGCACGCGGTAGCGCAAGCGACAAAGACACAGCCACCGATAAAAATAAACGGCCGGACGCGAGAGGAAGGTTCGACGCGGCGGAAAACGAGAAATCTAATTGATCCCCGGGAAAAGGTGGAAAAGGGTATAAGCCAAGCGCGACCTTAGTATTCAAGACGTTACGCCCCGACGGAGGAGGTTCCGATCCAACGGTCCGATTCCGTTACTCGGGGGGTTAGGTGTATGTATATATATATATATATATACATCTATAAATGTTATATATAAAGCGACCGTTTTAAGGTACATATACACATATATATATCGTTGAGGATAGGGTTTGTCATCCCAGCTAATGCACGTAACGTAGAAGCCGGCACGTGCCGTTAAAATTAATCCCCGGGAAAATCTTGCCGCTGCCCGAGCGGATTATGCGCTCACTCGTATACGTATGTGTATATATATATATACATACAGACTATTGGATAGAGAGCATTCCGGCTGTCTTATTTTTTTCGCGTATAGGGTCTCTGTATAGAGGTTTATATATACATAAGACGCAGTAGTCGGCCATTTAAATTCATGGAATAATCAGGACCAAATGGCCCCTGACGCGCTCTCTTGTCCGTTCTTTCTTCCTGTTTACAGGAATAAGAGAGAGAGAGAGAGTATAGAAAGAGGAGGATAGTAGTCTACGAAGAAGGCGGTTGGTCGTAACCGATATCGATAATCGGAAACTGATTAGGGATGGAGAGAGAGAGAGGGAACGGAGGTGCCGTTAAGGGGAAAAGTTGCGGTATAATTCGAGATGCGATAGCTGTGGTTATCGAATTTTATTTAAGGAGTAGCAAGAACGCGAGTATAATAGCTAAGATCGGGAGGTTGAATGCTCGCTTCGTCTCTGCAGGGATATAGGGTTACGCTTTGCTCGAAAGATTTTGTGTCGCCGAGCTTAATGAGCTTGCATAATAATGTGGCTTTTAGTTACTATTAATGCGGCTAGATTTCCCCTTACTCGGTCACAAGTTATATATATACATGAATAGAAACGGGAATCGGGAATGGCTTTTTAATGCTATACTGATATTCGATTTTCCAGCTCGGCTAATTATACGAATAAAGTGTCTGCGACAATTTAACAATTATCGAAACGTTGTTATATTTGAGACAAGGTATAATTGTACATTTTGAGAAACCGATATAGCCCAGCTGTCACGTTAATCTAATCGATTGACATCCTGCAATTACGTAATCTCGTCTCAATCTTAACCATTTCCATTATCCGATACTATTGAAATTCTTCATTTATACATTGTAAATGTTGTTATTCCAACGTCTGCAACTTCATCATCCGAACACGCGTCCTATTTCAATAAACGTATACAAATAATCCCTAACCATTACCGACCACCGTGTGCACTCTGCTGAAAGTCAGAGCGCGACAAACCCCCACTGGAATGGAAGCATCCTCATATACCCAACGCTTCTCACCGCAACCTTCCTCTCCCTTTCCCGGGTTCACGCGCTCTCGCATAAATCCCGCGGAATAAGCTTCCCGTCTCACCCTCCAATCGATCGGTAGCAGTACCACCACCACTACCATCGTGGTCAAGAATCCTCCGAGCGTATCATTCACTGCGGACAATCTGCAGTTACGGAACGCGTGTCTTGAATCCGAACGATATATATATACTATATATATATAGATACGTTTGTGACAATCGAGCGCATATTGGCTGCTGCTGCTGTTGCGTGTTACTTCACCCTACTGGCTATTCCATATTTTCTGTGTATATAGACAGCGTTGAAACGCGCTGGGGCCCGAAGGTGATGCATCCGAGCAGAAGATATCCGACAAAGGCGCCTTATTGGCTGACGCAACTCGCTCTCGCTCTCTCTTGGCTTGAGCCATTGCACCTCGGCTTTCCTTTGGTCTGCGCGATGTATATAGAGCGTGCGTGTACGAGAGAGAGAGAGACAGATTGTGAGTGAGGTATATACACGGGGATTTCCGCGCGAAATTGCCTGATCAAAAATTCATTCCTTTAATGCGGCTTCGGGTGCAGTGGTGGGGTACGGCGGTCGAGCTCTTGCGAGGCTTTGTGCGCACCGCCTTCGCAGGCTTTTCGTTTGTTTTCGGAGAGTTATATGGAATTTTCGAAGCTCTTGCGCGCTGCGGCTACGCTCGGATAGTTTTGCATACATAACTCGAGAAATGAATTTTCCTCCCCCCGAATCAATTTTCGTATACACAATCTTGCATTTTGAACGCTACTATATATTCGCTTTTGGAATTTCACACACACACACCACAGGTTCAGATTAAATTTCGCGGTATTTATGTATATGTGTATATATCATTGAAATTTCAACATATCCACCTATATATATATATATATATATATATATTTTCTTCAATTCACGGTAACTAATCGGTAGTATTTATCAATAATATTGAATTGAATCGACCTCAATTTACTCATGGCATTAGAAAAAAAAATGGATATATAACCTCATCCGCAACGTACGTTACATCGAACCTGCAAGCCGACACCACGTTCGTGACTCGGCCCCCTTAAGTCGGAACTCTCCGTATATATAAAACAGCGCCGCACTCTTTTCCTCTCTCTCTTCCTCTTTCTTCGCTATATACCTACTTTCATATCCTCTCCTTTCTCCTATATATACGTTGCACATACTACCTTTCCTGCAAGGGCTGTATAGCTACAGGGGGTGGGGGATGGAGATTAAAGTATTGCGTGAAGGCTGTTGTGACATACGATGAAACATGATCTAATATTATCGAGGGGGCGGGCGTTCCTCGGAAGGAAAAGCCTTTTCTCATCCCACCTTCTCTCTCGCTCTCTCTCTCTCTCTCGTTTCTCTCTTCGACGTAGTATATTACGTACGTGTAGCCGATTGGAAACGATAGATTTGATTTTCGCGCTAGCGCGTTGCCGTGTGTGCTATATAAAGCCCTCGCAGCAGGGGTGGCAGTTTGAGGAGAATCGACGAAGACGTTGTTTCGAATTGAAATCGCAGTGCAAAATTGCTTCTGCACCGTGGCACAAGAATGTCTGTGTATGTACATGTGTATGTGTGCGTGTGTGTATAGGTGGGGTTATTACGGGGCGAGAATTTCATCGGGAGGAAGGTTTCGAGAGAGAGAGAGAGAGAGAGAGAGAGAGAGAGAGAGAGAAAGAGTAGGAGGAGGAGTTTAAAGTGTTTGGTTTTTGGTGTAGCAGAAGTGTCTCTGGAAAAGGGGAAGTTCAGTTGGAGAAATGTTATTGTGATTCTATTTATGAGATGTTATCGGTAGTTTTCTTTTAGTATATTGAGTTTTGAATGTACGATACGTTTTATACTGTATATGGAATAAAATATAAACGTATCCGTACATTAGAGTTATTGATTTTGAAAAAGAGAACTAGGGCAATTAGTGTAAATAAGAATAACAAGTATAAAAAGAAGTATGGCATATAGTAGTATAGCAAATTGACATTCATCAAGCAACCGAGTGTATATATACGGTACATGAGTAGAGTTTTATTATCGGCATCGGCATTTCTTTTCATAGAGCACAAAAAGGAATATTCTCATTTCCTCGAAGAGAAATATTATTCGAAAATAGTAAAGCCAACCGAAATAGCGATTTTCATATTCATTAAAATGCGAAACGCGTAAAATCAATATGCAAATTGTTCAAAAACACGGTAGTGGCGCATTCAATTTCTGTGTCACTGCTTTTCTCCCCCACGCTAATGACGTATTTTCAGTTATACTACAATTTAATGTAATGCCGTCATAATATTGACAATAAATTATGTATCCACGCGGATTTAATGTAGATGCATTTTTTATTGCGGCGCGCATATATTTATCATTTACCTCGTCATTTACTTGCATTGTATGAAAATGAACATGAATAATATATATATATATATATATATATATATATTTAATTTTCCGAAAATTAACAATACCTGTCATAATAAATTTATTAACGACAAATATTTGCAAGATCAGACACGTTCGCGTGTACACCAGCATTATATTTATTTTTCGCGAAAAATATTACGTGGAAAATTCATATGTCGATGACATTTCCTGCACGTAATAAACTCGTCATTAATATATATATATATATATATATATATACCTATATAAAATATCAAAGTACCGCGCAAGCTTCTCGCCTTAGAGGAGTTTTAAAATACTCAAGTGAGCCCATAATAAACATCATTAAACCGCGGGTGCGCGCGCGCGCGGAGCGTTCAAATAAAAACCCGCCTACGCAGCCCCGCCGATCGCCTCCGACTGACTGTGCTATACGTTTCCCGTCTCGCGGCCCTCGCGCGTAAAACTCTCATCGCGAGGCTAATTAAAAGATCAACTGAAATATTAATGAATCGCGGTGGTGGTAACGTTGGCGTACTAGCGACAGAGAGAGAGAGAGAGTTGAGTCTGGAAAAAAAGGCTGAAAGGCGCAAAGGCTGAAATTAATCCGTAGCGTCGCGTGCGGCTTGCAGCTGTGCACGAGCGGCGACGTCGGCGCCCTTTATACATAAAAGCGCAGGTAGGAAAATCAATTAGTAGCAACAAAAGTTTCCTCCTCGCTCTCTCGCTGTCGCGTTAATTAAGGTCATACTCGGTTACGGGAAAAGAGAGAGAGAGGACGCGCGCGGCTAGAGACAACGGGGTGTGCAGAGGACGAGGAGGAGGAGGCGACGGCGACGAGATAGAGAGAGAGAGAGAGAGGAGAGCAGGTACTTTCGCCCTCGGCCTTTAATCGTCGCGCCCCGGCAGGCGTGACTGCAAGGACGACGCCAACGCGCGCACAAACGCAGCGAGGAAGCTGGCTGCACACTGACTCTCTCTCACTCTCTCTCGGATTTGCGTGATTTGTCGATGCCAGATTTAATTAGCAAGTTTCATTTAATTATATCCCTCGAGCGCGCGGAACGCTACGAGAGCTCGTACGACCTCGACTCTCTCTCTCGCCTCCTCCTTGCGTACCCGCCCTTTTCGTCCCCTCGATTTTCTCTTTACTTATCTCTCGCTCTCTCTCTCTCTACCTCTCATCTCTTCCTCTCCGCCTCTTTCGCAAGCTCATATATAGGATCACGAATGAGTGGGTGCGAGATAAGTGTGTGTGTATGTGTCTGTGTGTTTTAGAGAGATTTTTCTTTCAACGTATTGAGTGCGCTTGATTAATCTCGCGTGGTGTTCTGGGTAAGAGTTTTATATTTGGATTGTTTGTGCGAGAGAACGAGCGAACGAACGAACGAGTGGCGAGTGGCGAGATGTGTGGTCAGTGTCTGCTAAAGCGTTATACGTGCCAAAATCGCTAGCGATGAGCGGATGAGTTCACCCGTACGGCGAATCTCTCGCTCGAAATATTCCGCGCGTATCTTAGCGAATTAACGTATCGTTTCGTAAGCCCTCACCACTTAGAGCTGCGGTAGAACTTTCCACGTTTGATTTCAATGAGATAATTTTTTTAACGTAGCTCTCGTGTAATTTTAATATAATTAAACGAGCTGCTAATTTGATGTAGAACAATACGGGAGGAATTTTTATTTTACGCAACGATTGACTAATACCAGATTATTATTTTTTCGAAAATTTTAATAAGCGTGTAGACAAGAATTGTGAATATACATATATATGTACATATAGATATCTCGTCTCCGCGTAACACAACGCCGCGCGTCAAATCAGTTGAACCGAAAACATTGGAATTTGGCACAATACGTTCAATGAGTCTGCAGCTCGGTTCGATGAGCATATAGCTGAATTAAGAGTACCTTGCGCGTGTGACGCGTCGCAATGCGATCGAATGCTCTATTTTTGAGATCATATTCAAATTAATAAAGTCACTTAAATATATATAACGTCTCTGTATTGCACTCCTCGTCTCTGGTAGAATCACTCACGCATAATAATCTGACATTCTCGTGACATTCATCTCTGATATTTTCATTTTTTTTTTTTTTTGAGAAAAAAAATTCTCACAAAAATCTCACGTCAGTCAATTATTTATATACCTCTAGAAACAGATAAACTTCAACGTCAATTTGACATTCAAGCCGCAACATGATAATTTATTCGAAAACTGCTTTTTTATCCTATACTAAACTTTATACCTCAACTCGCTTGCCACATACACATCGGACGTTAAAAAAAGAACAATTCTCTCGTTTTCCAGCTTAATCCTGTCCTTAACGAAAAATCACGTCTCCACTTAAACGCTAACGCCTCCCCTACTCACTCTCTCTCGCTTCGTTCATAACGCTAATAAGCTTTAATTGTATTGTCTCTCCGAGCCAAGCGCTAATTCCATTATGCGCCGTGCGAAACGTCATCCGGAACGAAATACCCCCCCACACCTATACTTCTTCGCTAATACACGAACGATCGAATTAATTCACTTTAAAGTTGAAAGGTATAGCAGTCCGTTCTTTCACAGTTCTCTTCTCTCTCTCTCTCACTCTTATACGCGCGCATAAATGTTTCATTCGGTCTCTCTGGCACTTATTTCACTATTTATACCTTAATCCGAATTTCGCGTCGCCAGTTCTCGCGCGCGTTACCCTTATCACGCTGCAAATATTGGCAAAGTCCCGCGCGGCGGCCCATAAAAATCCGACTGCGCTTCTCATCCTTCCCTATATACCTCCCAGCGAGTTGTATAAGTATACGCGGGAGCTATTTAAAACTTTAGCGCCCATATAAAGTGCCTCATGTACTATTAAATACCCCAGACAGAACGAAACTTAAATTCCCAATTTTCCTCTAGCTCTTCGCCTTTCCTTCCTTCCTTCCGTCTCAGCCCGCGCTGAATCTTTCATATTCCGGTTCTTTCTTTCTTCTCTCTTATACGCCTTTGCTCTCTTTCTCTCCCGAATGATGTACGATCTCTATATTTTGCAATATTTCTTTTCAAATCATACTTGACGGGCATATGTTCGATGACTACGAATTCTATTTTAGAAAATTGACTACTACGCTTCCTTGTTTAAATTTCAACTATGCATTTGTCTAGTTTAGTTCTATAATTTATATTTAATATTAAAATAATTTTGCCTATTCTTATTCTCTTCCTTTCACTTTTACTTTTGTAATTTACTTTGACGTGGGTCGCATTTACCGCAATATCAATGTCTAGTCCCGTACATATTTGCTGTAACTCAGTACCCTGCTTTGGTTAAGAAGGACCTTAGTCTAAATAAATACAATTCTCCTCTCTCTCTCTCTCTCTCTCCTTTCATCGAGCTTCCCTTAGTGTGCACCAACAGACATCCGTGAAAAGTCAGCATCGCGCGCGTCTTTTCTCCCTCTACTACTTCAACACTCACTCACTCGTACGTTCGTTCACGCCTCACCCACTCGTGCTAGCGATATCGACAGCTTCCCTGTTATGTGTACGTAAGCGCGACGCGCCTTGCGCTTTTCACCTAAGTCTCGCCGATTGCTTCGCGGCGGCATCGGTTAGATTAAAATTCCCTCGGTCTTTTTCGGAGCTTTCTTTCTCCCCCCTTCCTCTTCACTCTGTCATCCTCTCTTCTTGCGAATCTTGTGTACAGTAGCGTGAGTAGTATCTTGAAGCTAGCGCGAGATTTCTCTTAAATCACGTTTAATCGGTTCGGCGAATGCCAAGCTTGCACGTGGAAGAAAGAGAGAGATAGGAGAGGATGAGGATAAGCTCGTGAGTGTATATATGCGTGTATCGATCGTAGTAGTGCGGGGATGGGATAGAAAAACACACGTGAGATGATGATGATGGAGAGGGAGGAAGAGAGAGTAGATAAGGTGTGGGAGACGAGGAGAAAGAGGGAAAACAAAGTATGTAGAGGTGCAGAAGGTGATAGACAAGCACGGGGGCTGACGTTTTCCGATTATGCGTCGGTTGTTCGAGAGCCACGTGTCGGTGAATTCGCTATTAAAAATGTGTTTTAAAAGGCAAACAGACGTTCTATTATCTGAAGCGGAATTCAGGAGAAAGTGCATTGTGGTTTCTTTAAGTAGAATGAATCTAGTTTGGTACGACGGGTCTGGAAAATATGTATATATATATATTTCTGGAAAGTAAATATAATATAGTACTCTGTCTTAATTGCACTTCTGTAATTTACAGCAGGAGGTCAACTTATAACAACAACAATTTCTCCAAGTTGAAAGAGTAATATGAAATCCTTTAATTTCGTTTCGCGACAAAATGTATAAACCTCAAAAGTTTGAGTAATGATGAAAAATGTTTAATAAACATAAAACTATAAAATAGAAAAACTAATTTAAGTTATATTACGTAGGAAGATAGTGGTATAGTAGTAGTTTCACTTGTCTGCCATATTTTTGTTAAAATTAATTATTTTATAAAAGTTAAGTCAGTAGTACGGGAGGAGGCGCGTGCGCCGTAGCTGCGTATAGCGGCAGTGGCGGCAGCTATGAGTTTGAAACTTCTGTTCATTACTCCCATGGCGGTTACCCTAAGTACACTAAGGGTAGCCGAATACGCTGCGAAAGAGAGAGAGAGAGAGAGAGAAGCTTTTTTTTCAACCGCAACTTTTCAAGTCGACGTCTTAGAAGCTTCTGAAATTAAAGTTGATACACATTTTTTTACGAAGTTAGCAAGATTTTTTGCAACTCTTCATAACTACTTCGCTCGCGAGCCGAAGTTCCGCTCTATCAGCGATGATGCTGAATTATCCTACGATTTTATAAATTATAACAAGTTTCCAAACTCAATTATAATGGGAAAATAAATTGTTAATCAAGGAAACTGAAGAAAAAAAAATTTTAATTAAACTACCTTAAACCGTTTCGAATCTATTTGTTTTCACTCAAAACTTTCTAAAACCGAAATTTCGAAGCTCGAAGGATTTTGTGTTTGTCTTTTTCAATGAAACCGACTCGCAGACGCTTTTCATTTTTACTCCAAAAAATCCGTCCTGACTTAGAAAACAAACTTTCCCATAATACCATTCAACTCGCCCAACAAATCCATTCTGCTGAAAAATCCAATAATGCAAATCTCAAAACTTGCCGTACACTCGCGCGTAGTCCCCGTATTTTTCGCATCGCTAATTCAATATCCAAACTCAAACTCTATCTCCCCAACCGCAACTTCACTGGATATATATATATATATAAATATACGTCCACCTATATAAAACCCTTCAACACGACAAAAATACACATCTCTCTTCTCACACGCGTTCTCTACGTGCAAAAGTTCATTCTCCTCGCGCAAACTCAAACACAAATCAATCGTTTCCAATTAAAACGCTTCTCTCGTACCTAATCAACGCGATAATCCAGCCTTCGCTTCGTTCTGCTTATATATATATATACCGCAACCGCTGCGGCAACAACAACAAAAATACACTATAAGTACTGCGGCAACGTAGCGAGAGAAGAGGCTCTTTCAGCGCACGCGGGTATTTATTTACCGCGCGGAGGAAAAACAAGGAGAAGGTCTCGGCGTCGGCGCCGGCACGTCAACCCTACCAAGTGATTTACGGCACGCCCGACGCGTATATACACGCGACTAAGGAATACAGCCGAGACCAGAGCTGCACATGCAGGCTCTGCAGCTTTCTACTTCTCTCGGTTGAAAGCTCTCCCTCTCCCTCCCTCTCTCTTTCTCCCTTTCTATCTATCTTTCGTACATAGCCTTTACGGAAATACACTCAGAGATCGGCATGGTTCGATAGGACGTAGTTTTCGGTGCATCGACATGTGTGCGAGTAGACTTATCTCTCCGTCGCGCGCATCTGCGCTGTGTTTATGCTACTACAGGCGAGCCTTTGCGAGGTTTCCACACGCGTATATACGCGCTCGTGGCTTCTTTTGAGGTCTGATCGCGCGTGTGTGTATAGTAGGCGGGGAGAGATGCATCAGTAGCATCAGCTGTAGATAGTGGGTGTGAATCCGTGTTTTGGTATATGTATATATTGGCTATGAGGTTGGTGGTGATTGAGTTACGATTTGTGGTCTTGCGGTCGTCGGTAGCTTTGGAGGTTCGACTCTGGACAATGTTGCGCAGAAGTGTGTTTGCGGTTTGATGAGTGAATAGAGAAAGGATTTTTCGGATTGAGAACGGATTTGTTGGATCTGCGTGATGTCTCGGATCGAGAATGAAGGTGCCTTAGAAGTTTCTGTAACTGTTTTATCCCGTTCGTTCGAATGAATTTATTGTGATTCGGTTAATGTTTGAGAAGGGTTAATAATTGACAAGACGCGCTCTTTACTACAATTAACAAAAGTAAATCAGAAATTAAAGCTGCAGAGTTAAGTGATTGTTAGGATGAATTTTATAAGATCAATTAGTATTGATTAAGCAAGGTTCGTATAGAATTAATAAATTTAACATTTAATGTGAAATATTTCTGAAGCTAGAGAATTTTTTATGACTATCAATATTCTAATGCAATCACTGTAATATATCTTCTATATTAATTTTATTTTTAATATTAGTCTAGACAATAACTCATTAGTGAATCATCTATAATTCTTGTCACTCGCCTATTACTAAAAAAAATATATATATATTACCCAATAAAGGAAATTCATTGTCACAGTCCACTAAATTACAGACACGACGTCCATCTCGCTCCCAAAGTATCGTCCGCACGCAAGTAAAGACATGCCGAATAATCAGGCAGTTCAGTTCTCACCCTCAACCTCTTTGCAAAATTCAAAGATCTTGCGCGGTATCGCTCGAACTCTCGCTATACTTCTTCTCCCTCTCTCTCTCTCTTCGTTCCAAGCTGCGGCAATTTAAAGGGTGCGCGAATTGAACACTACGCGTGCGCGAGGTTCTCGCAGCCTTTTCTCAGTTTCGGCTTGGGCGTCGAAAGGAAGAAGAAGAAGAAGAGCAGCGGAAAAGCCCGCGGCTCGTGAGTTTCTCTAAACGCTTCGGGAGTTGTAACGACTTTTTAGTGGCTCTTGCCTGCGCGCGCGCGAGCTCCCGTACCGCACTGCCAACGGCTACGACGACGTCTCCGAAAGCCATTAAATTGTTTCCGAACTCACGCGCGCCGAATAATAGCGTCGCGCACAGGTATATATAGCTCGAGGGCAGCTTTTCCCATCGCGTTTGTTATAACCGACGCGTGCCCCGGCAATTATTGAAAACTTTACCGGGCGCAGGAAGTACGCTCGGGACACACTTTATGCGACCGCGCGCCGTTGCTACTGCGCCGCTAGAGAGTGAGAGAGAGAGAGAGAGCCGATATGACGTACGGACGAGCGATCGGCTCTGGGCGCGGCGCGTGTGCACAGTTTAAAGTTTTCGGGGGTATGAGAGAGAGAGAGAGAGAGCCCCAAGCTGTTCCGCCTTATCTGCCGACCACCCGGATGAGTGAGAGAGTCGCTTACACGCGGCTTGCCTTCGTAATTTAATTACGCGGTATGCTGATGGTCAGTCACTTGTGTGCTCAAGCGGTCTTTTTCCGATCGCCCCGCGACTATGGAAAGCTATACCGAGTTTGGAGATTGCGCAACGGCTGAGAGAGAGAGAGTTTGATAGGGCGGCTTGCATGAACGAGATCGAACACCGTCCCGATGGCTTTTTGTTGGGAATTAGTTTTAGCGATGATGCTCGATTGGATATTGGGGATAGTGGATGTTGGAAATCTGGTTGAACATTGTAAAGGTTCGAGCACTACTGCAGTGTAATATTGAGTGAGTTTTAACTGTAAACAATGTCAGTACTAATTTGAATTTTTTTTATAGGAATAAAATATTTTAGTATTAATAATCCGTTGTTAAATGTATCTTTCCTTTTAATTATTCCCTATATATACCAGAAAAAAAGGCATCTGTCCAATAACACGATCAGTGCCGGATATCCCGACGACATTATCGCGACGTCCGGAAAAATATAAAACCCCTAGAGTAGTATAGATCTTTATAAGAAAACCTACTACAGCACCTTATACCCTGAAAAAAAACCTATAGAAAAAAAGCGAAGTCGAGACGAAGAAGATCTCTTTCTCTCTTTCTTCCACTCTCGAATTTGTACTTTCAATTGCGAGAAACCGGCGAACCGATCCGGCAAGATTGGCCAATTTCCGGCCACCCGCGGCCGTCGCTGCTGCTGAGGAAATTTGTCGTATTGATCGGACCAGTCGCGACCGCTACTATCGTGCAGCTATACGAGAAATGAAAGAGACGCGACGCGTGCGGATGAAAAAGAAAACGAAAGTAGGATAAAAAGATGATGACTAGGACTCGAGTGTGTAAATGTAAGACGAGTAGAGAAAGAGGAAGAGAAAGAGTTGAGAGGCGCAATATTCAAGTGGATGATAGTATGGAAAGAGAATTGTAGAAAGGTCGGTGTTGGGAGGAGTATTTTTTTTGCATATATGTGACGTGGGTCTGCAACTGTATTATCAGTTTATCATTGTTTACGGAATTAAGGATAATATAGAGATGAATATTTAAGTCTGGATGATAAAACCGTTCTGTATATATATTTTTATCAAGAATCGTTCACGGGTTGACAAATATTATGGGTTTGAAATAAAAATGTATATTTAGCGAGAGAAATATTTATTTTAATAAAAATAACATGTTATTCGATACGAACAGGATACTGGATCCAATAGAAAAGAAATAATACTTAAAATATAAACGACGTATCGAGAATTTGTTATAACCATTTTATAATTAACACTTTACACAAGCTATACGCTAAAAATATACGATCACATCCTCATTCACTAACCATTATACCGCACACTAAAATTAACACATTTAAATCTATCATTTACAGAAAACCGCAGAGCAATACCCAACGACAATAACACCAACGGCGTGTATATATACGCATTCAACTCCAGCCGCAATCTTGTTACAATACGTCAAGCAATAAATTCCAAAGTAAATACCCTCCCATTTCAAAAACATCCGATGCAAGATACCATATAGTCACCGCCCGACTCTCCACCACCGCATTACCGATGTTTACACGCGTAATATCCGCATCGAAAATGTTCCCCAGGAGTCACTTTACCTCTCCACTATATATATATACCAACCAACGCGCCAATTCCAATGATAATTCCACATAAATTATCTTCTCTCCTATATCCCTTCTCTTCTCTCTCTCTCCCTTATGCACACTGGCACGGTTCCCTGTTAGTCCAGAGAAAAACCTCTCACACGCGTCTCCTTTTTTTCCTCCCTATGCACACACACACACATCCTTACATTATATATATACGCGTAAGCTCTGACTATACAATCTGACCCAGATCAGATATATACTTGCACGCTGCACGCGCGCTCATCGTTATTCTTATTATTGCGCGTTGCAACTGGAGCGACACACGCGCGCGGCTGTAGTGTTCTCCTTGGAAAAGCGCGGAGATATGAGCAGTCGCGGATCCGCGCGAGATTGATATTTTTTTTTCCTTATTCTCCTCCTTCTTCTTCTGGCGAAGATCGCACTGCGTGACACTTTGTATCTATATGTGTATGTGTATACGCGTTAGGATGGTTGTGTATAAATCTGGGTCGAGTCGCGAGCGCGTGCGCTACAGTGCTTTCGAGCGAGGAAAGTCGCGCGGTACGCCTTTGAAAGAGACGGAGGTGGTGTAGAGAGGGGAGAAAACGCTTTGCGATTGACTCTCTCTCTCTCTCTCTCGCTCCCTCTTTCTGTCTGCCGTCGTTGTGCGCGCAAAGAGTCACAGAGCTCCGCACGGATGTCTTTTGTTTCGCCGCGAGTATATAGCGAGCGAGCGATCGAGCGGATGATGCCTACTTTTATTTCATTGCCGACGAGTGAGTTGCGCCGATGCGGCGTGTTATTTTTTTTTTCTTTTTTTTCGCGGTTCCCGAGTTGAGAGGGCGCGCGAAGTGGAGAATTACGCGTTAATCGTGACACAGTAGCTTTTGTAGGTTTTAAATTTTTAAACATATATATTTATATACTTGCTCTTTGTAGTATACAGTTAATATAAAGGAGAAAACTGATCTATTATATGTATATATTTTCAGTTGGAGAGAATAAAAATGATTATAATTATAACAATAGAAATATATTTAATTAAATCTCGTTGATTAAATTCTTTTATGAATAACTCATATTTACAATTTAATTAAGCAACCCTCCAGCCCCCGCTGATTTATTGATAGCACCGACTACAGCATTTAATAAGTATAACAATAAAAAATGCTCGGAATATAATATAATAACTCGCGTTCGTATATGTATACGCAACTCACCACCTAATATTCACACAAGAAACTCGTAAACCTTGCAGTATGCCTCCGCAATATAACTTCTAACAAGATTTTTTCGCTCGCCGCTCCTTTTTCTTTCTCGTTCCGATAACACACCCACTTCTTCTTCTTCTTCTTCTCCCCTCCGGCTGATTGGCCGAAAAAGACCGGCTGTGATTTTTTTGCCTTCCTATTCTCCCCCCATCGCTATCCTACGATCGAATCCACACAAAACGTCTCTGCCTACGCAAACCTACCAAAAAAAACAACACCTTCGTCGTCGTGCCTTCAAGACATTAAGCGACCAGACGTTTGTCCAGTCGTCGACGTCACACTTTGTGTGTATATATATATATAGATATAAACGTAAAATCGGCTTGTATGTATGCGCCAGTATATACATGTACACCTGTAAACCGGCCATCGCGCAGACGAGCTAATAAAGTTAGTTTTACGCCAAGGCGGGCGCGCGCGCAGGAACAAAGTTAATTTTCACGCTCGGCGCCGCTCGTCAACGCCCAGGATAAATTGCCTTTGCCTCGAGACACACACCAACCCCAATATTCGTCTACACCCTTGGTCGTATATATATATATATATATACAGTGCTCGCGGTA
>JAWWEQ010000045.1:16506997-16530123 GCA_035583055.1 Torymus tubicola
TCTCTTCTTCTTTGTCGTATTAGCTTTTTCTTTTTCTATGAAACCTTATACGATAGTATATCTAATATAAAGTGCTTTTGTTAATTTGATTCTATCAAATAGACTCGATTTGAAAACAAATTATTTGATGGATATATCAATTGTTTTCAAAGTGTGCCAATATTTACTCGTATCTTAAACAAACACATAATTAACCGAAAAATTCGAATAAATATTTACCTGTTACGCGGAGAATTTTATTGACAATTCAATTACGTTTCGTTCGAAAGATCAACACGTATGATACATTTTGACTAAAAAACCATGTCGCGCGATACACACACACACACACACGCACAAGGCTCCTATCCGAACGACAAAACGAGAGAGAGAGAGAAACGCGCGATAACATCGGTGTCACTGCACTTTTCGCGCTCAGCATAAAAAGCCAATAGCAGTAAAACAACAAGCGCTAGTTCGCTTGCGCGCATCACCACACACATACACACACATACTCTAACAACTCAACAAACGCGCTTTCCTCTCGCTTCTCGCGAAAAAATGGGCCGCTAACCATTCTCTCTCTCTCTCTCTCTCTCTCTTTCTCTATCCTCCATCCACTCAATGCAACGATTAAGTCGCGCGCGTGCGAGTGCAGAGCCATGTTGTTTGAGGACACCCACGTCGCAAGAGAGAGAGAGAGAGAGAGTTGCGGCAGCAACGGCCCTTGCTCTCTTTTTATCGCTTGCGCGTCTGAACTCGTACAAAGGAGAGCGCGAGGAAGAAGGCCGCGTATATATATATATATATACGCGCGGCACGCTGATGTGTCTATCGTGTACACATACACACACACACACACACACACACACACACATATATATATATATATATATACTACGCAATGTGCGTGTGTTTTGTAAATGGTTAGTGCGAGTGCATATATATATGGGCGATCGATGCAACCCGACGCGTATATAGGATAAAGAGTCGTCGGAAGTCTAAACACAACGGAGAGAGAGAGTCGATCGAAGAGAGAGAGAGAGTCGAGTTTGAAATTAATTGTCTCTCGGATGGAGATAAGGAGGTACACGTATGTGTGTGGTGAGCGAGATTGATGGGAGAAACAGTGTATACTTGTGTGTGTGTACGTATAGGTATATAGGAAGCAAGGCATAGAGTTGCGTGAGAATATTTTATCGGATGCGCGTGCGGGTGGCGAAGAGGCGACCGCGCCTGCCGTTTTTTTTTCGATGCCGATTTTTATCGGACCGCGTGGTTGATTGTAGCTGGAATTTGAGTGACAGGTTTATGTGAAATTGTCGCTTAATTAGACGAGGACGCTGTTTGTTCTTGGATATATATAAAGAAAACGTGTGTATATATATAATTGCCACTTTTAGCAAATGCAAGTTGCTGAGATTTCCTTATTTGTATACTTTATCGAATTACGACTCACTATATATATATACAGTAGTTCATCGGTTATATTTGCACTCCTTATTGAAGCGTTCGTTTACACGGCGAATGAAGTTATATATCCAGGGAAATACATGCTTACGCGGGTATATGCGTTGTGCTTATATATATACATATTTCTCTCTCAAACGATTAAACAGCAGCGTCAGTTTGTTACAATTGATAAACCTTTATTAAAACTGATCGCACAGCACGTACATATATATAACTTCATATTATACATACATACCACGTATACAGGTGAGTAATGCTGATTGACTGACTTTAACCATATCAACTGCGTATTATAAAGGTTTTAAATATCACGATCGATATTCCCGTGTCCATTGTTTATCGTGTTTAAGAAATAGCGGCGTTTAATTTCCATCCACAATTTCAGAGTTTGAAAAAACATTATAATATATATATATATATATATATATATACATACCAGCGCGAAAAAAATCACATACACCGTGGCAGACCTCAAAACGTCACATTCTATCGCACGGCCTGCAGTCTCCGATAACATAGTTGTCGCCCACACACATACACATGGTTATATTATGCAAGCGCTCGTCCTCTCGCACAAAGAAATAATTCGCACATCTCTCGCTTCTCGTCCACACGACGTCATCGTCGATAGTCCCATACTATATACCGCCTTATCTCCTGTCGAAACAATCGCAATACCGGACGACGCTTCCTTTCTCTCTCTCCTCTCTACATACATCCCCCTTTTTACACTCTCTTATCTCTCATAGACAATATCTCTTGTAATCTCTCGCTGCAGATGCGTAAGATCCTCTCTCGCGCGCATTAACGCGACAACGCGATCGATCAGCCTATTTACGACGGGTGCGGGTACGTTGCTTGCTGTTTGCTTGAGCGGCGAGCTCCCGCGCGCGTGCCTATTAATCTTCCGGTGTAGCAGCAGCGGTTGCGGGCCGAGGGAATTAAATATACGCGCGTTGACGAAGCGAGCAGTGCAGCGCAGCGCGTGTGAAAAACGACGCCGCGACGGGAATTCCGCACACATAGCTAGCTGAGATTCAATCGTCGCGGCGATTTATCAATTGTTGCGCGATTTAAGAGTTGCGTGTGTACATATATATATACAGAGGAAGGGCTGAACTCTTTTTTTGTGTGTATGTGTGTTTAGTTGCGAACTAGGAGTAATGGTGGTTGGTATGGAGGTGTGTGCGTATATATGGGTTGTATATAGAGGTTGTGAAAAATTACGTTGAAAAGGGAAGAGGATGAAAATTTTAGCAGCTAGGTAGAGTGGATTATCGCTCTCTTGCGTATATATAGTGTACACCGGGTGGTAGTGTACAGAGAGAGTGGGCTTCGCGTGGAACTTTTTTTTAGTCGAGATCGCCGGTTTCGAATGGCTGCAGTATAGAGGATACGAGCTTTTTATGATTCCGAGAGTGAATAACTGTTTTCGAAGTGAACAGTCAAAGAGTTTCGTTTGCTATAGATCGATTAGTTAATAACAGTTTTATTTGGCTTTCAGAGAGAGAAAGAGCGGAAACTTTTCTATATATATATATACGAGAGGGATGTATATAATAATGTTTTCGCAATATACGGAAATCGAGAAACTAGGAGTTTTTGAGCTTCTTTTGGTAATCTTTTTGAGTGATTGAGGCAAATGTGAAATAAATGGATGGATTATATTTAAAAGAAAAT
The DNA here is from genome assembly GCA_035583055.1 of Torymus tubicola. Classification (NCBI taxonomy): domain Eukaryota; kingdom Metazoa; phylum Arthropoda; class Insecta; order Hymenoptera; family Torymidae; genus Torymus; species Torymus tubicola. The sequence continues at coordinate 16,510,130 of JAWWEQ010000045.1, forward strand.
GCATAGGTAAAAGGTTCGTGATGAGATGTTAATATTAAAATCTATTCCAATTTATACAAATTAGGATAAAAAGGATAATGAATAGTGCTCTCATAGAAGATAAAGCATTGAAAATGATATATACACTGTAGAAAGCATACATACATAAAACTTGCAAACTCAATTTGGGCGTCAATTATCTTCAATTGAAAGAGTCGCGCCACTTAAAATGAAAACAATTATTTATAAAATCAGTGATGCATACAATGAGCTTTAAACACGATGGCCTTTTGAATTAACAATGACTTTTTGTTTTTCCTTGCCGAAAAATAAAGGATATACACGTGCGTATATGCAATGAAATTGCAATTGCAAAAATGCATAAAGTGAAAACTGCAAACACTGTATATGGCAAGAGATACATTTGTTTCCATTGTAATCGTTTTAAATATATAAAAATTAATTCCATTTCCAATATTTCGTCGCTTCCGAATCAAAAACAGAAAAAGCAAATCCTGTCGAAGAAAGTGTTACCTTGTCCCATGATGTTTTTCACTTTTATTTAATATTTTTTTTTCATTGTAGACATTTTAGACCTTTAATCCCAATGAATCATTTTTTATTTTAATTAGCCATCGACTGTGATTAAAACTAAAAGCAAAAAATTTATCCATTCAAATATCAATTCAATAATACAAAAGAAATAAAATAAGAAAGTAATGTCTAAGATTATTTCCGTATAGATGAATCCAGTACATAATCAAGCAAAGCGAAGCTAAGGCAGTAATCTCCCAAAGGAATGATCGTCTTTAATTCTATGTTATATACATACAACACTTCATTGCCATCTACATTAGTATTCACTTTGTTGACTTGAAAAGTGGGACTCTATAAAACGTTTTCGCTGCTGCATTAGCGAAGCTCAAGAGTTGTTTACGCGTTGAAACTTACTTCATAACTAAATTCATCATATACATAAACAAAAAAAATAAGAAAAAATTATTCCTATGCTAATTCGCAAAAGGAAATCAGACGCCACTTTTGCCCCGCTTTACCGGCATTAAAGTAGCCATTATGGTTACGCATATATATATATATATATATATATACATCCTCGTAGCTTTTCACTTGCTATCAGACTTAATTAACCTAGCGCTAAAAAAGCCAGCTAATTACTTTCGAATAAGCAATCGCTCTGACCCAGAGTCACCATTTCCACCGAATTCACGTATAATTTCCCCTCTCGAAAACGCATCTGTGTAAAAGAGCTTATATACCTTACACCCCCGTACACCTATATATACTATATACATACACTACTACGCACACGCGTATACAGCTTTCCCTTTTCTGTCCAAACGCGAGGCGACGGCGAAAGAGAGAGAGAGAGAGAAAAAAAAGAGAGAAAACGCCAAAGTAAAACGGCGCGTCAAAGGGGAAATATAATCCCCGTCGTCGACATCGTCGTCGTCGTCGTCTGCATTTACGTCGTCGTCGGGTCGGCGTTTGACAGCAAAGCGCGTAAATTAAATCCCACATCAAAAGCCGCTCGCTCTCGCTTATATACACGTGCGCGTGTGTATCAATGTTGCGTTTTGCACGGGACACAAAAGAAAAACGAAGAAAAAAAAAGAAGAAGAAAACGTATATGTATCGAAGTCGCACATATATACATATATAGCATACGCATGTAACAACGTGTCTCCATTACGCGCGTTCGTACCTTACCGGAATGACAATCGCTCGCGTACGTTTGTGTATAGTAGCTGAATTTCGTGTTACGCGCGTGTCGTTGTACATACACACATAGACGACGCGCGGGGAGAATTATTCCGACTATACGGCGAATGAATCGTCGAGAGAGAGAGAGAGAGAGAGCAGACGTTTACTTTGCACATAGTACAGAGCGCAAAGCGTGTAGGAATAATCGAGGCTTCATTGGGACTGCTGCTGCTGCTACTGCTGTAGAGTACGCGGGTGTTAATGGAAAACGTAATGGGGTGGGGAGATCGTATGCTACTGGCGCGACGCTTTTCTTCCGAGGAGAACGGGTTAGACGCTCGTTTTGCTAATTTTTAGGGAGGAACGAAGGTGTTAAGTGTCGAGAGGCTAATAGGGTTTGAGAATGCCACGCAGCTGTGTGTTGGAAATTAGGATGTGCTATACCGTTTGTACAAATTTAAAATTGCGACCTGGAAAATATAGCGCACAACTACATGTACGAGTTATACTTTTCCCGAACCATTTTCACATCTCATATAACCGTGTGCTCGTGTGCTCGTTATATAATTTATTGCAGCGTATTCAATACGCGCTTAGCATGCGCCCACTATATACGTATATATAGTCAAGCGTATAGGGCCACAACACACACATACACACACAATACGAAGCGATCCCAAAGCCGCACCGCGCAACTGCTGCACCGTTGTACATTGAAAATAAAGACGTACGCACAATGGGAGAACATCCAGCCGTATTTGGCCATCCTTCCCTATTTACCCATCTTACATAATAGCCCCCACGTTCCGCATGCTATATACTTACCGAGCTTACGAGACTCCAGCGCCTGATCTATGTTAAATTTATGCCAGCTGCACCCGAGCAGTAGTAGCGTAGTAGGAGAGGACTAGAGATAAGGGAACGAGAGAGAGAGAGAGGAGAGCTTTTGTCGCACGCGCCCGTCGGGATAATAATTGTGAACGAAACGAAAGATAGCGTATAGTTGCTTTTGATGATGCTTCCACCTTCTGCACGCGTGCGGCAAGCAAGCATGGCTGGCGCGAGTGAATAAAATGTAACTATCTACTACGCGACGGTTGTAATTTTGCCTGTCGCTGCTGGATGAAGTTGACGAACCTGAGAGAGAGAGAGAGGGAAAGGAAGCGATAACGAAGTTCACTGTTACGATGGTTTTAGTGTGTTGATGATATGATCTAATTGGAGGTCGAAAGTTTGATTTTTTTTTCGAAAATACAATGCGCGTATTTGATTCGTGGAATTTTGAGATGTGTGTATATGTATATATAATAATGTGGTATAGAGTCGATTCTATTTAATACAGTGTAGAGAGTCTGTTTTCGTTTGACAAATGGTATAACGTGCTTTCACGTGGTGGTTTTGATAAATCTTATTTGACACGGCAGTCACGAATGCGAATATTACTCACCGAATGGTTTACGTGTATACATATATATCTATATATACATTACCTAAATATGATGAAGCGGAATTCGGTCGAAAGCTCAGGCAGTGTATATATACCGTGACTAAGTTTATAGCTTCCGTTGTGTGGCCTCCTCGCTCACTCAGCCGGGAAAATTATTAATAAAATAACCGAATGGAAGGAATGACAAGCCGGAATTTCCCTTCCTCAAACGTAACCCTCTGACGACTCTATATGAATATCGACGCTGAGAATAGTATATTTCATCAATATTTTTACCTTAAATATATATAGAGATCTACTTATATGATATTGTATTTACACCGCTATATCCGATAAAAAAAGGTAGATATGCGTATATTGTTCTTTCAAATGGATTTACAACACTTATGAGAAATGACTTTACCGGAAATATCAATATATATATATATATTAAACCGCGTAAAGCTCTAATCTCGCGCGTCATTTCAATCGAAACGTTTCACTCGCGTCAATTTTCGAAAAGACTCAATCAATACCGACACTATATATATACACCATCGAATCCTCATTTCGCCGAAAATGTAACTAACTAGTTTATACCCGTAAATGGGGGAGGAGGAGGAGGAGGAGGACGAAGGGAGGAGTACGTTATTTGAACGAGTTTTTGCGTGTGCACGCGCGCGGGTTATGCAAATGAGCGAAAACCTCATTAATTAAATTGCACCAATCTGATAAACCAAATTCAATCGCGCTCGCGCGCGTATACCCGACCTACAAAGACAATTGAGTGACATTCAGCGTCCTTAACCAATTCATTAGGTGAAGGTAATTAATCGTACCCGATGCATTATGCATAATTGCAATGGCGCGCGCGCGCGCGCGTGGCGTGGCAGAGTATAGAGTATTATAGAGGGAACGAGGGTATAGGTATATATAGCGCGAGCCTTATTAGAAGATTTCTGCGTTTCTTGCCGATAAGCGGAATATATATAGAGCGGCGGCGGCTGTTTCGCGACTAATGAATATATTATAATACATTACTACAGCTGTTCCTACTGCGATTTCGCGAATATGTGTATATATGTATATATACATACGTGTGCATGCGAGTAGAGCATAAAGAGGGAGCAAAAAAAGAAAAAATAATAATTTGTCACGCATGGCACGTAGCATTTTCATGCCTACTTGCGATGGGAAACGACGTAAGAATCACTTTTACTTCTGAAAATCATAAAAAAAGGAATACTTTCAATTCAGACCGTAACGACAACGACGACGACGATATATCCTTACAAGGGAAACTTAAATTATTCACATCAGAAGCCAAAGAGTATAGAAGACAGGTATAGATATATAAAGAGAACAAAAAAAAAAGAACACAACGCGACGACGAAGAATCATCGTCGCGAAACAGAGATTCTGGTAACTTTCCTCTACGATCTATTCTCTAATACTACAAATCAAGCCACGACCAGCCGAACAAAAGTATAAAATGCACGGCACGCGGAATCACCATCATTACTAATACCTTTTTTTCTTCTTCTTCTTCTACTTCTTGTCCTCCGCCAACCTCAACCTCCTCCTTGCGCGTAATGACACACGTACACGTGGAACACATACATATATACACGTGTGTGTATGTGTGACACATACATGACATGTACCGGACAAAGACTCTTATACATATATATATATATACGTATATAGTTATAAATACCATAGACCCAAAACTATATAATACTACTACATATATCTATATACTCCCGCAGCTGCGCGGAACTCCGCGGTCTCGCGCTTTCCCAAACGTCATCACTGCTGCGCGTGCATATATATATATATAACACACACGTGAGATAGTATATAAGGTATAACGAGTGTATAGCACACATATATATAAGCGAACACTGCAACAACACCTTGAACTCGAAAATATATATCGTTTACGCAACGGCCGTGTGGAGCTAGCCATAGAGAGAGAGAGAGTAAGAGCGAGACATGCTCCTGTGATAAGCCTTTCTAAAAAGGCTGCGCGCGCGAGCGCGTGTGTAACTAGGAATGGGTTGTATGTATGTATATATATATATGCAGGCGGCCGGCAAGACACACATTATAAGCATGATCGCGGGAGCCGCCGCCGCCGTTGCTGCAGCAGCAGCAGCAGCAGCTCGTACGTGGGAAGAATCGCTGCGCGCTCGAGCATAACATCGTTCTTTCTCTCTCTCTCTCTTTTACTCGCTCGCTCGCTCTTTTTGCTATATACACGCGGGCTCGCGGTTCTTTTCTCTTTAGTGGAGAGGAGGACCACCGGTCTGCGAAATTTTTTCGCTTTCCTCTTTTGAAAATGGACTCGCGCGCTCTGGTCGCGTCGTCGTTCTTCCTCCTCTTGGTATATAATTCTTTTTTCTTTTTTTTTTTTCATTCATTTTTGTGTTTTGTCGTACGTGAGCGACGCACGGAATGGACGCGATTAAGGGCGTTTGCATTTGAATCTGCGTTTAATGTACAAGCATTCTCGTATATATGTATTTGTGTATATGTGTGCGTGTATATATAGAGAGTAGTCGATGCGATTTGTACGGGGAATGCGTATTATATACGCGCACGCAGTGGTGTATATGTATATATTATATGATTTAGGTACCGAATGAGATTAAATCGGTATATAAGAGGTAATGGGAATCAGATTTAAGATTTTATGCTTGGAGGGGAGTGGGGGGAAGGATGCAACGGAGAAATTTACGTGTGTATAGGCAGGTGAATTGAAGTCGATTGGAGAGAGAGCGAGAGAGGGAGTACTTAATTTAAATGATAGCTCTGCGCTTCGAAGTGAACTTTATTCAGACTTTTATCTGCAATTACGGGTACGGTTTACGAGATAATTTGTAAACTTAATTCGTACCCGAATGAGGAATAAGCTTTTGAACGGTACATGAAAACGAATTAATATATATTGATTGTATATAAATATATATATATATATATATAGAAAAGTGGAATACTAATGAAAGTACAAACGCTGCCTGTAAAAGATGTATGTACGTATATAGATATTTATAGGTATAGATATACAGTGAATGTAGAGTATAAACGTGAGCACTGTATATGTTTTCATTTGAAATCATGCAAATAAATCAACAGCGATTTCGTGACAGCTATAACCACGTTGTACTATTTCACGTGTATATAGTTTCGCTCATTCTCATATTTCTAATTTAACAGTATACGAACTATTTTGTTGATATATATATACTTTATCCATATATTTCAAACGACGTATAGCCCAACCTATTCGTTTTATCTAAAACCACTTTGCCTCTTAAATACGCTCTCTCCAACCCCTCAAAAAAAGAACTTCAATTTGAAAAACAAAATGCAACAAGACTTGAAAATTCCCACACTTCTGTTATAGGTTATTTCGCGACCTTAGACCGTCGTGAAAAAAGAAAAATATACACACGTATATAGTCGACCGATAAGCCATTCTCGCGTCGACTACATACTTCAATTAAACAGTTAACTTTACGCAAGAGAAACGGCGGCCGCCTCTCTCCGCGCGCGCCATCAGATAAATCCCCTTTCTCCCCTCCTCCTCCTCCTCCTCGTTTATCCTATATGCTCTTGCTACAAAAAAAAGGGACGAAATTAATTCAACGACGCAAAACAATGCTAAATTTCATTCCTAAAACGGCTCGCTCCCATGCACTACTCTCTCTCACATATATATAGATACACGCGTTGACTCACCTCTATATACATATATATATACATATACACAACACAGTTCGCTCCCCCGCGAAGCTCATACCTCGGAGCTTATACGATATCGCGACTCTTCTCTCATTCCGGACGCAGAAGGAGAAAATTTGAATAGCCTGGCCGCGCTTAGTCACACGCATATATACAGAGCTCTTTCTCTCTCTCTCTCTCTCTCTCTCTCTCTCTCTCGAGGTCCGCGAAAAGAATATACAAGCGCACACGCAGAAAAGAGAGAGAGAGAGAGAGGTGGGGGACATTAGGGCGATCGTCGTCGTCGTCGTCGTGTACCCGGCATTAATATTCATCGGGCGCTTATAATGCTTATAAAATGAGGAAAAAGCGGAGGAGGAGGAGGAGAAGGAGAACGATGATAACTCTCTGGAATTCCACCCGCGCGCGCGCACATGACCTGTTGAGTCGCGCGCTACTATGCGGCATTCGCGTTTCTATATCTCTTTCTCGCTCGCTCTCTTTTTTTTTTGTACTTGCCGAGAGAGGAGGTTCCGCGTCGTCTCTCTTTCTGCGAGCGCGCGTGCGCGCACACACGACGACGATCGTCAAAAGAGCGAAGCGCCGGATTACTGCGAATCGTTGCTGCCGCGCGTTGCGGCCGAGTTCTATGAGCGATTTTATCATTGCAGAGACTCTAAGCTGTGAGAGCGATGCGCTGCGCGTATAAGGGGCACGCAATTTCTAGTTCGTGTGTGTGAATGTATGGTCGGTAACGTTTGGTTATATAGCTACATAAGTGTGAAAAAAAAACTGATATATATTTTCAGAAACCGAGGTGATTTTGATATATAGTGGAACAAGTGACATTACCATTATTCATACATGATTTTACATAAGTTAAATTTAAAAGTCAATTTCTAGAACACATATAACGTTAAAAAGCTTTTTTATTTTTCAAACGATCTTATTCCCGCGCATTGAAATTCCATCGGCGCGTTATAAAGACGTTAATTCTCTCTCTCTCTCTCACTCTCTCTCTCTCATTTGATATACCATCAAAATATAATCTCCCACGAAATTTTAATCTCTGGCTCACAGCGCGTCGCCGTCTTCGCACCAGACGGATTATTTTTTGCCCTACCCTCCCTGTAGGAAAATATCCCAGCGAATTTCCACCTTATTTATAGGGATAGAGAGGATGCGGACCTATACCATCGCAGCTCCTATAATCCTCCTCCCTCGCTGCGAACCTCGTGTCGGGCATTTCAAAATTTCTATTTCCCTCTTCGCGTATATATATATATAGACCTAGGCGATGCATCAATACTATCGACACTTCGCGGCGAGTATAACCAAAATTTTTCCTACACGCGGTAGAGAGAGAGAGAGAGAGAGAGACTCGCCCACGATCCCCTCTTGTCATCCGGAAATTTAAGAGGCGGCGAAATCCGAGAGAAAAAATACGGCGCCTCGAAAGCCACCCTACATATATATAGAAATCTATACATGTCTCACTTATACACACATATGTATATAGAAGCATATATACTATACTATACTACTACACGTGAACTAGACCTCGCGGAATTTTCTCGCGGACTCGTATAAGAGTTTCACACGGGACCCACGCGCCCGCGTAATATACTTTCACGCTGCAGCCGCACCGTCGCCTTTTATTTCCGCCGTATTCTAGCCCGCGCGCCGCCTCGATCTATCGGCGTTTCGGCATCAATTACAGCCGCTAATGGCCGGCAGTCAGTCACACCTTGCGGTGTATATATATCTCGTGTCAACCCGTATGTGCCTCTCTCTCTCTCTCTCTCGTTCCCTCCATTGTGAAGAGAGTGATTTAGAGCGGCCGATGAAAAGTGTAACGCGCGCGCGCGCACGCGTGAGGATAAAAACGCGTGCTATATGTGTACGTTCGTATATGTATATATATATATATGTGTAGGTCGTAGCGGAGGCAAGGCTGCGCGTGTGTATTCCGCCGGGGGAATTGTAAACAATGTTGCGCGATTTTTGTTCTTGCGCGTATATATGCGGCGCTGCGGGGATAAACGTATATACGTGTATATATATATAGATATGTCTGTATAGGTACGGTTATTGCTCATTGTAATTTGTTGCCGAGATGAATGGCAGTGAGAGGGAGATATAGGGAGAAAGGCTTTTAATCTGAATTTGTTGGGAGCTTTTCGTATGCGGTTGTTTATGGGATGGGATATATATGGGAGGAATTGCACTGTAAATTTTTTAATTTTTCTCTGTTTTTTTTTTCATATATAAAGAAAGAAACGATCATGGAAATGGAATTCTTTCGTTATAAGAGAACGTACATATACACGCGAGAGTTCGGCATTAAATTCTTCCCACGATGAGCATTGATTACTCTGACCTTCGGAGTAATGTTTTAGTTTCTCAAAACTACTTTTTATGCAAGTTAAGCTATGTCCATAAAAATTCCCCCTTCTTTGTAGCTGCTATACGGGCACGCGCGCGCGACGGAATTCAGCTTATAATACCAAACAGTAGAGGAGATGTTCAATCATCGTCTAAATTTAAATTGAGATTTTTTTCGGATTTTACATACGCAAATTATATCGGAATTCGCAGTGAGTTATGTATATATATAATAGCGACATTCCAAGGTGTACTTATTTTATTAGTCGACGAGCACATATTTCTAATTCCGAACGCGCGCTCTTGCGTCGAGATGAAATTTGCTACCGTGGGAAAGTTTTCGAACAATTAGGTATTTTGTCATTCGATGTTTATCTTTTACTTTCTGAATAACGTATATAAGTAATGTGTTGACTTGAAAAAAAATATTTCTCTTGCACTTATAAATAATAAAAAAAAAAGATTAAATTGCAGTGTTTATTAAAGGCTGAAAGATATAAGATTAAAATCTCTGATAAAAAAGATTAATCGGTGCTGTTTAATGTTTATTTTTACATCATGCAGTCGAGATATTTAAATCGTAGATTTCAATCTTTTATATTTTCTGTTAATCACATATTTACCAATTATAAACAGAAAAATTTAACAATTGCATTGTGCTGTATATATATAAATCGTACAATGCTAGTTTGTTTGAACGTTTTCTTTGATTAAAAGTTATATACCTCTAAAATTGCATAAATTAATGATGAATAGTTTTATTTATTGATAGTAAGGTTACACATATTGTAATTTTCAATATCAAAGGAAACTCAATTAACTGGGAATTATACATTGAAACATTGAAATTTCCTTTGTGGTATTACATTCGGTTATTATATTAACGAATGCATTTGCGATAACATAGCATACTTTTACGTTGCGAATGACAGACCATTGGAATATATTTATATTAAAATTTCATTCGCACGACAGGTTAAAGTAAAAATCAATAAAATAAAATTAATCCTACTGCTATACATATATATATATATATATATATATACACACACTACGGACTTTTTGCGTATACCTTCTGAAAAATATTGAATTCACTTTGCAAGTGACCAACGCAATTTTCTATACAGTTTTCCACCAAGCTTATTTTTTTTTTTCATTGACAATATTCCGAAATATTAATCCATCAAACAACAATCTCCAAAAGCTTTATATTGTCATCATACCACCCTCCACCACCACTTGCTGCGCTCTAACTCATTCACATTAAAATGTTCCTCTTATCGAGAGGAGGAAAAAAAAATACGTTGAAATGACATTTTAATATACAACAATCAACCTTACATTTACCTCACAGACCTACTTTACAAATGAGCAACTTCCTCCTCCTTCAAAAAAAAAAAGAACAACCTGTACGCGCGCGAGACACGTCGGGCAATCCAACAATTCTAATGATTTAGTGTACATCGCGGGAAAAACGCGGGGGGACACGAAGAACCTGAGAAAACGAGGAGGAAAAAAGAAGGTATAAAAAGAATCCAACGATTTTTTATTTCCCCCTATATATGCGACGAAGAGGCACACGCGCTCGTCGATTTTTAATGCTCGTACACACACACATATATACAGAAGGAGAGCAGCAGAAGCGTATAGACATCGAGACAAAAGTCATTTCCTCGGCGCAGTCCAAAATTACATATAATTGGAGTAGCGCACCAGACTCTCGCTCTCGGTCTTTCTCTCCCTTCTCTATATACCCGTGTGTTGTGCGCTCATGCGTGCAAACTCGAGGATGCATGGTGTGTGTGTGTGTATATATGTGCACCGCCGTCGGCTCTACTTGTACGTGTATATATATATGCTATATATATACACTATATACCATCACTAACGCGCCACACTGCTTTTACTATGGTACGTTGTATATATATATATATATATATATATATGTGCACACGCGGACACAAGAGAGAGAGAGAGAGGCGAGCACTCGGAAGCACCTGTATATGTGTGTGTATATGTGTGCACTCGTGCTCGTGGATGCGTGAGCTAGCGCATATTTATGCGTGTTCCGTCTAATTACGAATGCAGCCATTGACGGAAGGTGTGAATGTGGGTATATTTATGGCGTTGGGGCAGGAGGATACCTGCCTGCCTGCTGTCGGATAAAAAGTTATTATGTAATGATTAGGTGGTTAAGTCGCTTTTTTCAAGCGGTTTGCTTTGTGTGTGTCTGTGTGTGTACTTTGTGATTTTTATCACTGTAATATTTTGCTTCTTTGCGTTCGAGAATTATTTTTAACTGTATACGTTTTAGTGAATTGCTTATTTATAAGCTTCACGCGTTGTTAACCATTCGTTTATTATATAATTATGTAAATTTAATTGTAATTTAATAAAGCACCCAAAATTAATATCAAATTCCATTATCCACATCTCATCTCTCTCTCTCCAAAATCTTTTCAAATCTCACAACAACCACGCACACGTCACACCTATAGAACCATCGAAACTCTTCTCTCTCTGTCCCCGTAATTGTATCCTTCTCACCTTATACTCCAATCTCACGACATCGTCTCTCGCTACCTATATATATCGACATCTTCAACGTCATCTTCGCCGACAGCGGTCAAAGTGCATCGCGTCTCTGTATATATGTGTATATATCCCGCACTATATATACACGCGCATCAGCTCACACTTCCTCTCTCTCTTCCTCTCTGCGCGCTTCGTGCACATATACGCGTCCTCGCACGTACGTTTGATCACCGCCTAACGCGAGAGGGGGGTTGATACCAGAAGCGCGTGCGCGACCGGGCGATATATAATATATCATCGAGCGAATATTGCCATACCTATATACGATCTCTCTCTCTCTCTCTCGTACTTGCGCACACGTGTGTGTGTGAGAGCACGTAGAGCGTGTAAAGTGACGCGCCATACTGATTCGATTTTACAGTTTATCGTTAAAGCTGTCGATTTTCGTTATAGCGCGCACACACACACGAGTGTGTATACTCGTGCGGCTGAACGATGATTACGTTATAGCGTGAACGTGCATATGTGTGTGTATATAGAGAGGAGGAGGACGTTGCTGCTGCTGCTGCTTGATTCAGCTGTATAACGAGCGTGCGGAGAGATTTTTATGGGGTAGAGGGATCGTGATGAGAGAGTATACGTGTGTGTGTATATGAGCGCAAGGGAGTCGTGAGATTAATTTTGTGCTCGTCGTTAATTGGTTAATTTGACGGGCGCGGTTTGAAAGCGGAGAAATGTGGGCTTGTACGGGTAACGAAGTATTGCGGGAACGAGAGGAAAGTGGTTTATATACAAAAGTACGTTTATTTTTTTGGATGCTTGAAAAACTGAACTGAAACATATATAGTAGTATATTTTCCGCTTGGCAATTTATTAATCTATATTTACACGATCTCGTCAATATAAATAAACCTTTGATCAAAAGATAATTATAAATGAAAAGTGCGTAAACATAGGTTCCCCTATAATGAATTCATTATACATATATATAACTATCCGTCACCCTTATTCCAGCCGCACCATTTACCACCGATAAGTTACATCAACCAATCTAAGCTTTCATCGTAATTTATTACTCGCGATCGACTTGGAAAACACCGTATATCCTCAACGCGCGTTAGTCCGCACTAACTTTTGCCACGTATAAATAAATTCCCCACTCTTACCGCGAGTACACACACACACAGACACACTTTACTTACGTACACGCACGACGAGCCAGGAATAAAACTAAAACTTCCCCGAATAAGATGCCGGCCGGCCGGCGCGTATAATGTATATATATATATATACGCGTAAGAGTACATAAACGTCCGATCATCGGCGCGATAATCAGCTATCGATTGGCACGTCAGCGGGTGAGAATAAACAAGCACAACCGCGTGAAAGAAACGAATCGATAAGGAGCGTAGAGCTGTTGTAACGTATACGTGTCTCGAAAATAATTCTAGAGGTCCGCGAAGTGCCGGTAAACGTTTTACACATACCTACCCTCTCCGCCCCGTATGATGCTACTGAGAAAAATGGTGAGTATCAGTGTGTACGTAGCGAGTGGAACCGAGGCAACGCAATTTTTCCGCACAAATCGCGAATGGATCGATGACCCTCTTTTCGCGCACTCTTCGCATTCACCGATCTGCGCGCGCGCGCGCGTGCTATACCAAACGTTTCGTCGAAAGACCAGAGACGTTTATCGTCTGCGCCTTACTTCTCTCTTCCTTCTCTCTTTCTCGGCTATGTCTCGATCTCTCTTTTACAAGTCGTATATATATAGTGGGTGCGAATTTCGTCGAGCATAATACACGAGCGCCGTGCGCTCACGCGATGAGCTTGCGGTCTGCAGAGTCGTGTGGATTTGTAGAGATATATACATCTGTGTGTGTATGCACGCCTGTGTATGTGTATATATAGGAACCGAGTAAAGTCAAAAGCTCGCGCGCAGAGCTTGAGAAACACGGTAAATCTGTTGGTGGTGGAATAGATTTGGTTGTTTGGAAGAGCCACTGCTTTGTCGGGAACAAGAATAGTTGGGGATGCCACGTGATTTGGTTTGGCAAATTTTACGTGTACATTTTTTTTTTTAATTTTTTCATCGACGTCAAGCGAATATTCGTCGTGCAATAATAATTTATTCGGTAAAGAGTTACATACTCGTGTTTTTGAAAATTTGATTTGATGGATTATTTTAATTTTCTAAAATGAAATTATGTTACATTAATGTTAATTTAAACGAAATTTGTACTAAATATAAATTTTATACTAATTAAAACATGATTTTTAGTTTTAAAAAGAGCCTCGTCTAAATGAACTTTAATTAATTATTATTATTAACATTAATAACTTTGAAATATAACTCTCTATATGAAATATTAAATTCAACTAAATTCGTTGAAAATTAAATCAAATATTAAAAAATTCTTCCGCTAACCACGCAACATTTATTAAAAGTATATACACATTGCCGCGCGTATATGCAACACAACCTCATTCGCCTATATATATACGAAAACGCCTCTCAGCTCTTACAAGACGCGAAAACCGCGATCGAAATTTCAGCACACACACATACATGTATATATACACGCATACACATCCATTGCTTTTCGTAAACCGAGAGGGAGAGAGAGCTTTCTTTACCGAGAGGCAAGCATAGCAGCCGCAGCAGTAGCTACACGGAGAGACAGCGTTCTCGACTCTTATATATATATATATATATATACATTGCGAGCAACGGCGAGCGAAAGCGCGCGTCTCGAAAGCCTCTCTCTCTCTTTCTCTTTCTCTGCTTTTCCTTCTTCTTCTCCGACGGCAGCGTCAGGCGCGTGGCGCAACGACAACGACGTCGACGACGCTACTGCTGCTGCTGCTTTCTGAAAAACTCTCTCTCTCTCTCTCTTTCTCGGCGCGTAAACGAAAACGAGGACGCGCGTATATTGGCCTCTGAAAAAACAATCAACTTGCGATTGGAAAAGTATGTTTGTGAATTTTGACGCGGTTAGGCTCGGACGGGTGTATGACGGTTTCCGGGATTTTCTGCGAGCGAAAAAGAGAGAGAGAGTGTGTGTGTTATAAGTAACAGAGAGTGAGTAAGAAAGAGAGAGAGAGAGAGTGAAGTGACTGCTGCTGCTGCTGCCATGTCGCGAGTATTTTCGAAGGAGTCGGCGCGGATAAGTGATCCGCGTTCGTCACGGTTCCGAGAAATAAGAGCTTTTTGGCTTATACATATATTTTTGTATAATGTTCTTTACGTTCGTTTTATCGGTTACGTGACGTGTATACGGCGGTGATCGTTACTCAATATAATTAGTTCAGACAAGTTTGAATAATTGTTCTCATTTAATTTTGGAACAATTAATTAAATATATGATTATAAAGCAATATTTTTTATTGAAAAATTAGAAAATGAAATTTCTATTTTTAGCTATACACATATATATACACAATGTAATCGAATACGCGCCTATTTTTACTGCGAACAGGAAATGTTAATTTGAAATGTTTCGGAAGTCTAAAGTGTAAAACACTTTAAATTAAATGCCAAGAGTAGAGCAACAGAGAAAGAGAGAGAGAGAGAAAGACGTTGCAAAACGTATATATACTAAAACTTTTCGGACTGCGGAAACCGATGCTAAATTTCGTTGCCAATTTCACTGAACTCTCCCTGTTATATATCCGCGCAAATCCGTATAGCCTAATTTTTCCACTGGCACTTTTACATTACGAAACATCCCAAACACACACACACACACACACACACATACATATACAGTCACACGTATACGCATCCACGTTTATCCCTTAATTCTCGGAAATAACCAAACAGTATCACTTTCACGACGCTTAAATTACTTTTATAGCCCTACCGAAAATCTCTTCCGAGCTCCCACAACTCTCTCTCCTCCCTAAGAACATTCGTACACGCAGTCAACTTATATATTATTCAGCCGATATTCTCGAGGCAGCCTGTACAAACACATATATGCACGCATATGCATACGTATATACGTACACAGTCGCACATCCCCGAGCGCGAGCGCGCATTCATTCACCTCAATTTCCTCCCACTCCGCGACGCCCAAAGATATCGTTGCGCGCCGAAGTGCGTAACGAAGCAGCGGCGGCGGCGGCGGCGGCAGCAGCCACAGTACTTTTCTCTCTCTCTCTCTCTCTCTTGCCGTCTCGGTCGTCGTCTTAGTCGTCTTGGTCGTCGTCTCCTCTTCCTTTGCTGCCGGCGTCGGCGCACGAGGCTCGGCCCTCGGCCGGCGCGCCCAGAAATAGAATTTCGAAATAGACCCAATATTTTCGTCGTCTCGCATTTGCGCCACCTTGCTCTCTCTCTCTCTTTCTCTCTCTCTCGCTTACGGCTGGCCGAGTCAGAGGGTAAGAGAAAGAGAGAAAGAGAGAGAGAAAGAGACGAAAGCAGAGAAGGGGACGACGACGACGACGACGACGACGACGACCAAGACGGCAGCGGCGGCGACGAGCAAGACGAAGACGACCAAGACGACGGCGACGAGCAAGACAACCAACACGAGATGGAAAAGTCTCGGAGAGAAAGAGAGAGAGAGAGAAAGTAACTTCCCTTCGCGTTCGCTTGTTCGCTCGCTTGCAGCACGCAGTTTAGAAAATGCACGGGGGAATATTAGGGCGTGCATGCGTATAATGAACAAACAAGGAAAATGAACATTTATTAGTAAAAGATCGAGAGATTTTCGTATATATTTTTCTATTGGTCGAAAGGTAGCTTGAGAACATATATGTATACGTTCACACGACTAAGGAGTTTTATTGGCGCGTCGCGCTTTTCCCTTGCCTTCTATAATTAGAAGAAATACTCGGGGGTTTGTATTTTTAGAATTTTTCGAGACCCGATTTTCGGCGTTTGGTTTTTGTATAGGTGAAAAACACCGCTTAGTGCGATAGGACTCGTGCCACTCTTCTTGGAATGTTGATACCATCGCGCACGCCGCGTTTTCCGCGTTAAATAATATATATATATATATTCAACGTTGTAGCGTATATAGTTACGTAAACATAATTATTTTTAGGCTAGGCATTCATAAGCTTTGTTTCGCGATTCTTATAAGCGATAAAGACTTTGGGAGGATAAGTGGGATTGTTAGTTTCTTTGCTATAGTATATACATTGACACTCGAGTAACAAATGTATAGGGAGTATATTGTAACATTTGAATTTTTCATAAATCGTATATAGTTATATTTTAAACTTAACAATGTTCATCATTAGCTTTGCAATAATATACTAACATCTTGATTAATAGTAAATATTTGCACTAGAATTCGTATTATTAAATTAAGTAGAATTTTAGATTGTACGGCCCGATATAGCTTCCTAATAAAGATATTAACCGCGTGCACTCTTGCTCGCTATATAATGTAAACTCCTACGTACATAAGCAGCGTATTTACCCTTGTTTAAGGAATACCAAGATCCAAGATTACAGGCTTTTCACACGTTATAAGAAATCAAACTTCCACGGAATGCACGCTATACTGCTGTATAGTACTATATAGAGAATCGAACAGCGCTGATATATGTTAATCATCAGGCTACATCGGACCGTGCACAATCCAAGTAAAAAGTTCACTTTCACCTCTCTGTGCCCGCGCGCGCGCGCGCGAGAAGCTTTATGCACTCTCTGTTGCTCTATACACACACACATACATACATATATATATACACCTCCGTTCACCACATGCACTTGTTTCTAATAACACTTTGGAAAACCAGTATCTTTCGCGTTAAAATAAAACAAGTGCACTGAACTCGCGCGCTATACAGGCTCACGCTCGCAAGAGAGAGAGAGAGAGAGAGAGAGAACGTGTGCGCGTCGCCTATTTATACGCGGGCGCGCGCGCGCTTCTCTCTTGCTTGCTCGCTTGCCTCGTTCGCTGCTGCTCGACTCGGCCGCCGTTTAAGAAGTTCGTGCGGGAGACCGACTTAACGATAATGCGACGCGACGCCGCGGCTAAATTGGAATAATTCCATCAATTTGCTAAATACCAGAGAGTAGGCGTATACCCTTTACGTATATAGTATATATATATATATGTACAAGAGGCGAGGTACAGTGGAAATGCGTTCGACGTTCTTTGATTCCCGGTATGTAATACCCGACATTTTTCATCCTTACCAACGAGCTAATGCTAGACCGCGTGATGCGCCGACGTGAAATGTATAACGTTTGTACCTAGAGTTTATATACGTGTGTATATATATATATGTGTGTGTGTGCAGGAACTTCGCTAGTTGACTCAGAGGCGAGTCGCACCGTGATTCCTCGACGATATATCAGCAGATATTGTAGAGAGGCGAGCGCGAATAAAAGTATAAAAAAGGAAACAGATATAGGAATATAACGTATGTGTATATGCGCACACCGCGGTAAGTTTAATTTGCTCGACGAATACGGGACGCAAGGTCACGTGACGCAATTATAACAATATATATACACCTTTGGCGCGAGCGCTATAAATATAATGTACGATCAGCTATATATATATTATAATAACGCGTGCGATTATTGTCGTAATGATGTAAAAATCGCGCGGCGCAGATACTGATAGATAACCGTAATAAACCGTTGCTCTGTCGATATATTATATATATTGTTTCAAACGCATAAGATTTATTAGCTCGCGCGCGTGCGCGAATACGAGTGATAAAGTAACGCAATCGCGTTATTAACCACAATTATACGCTAATATAATCGACCGTAGTTATTAAACCATATACGCATATACATATATACACACACATTAGACACATACTCACATACCTATATACTCAAACGACGACTTAATCCAATAAATCGCCATCGCCTTGCGCGCCTATAGAGAATTTCCTCGAAAGACTCGATTGGAGTGAGACGAAGCACGTATCATATATAGGATTAGTCGCCTATATAGAGAACCGCGCAGTACTACAGCAGCAGCAGCTAGAGAGACCTCGCTAGCTCGCTCTTGCAGCAGCAGCAGCAGCACTGCTACCTATACGCACGCACATACGGCGGGGCTAAACGAGTTTGTTTTCTACGATTTTCCCACAGGCAAACATGGCAATGCCCCGTGCGCGCGCGCGCGCGCGATAGATATGGTGCACCAGCAGTAGTAGTATAGCGGCCGGTATATAGAAAAGAGAGATACGCACGGTAAAAGGGGGAATGGCAGAAGACACCATATAAACACAGCAGCGGCCAGCGCTGCTACGCGAACAGTTCCGCGAGTCCTAAGCGGTGCTGGCTATACTGCTGATGCTGCTGCTGCTGCTACTGCACCGGCGAGAGAGTAGAATCCCGGTCGTGTTGCCGGGTCCAGCTGGTTCTGGCCTTATACGATAATACGCGACGTATATGTTGTATAGGTATATACGCAGTCGCCTGAGCTGATGGTATGTGTGTGTGTATGTGTGGAGGTATCGTTTAATACGAAGAAAGTAAAGACGCGAAGAGTTGTACGCGTGCATGCGCGGTGTGTGTATATGTATCGAATGCGAGTTATTATATGCAGTGGATAGAGAGAAAGAGAGAGAGAGAGATGTGTATATAGGGAAGATATTTTTGTTAGGTGTGGAAGTAGAGGAGGAGGCGATTGAGGTGATAATTGTATGTATGTGGATTAAGTTTTGCGTGCTTTAGTATGCGGATTGATTAATGGTGATTTTTTAAATTGCGATGCGGCGAATGAAGAGTTGTAGGCGGAGAAATTGTTTTTGGAGGATAGGGATAGGTAACGCACGAAGATGGCAATAATGTAATCAGTGTATCGAGGATGGAAACGTTTTGTAAACGCTAATACGTTGTGAAATTGATACAGGAGATTGTGAATAATGTTGGTATGCGTGATTGATGTACTTGATCAATTAATGGTGGAATTTAGTGAAACGCATGTATTATTCGTTAAGCAAAAATACAATCTGTTAATTGAATAACGGGTACAACGTACACGTTGAAGATAATTCATTAAAGTGACGAGCACGATGCAACGGAATTGTGCATACCCCAATTATTTTTTTTTTTTTTTTTTCATTTTCCCAAGTTTCTCACTTGATGTTCTTGACATTTCTAGCTCGCTTGAAATTCGAGACGAGTATTAATTATGATTATTTTTAGATGCATCGAACAGGAAACTTTTAATATATATATATATATATATATATATATATATATATATATATAAAGTACTGTGTCACAAGTTATAAT
>JAWWEQ010000045.1:16530223-16615472 GCA_035583055.1 Torymus tubicola
TAAAATACGTATACACACACCTCTACACACACACACACTCACATATACACAGGCGTCTTGTTTCGTCCTACATACGTTCCTGACTCGGCGAACGTAAACGATAATTGACGTCAATTAATTTCGATAGTAATTCGCCTCGCACGCTCGCTTATATATATATATATATATATGTGTGTGTATATAGATGTGTACGTGCTGTGCTACTGCACGGTTGGAGAGAGAGAGAGAGAGAGAGAGAGAGAACGGCTGCGACGGCGGCAACGCACGGCGAAACGATGACGTAAGCCAATCAACGCCCCGGAATCCGAAGCGCGGCGTCTGACGATCCGACGAACGTTCGCTCGCGCCTGTACGTGATGCGAGTAGAGTACAGAGTATACGCGGAGGTATATAGGAGAGTATATAGGCGGCTCGGGCCGAATTGTTGTTACCGGAAATCTGAAATATCGAGACTGAAATAGCGATCATCATCATCATCATCATCATCGGAAACGTTATAGAGCCTAAATAGACTGAGGATTACTATAGGATCAACCGGTAAAAAGTGCGGAGATAGGAGAAGAAGGAATAAAGGGAAAAAAAGAGAGGGAATATATCGGATGTATATGCGTGGTTGTTGTTTGCGTGAGAGTTTGTAATAAAATGGATATAGTGTTAGAGGGGAGAGAGGAGAAAGGTTTTGGAGTGAAAATTTTATTTCAGATATAGATGGATAAAAGGTTCAGCTGGTCAGGTGCGTGCGAGGATTAATCTATATATAATACATATATCAAATATTTTTATAACCAATAGTTTCGGGGGTTGGGTTAGCTTTCTACTCATGGATTATTCGGAAAATATTTTCGTTAGTTCATTCTCTATTTTCAAGGATATATCAGTGAGCAGCATTCAGCGAATTAAAATGTTTTTCCATATTCTGGTATATAAAAGGAAGGAAAAAGAAAAACGTTATTCCTTTGTTGGAAAGCAAACATATTATCGTCCAATCTGCATAGAGAGATATATATATATATATCTTACACTCATTGATCGAGCGAAAAACTTTTACCTTGTACGGAAAAATATCGGTATATTATGATGTAATTATAGAGGTGGGGCTCTCTCTCTCTCCTTTTCCCTCTAGCATAGCGTAACACCTGAGGAATTCGCGATGAGACACCAGGGTAATTGTTTCCCGAATAAAGAATCGATATGGCGCACAAAGAGACGATGCCGCGTATATCCCTGCGTGTGCGTGTGTCTTATGCAAAAACTATCCACAGCCGTTTATATACGCGAGTATACGTACCTGACTTCATTCACACCGCGTATATATATATACGTATATAGACATCAGCCAATTACGGCTTTATTACGGGTATTTTCTCGGCGCGATAAAATAATATTGAAACAAATTGAATGAAAATTACCTTGGTATAAGGTCTTTCTTATATTGATTCAGCACGAGCGAAGGAGAGAATATAGATTTTGAGATGGTATAATGATGAATAAATAAATTTTGAATTATTCGATAACAAAGAGAGGAGGCGCAGGTGGAAGTTGTAATGTGAACTCGTGGATTCGTGCCCAGAAGTTTATTGAATCAATAACAATCGTTTCGAATTCGACTATTTTATATAATATATACAATGATAACAATAATTGCCGCGCGCGCGCGTGCGCGGTCTCATTAGAATCGATCTAGTTATATGTATACGAACCGCGATTGAACCATAAATCGTCGAGCTAGCATTATAAGCGCTTATATATAATATATACACGAAAGAATATATGGAAAAGTTGATTAATTAGATTACATTCGTTAATCCAGTAATTAACTATATACACGCGATTTGCGCTTTTAAATATCAAATCACTACTCTTCACATATGGATCGAACGGTGTTGGAAAAAGGGATATTAAAATAAAAAATGTCATTACTAATATGCCTACCTATTTCGTGCCCTAATTAAATCTTTCGCATTAACCGATTGATTAACACATACATACATATACGCAAACACATGCACACGCGTCAGAAATCGTCCAATTCCGCTTCAATTAATCATCCGGTGCATCCTATATATAATAATGAACAAAAGTCCCACCGCGTATCCGAGGAATGTAAAGGCATACGTACACACGTATGTACATATACATATATATATACGTCGACTCTCTTGATCGATCGCAAAAGCTCACTCTATATACATATATATACACACACATACAGTCGTTTGTTTGCATCATCTGCAACTGTCGTCGCTCACGCTCACTCGAAAAAGGCCATTAATTAACGAGAACGCAGGGAAGTTAGAAGAACCGTTCGAGAGATTAAAGCCGAAGCATTGTAAAGAAAAAAAAACTCCGCAGGTCGCGCGAATAACGAAAGAGGGAAAAGATAGATTCGAATGTAAAGTCTCCGCGCGCGCGCGAGCCTCGCGTTCTTTTTGTTTTCGGTGGCTTGATTCAGGGTGAGAGTCATGAGTGAGTATATAGCGACGACGAACGAACGCCGCGCTCTGATTTTACATTCGACGAGTTTGCGCGCGCAGTGGTGGGTAGAGGCGTGTTTCTTATTAAAATCATGAAGTAGGTCAGGTGTGTAGATTTGTGGTTGGGCGGCCGTTTGACGTGGAAATTTAAGGTCGACGGGTTAATTCGAGTCGCGCGCTTATATAGTATGCTGTAGCGGCTTCTCGAGAGGTTATTGTGCGGAAAATATTGGGACGGATCCCTTCTCTCACTCTTTTTTTTTTTCACTTGGGTTATATATCGATTCGCTCGAGAGGGAAAATCTGGAGCGAATTTCGCGCGCGAATGCGAGAGAGAGGAGAGACTTATAATCGATTCGGAATGCGCGAGGGCCGATCTAGTTTTATTTTTGATCCGGAGGAACTTCAATACTCCGTCGTTTACATTTTTCTTGTACAGATATATATATATATACGTGTACGTGTAGTTGTATATATACAATGTTATACGGAATTTCAGGAGAGGGTGGGGTGGTATATAAGCACACGCGAGATACAAATGGCAGCCGGGAATTTTTCAAGGCGTTACACGAATTCGGTACGTTATTGCGCGAATACGTGTTGCTCGTGTGTCACTGCGGAAAATGCTGTTATGGCTAGAGAGCGGAGAGACTGTGCATGATTTCTTTTTTTCTTTTCTTGAAAATATTGCCTTTTTTGGTCATAGGAGGCGCCATTATACTCGTTGTGAAATTGCAGGTGAACGGTATGTTTTTCAACTGATTATAAAGTTTGATGAATGTAAAAGTTTATATATAGATCAAGCGTTAATTTTTCATTAAAATATCACGTAATAAAACATTATACTAAAAATTATAAAGAGATATTTCAACGCTGTGATTAAAATAGAGGTATACGACCTCATATTATGCAAATTTTCACGTACAAGTTTTAACGTTAGGAAAATACATATATACCACATTGTTTTAATAATATTTATATAAACGCCCCTACTATTTAAAACTTCTCGACACGAAATTATTTAACATTAAACAAAATCAATTCAAGTTTTCTCATATTTGATGGCCATCCGCAGCCCTTAGCCTTAATCACCGTTAATTAAACTGTTATATACGTAATACCTCCGCTCGCCTTCCTAAAAAGCAACTCAGTTTAATAACCCACGCCTGGGTATACCAAAACTAACCATCAACCGCCTCATGCATACACGCGTGTGTAGCGGATTATAATTATGCGAACGATATTACACTAGCTTCAATAACACATGCACACACCCATACACACACCAGCATGCGCTTTAAAATCTAAGAGCGACGCATCGTTTTGATCCCTATACACGGTAGCTGTTATTTTCCACGCAAATCTTACATACATATATATATTTATAACTATATAAAAGCAGTGTCGCACAACGCGTTGCGGAAAAAAAAGTCACGCGTGTATATCGATGCAAAAAGATATGTATGTGTATGTATGTGTGAATATATATATGTATCTGTAGGGGCTTTTCGCACTGTTAGGATAAGGTGTAAGAGTGAGAGTCGTTATCGTGATTGATGATCGATGCGGCTTCCAGCTTTGTGTGGATATGTATAGTCAGGGAGGAGGAGGGGATTATCCTTATCGCCGATCGAATGCGATAGCGAAAAAGAGATATAGAGATAGAGAGAGAGAGAGGTGTAATTAAATGTGAATCAGTGCAGTGTCGGTGAGCTGCAGTGCTTCGAGGCATTTATAAATGAGTAACAGTTTTATTATAAGCTCGCCGTGTGTGTCTGTATATATCATCGAGTAATTGGGGAAAAAGTCATCATCCATATATCGTTCGTATACTGATTAAACACACATATTATTGTAGCAGTCGGACGGGGTGTGTATATATATATATATATATACTTTGTTGAATACAATATTTTTTATATAAATACATATACATATAAATATAAATATACGATATATATACCTGCAACCGTATCGAATCGTAGCCATCGGCTGGCACATCTGATAAAGAAAAAACGTATTTCTGTCGCACCGCGCGGACCACCACAGTGCGAGTGTATTTTTTTTTAATTATGTTCAATATATATATATATCTATACACATAACGCGCTTTTGAGACAACATCACACACGTATGCGTATCGCATTATAATACACTCCGAAATCATTGGAGAAGACAAAGATCCTTTGAAAAGGACGCAAGAGATAAAGCCGGAACAGACAGACTCACACACACACACATATACATATAGCTTAAATCGCGTGGTATACAAAAGAGATGGATCCTCGCCTATATTACGTCTGCTGTCTCTTTCTCTGCTATATGTCTACCTATATATACTATACGCGCGCGCGCGCGTGACTCATGGATCCTAGCGATCCGTAACAACAATGCGCTCGCGCGCGCCAGTATATATGGAGTAGTCAAAGCCGCGTTCGTTCGTTCGCTCGCTCGCTCGCTCGCAGATAAAGCGACGAGCGACACTTGATCGAACGGGCGCGCGCGAGCGAGTATAGAGATAAGGAATTACCAACGAGCGAGAAAAGAAAGCGAACGCTCGCGCACAGGCAGGTCTGTACACGCGGAACGAGGGAAAGAGAGAGAGAGATATGGAAGCATAATGAGAGATCGAGCCACCGCGCGCGCGCGTATATACCCGACTACCGCGTCGTCGTAGTAGTCTTCGGTTACGCTTTACCTCTTTCTCTCTCTCTCTCTCTCTCCGCATAGCGATCCCTCCTCCGTTCGTCGTGCAGTATATACACAAGCAAGCGAGCGAGAGAGAAGTAAGGACGGGTTTCCGATTAAGGCCTTATAATTGACGTCTCGCCCTCCTCTCTCTCTCTCTCTTTCCACGCGGCCCCTCCTCGCTCGCGAGTCCTCGTCGTCGTCTTCGTCTGCGCGAGCCGCGGCTTAGTCACACGCGTCCGCAGCAACGAAGAATGGCTGCAGCAGTAGCAGCAGCAGCAGCAGCGGCACAGCAATAGCAGTAGCAGCAGCAGTCGCTGGTATTTCGCGCTCGCGCGGATCAACGAACCGCGCGTCGCGACGACGCTCGCTCTCTCTCTCTCTCTCTTGCTATATCCGTCTTGTTCTCTTTCGCATTGCTCGCGGCTCACGCGCCCTCCCTCGCTTGCTATATACTGCGATGCTGTGCGGTGGTACTCAGACGCAAGAGAGAGAGAGAGAAGCGAGCTTTAAAGTTTCCTCAAGACGTGTGCGTGCTTGCAGCGAGAAGAGATGATTTTTTAAGGAGGGAAAGAGGGGAGAAAGAGAGAGAGAGAGAGAGCAGAGGAAAGAGCTTAATCTTAGAAGGAAAGTAAGGGGGGAGAGAGGGAAGTCGTCGATGATCGAGATGAAGAGCTTAACGCGCGCGTGGTAGCGGTATATAGCATGAGCGTCCTTTTAGAGTCGCGGAAGCCCGCGATTTTAAAGTGAAATCCGTTGAGGGAGGATGGAGAGGAGGGGAAACGAGGAAGAGAGAGAGAGAAGGGGTGGGAGAGGATTGAAAAAGGGCGCGGAGTTTTAATGGAGAGGAGTCGGAGGTGTGTCCTTAACGGGCTTCTTGTTTGAGTTCTATTGTTTGGTGATGAGGACGACGACGACGAGGGCTTGGGCGGGCTCTGATCAGTTTGTAATTTAATTTCTTCAAGATTCTCGTGTAGAGATCGGTTATAGTCAAGAGGATATTGTAATATTTCATTTTCCTTTTTTTTTTACTAGTTTATCAAAACTAGAGTCAGTATTCTACCTATACGAGTTATTGAAAAAAAAAAATATTTGCTATTTATAAAGTTTACGGTATCCATTTAATACAATTATATTTCTAAAGAATTAAAATTCATCCAAGATAAATACGAAGCCCCGGAGCTCCATCATTATAACATTCTTATAATTCACCGCAATCGCATGGTTCGTTCAGCGCCCACAAAACGGATTCACCTAGCTTGCCTCTCTCTCTCTCTCTCTCTCTCACCTCCCACGCGCGCAGAGAACGTCTGGCAATGCACTATAGGCGAGTTTCGCAGACGGAATATATCGATGGTGAGCTTGATAAAATCAATAACAGCTCGTATACACGCGCGCCACTACTACTACTCTCACATGTGTGTGTATATATATACACATGTACAACGCACACACACACACATCGAGTGAACGCGCGTACCGCATAACCAACCCCAACGGAAACGTACACCAATTGTCAATAGCAAATTGGGCCTTTCATGCGCCCGCCCGCCCGCCCGCCTGCCGCTGCCTGTGCGCGCATGCACCTATTAAGCACACAGCTTTCGCCGGAAAGAGAAACACGCTGAAATTGCTCGCGCGCGTATTATAAGAGAGAGGGAGAGAGAGAGAGAGGGAGAGAGGGAAATAGAGATACAACCAGCAGCAGCAGCAGCAGCAGCAACTCTCCTCTTCCCTCTCGCGTCGACGGCATTGACTAAGTGCTCCGAAACATTGAGTCCCTCATTACGCGGGCGTAGAGGGAACTCCAGGGACGCCGACGCCTCTCTCACACATGTATATATGTATATATACATACACGTATGCACATATGTATGTGCTCGACGCAGGCATGGGCGAGCTCTGGGGAGAATTAGCGTTTCGATTTGTAAGGAAATTGACGGAGACGACGAGAGAGAGAGAGAGAGAGAGAGAGAAGCGGAATGATGCTGCCAAGATTGCACTGCCGCTGGGACGTATGGTTTTATACGAGGAAAGGAGACGAGGGAGAGAGAGAGAGAGAGAGAGAGAGAGACAGACAGACAGACGGGCTTACGTAACTGCGCGGATTCCTTATAACGAGTTTGCTGTAGGGATGCACACGACGAGGGAGTAATCGATTAATAGAGTCGTCGTCGTCGTCGTCGTCGGAAGTGTATGGGGGAGGATGCTGAATGAGGTGGAGAGGTCGTGTGGTTTTTGTAGTAACGATGTTGACGACAATGAGAGCTGTTTTAACGATTTTTTTTTTCAATAAGTGTTGTTCCGGGGTTCTCGTTAGATTGCGAAGGTACGATGGTACTTTGTTGTGCATACGGAGAATAATCTATTGGGAGCAAATGAAATTGTTTTAATTTAAGACAAAAAAAATAATCTGTTAATTGATGATGGATCCATTGGGAAGATGGTATTTTGATCTTTATAGTTATTTAGTAAAATAGTAATATATATCCGGAAAACGTGATTTTTAAAAATTCCAATATAGCAATAATTACTTGACTTGATGAGAGAGATACATCTTTTTTAAAATAAAATTTAGCATTAACTAAAAGTTAATTTTATTGTAATTAATTATACGATTAGTTATTTATGGTAATTACTCGGGATTTCTCTTAGGATAAAAGAAAAATCATTTATAATTTATTACTAATATCATTATATAGAGTAAAATCCCTATACTATATGATTTTCCACTTCCTATACTAATGGATCATATCTTTGCATATTAGAAGAGGCGAGGAAGTTGATTTGAAGAATAAAGCTCCATAACAAAGTATAGTTTATTTAATACGAAAACGATAAAAATGAAATTGGCAAAGAAAACATTTTCGCTAAAATATATAATTGTAACGCGTTGCTTGGAAAATATATATGCCTGACTGCTGCGATGTATCCGCACTATAAAACAAGCTATTTTATTCTTCCTCCACTTTGTCAATTTTTATTTTGATTTCTTTATAACTGCCTATCGGAAAAACACATTAAAAGATTTTTTTTAGACGCGTCTACATTGTTCTCGACTTATATATAAATACGGCTGCGACTTTCAATTAGCGCGAACCTGTATAGCAGCACACACACACACTATATACGCCGTCCGTCGCTTTTTTCCCAGTATTCTAAATTTACCGGAACACGCAAAGAAATAATATTTTCAATTTTACAGACCAACCGGCGAATTCATGCGGCACATACACACACATATAGCGACTCGTGATGCAATTCTTTAAGTGGACCTTTGAAATTAACATCGAGCAGCTTTGAATTTTACATCAGGGAATAAGAGAAGAAAATATAAGAACCGCACATTGTTGTAAAGTTGGCAAAGACAAAACAAAATTTAATAATAAAATCCGTGTATAGTTGACAACATAAACTCGCTGATTTATATACAAAAAGATATTACACACAGAGCGGACGGATTAAAACGCGTATTTTTCTCTCTCGTTCCCCACTCACTTTTTCTCTCCACTCTTTCGAAAAATGACCAACACACACACGGGGTTGGTGCGTAACGTTTTTTTATTTTTTTCGAAACCCACCCTTAGAATAACCGGAAGCAGCGGCAGCAGGAAGAACAATACGCGCGGGCGAATGCACTCGCGGCTACAAAATACTTTTTAGAAATCGCTTTTTCTGACTCACTGGGTCATAAAACACGGGGGCCGCTCCGTTGAAATCCTCGTGTTTATTTCATACGCGTACGTACGTACGTATATATATACGTTCACTCGTTCGCTCTCTCTTTCTCTACCCATATAGCTATATATCGAAGGTCTCTCTCTCTCATATACACGCGTGTATATATATGTGCGTATATAAGTGTGTACGCGAGCGTTTCATCTGCATTTGTTGCACCGGCCGTAAAATCTGATCCTCCTCCGTGCATGTGCATCGCGCGCTCGTGGAGGGAAAAATTTTTTTTCATTCCCCATACGCACGCGGAAATGCAAGAGAAGCGGTGCTCTCACGTTCCTATACGTACACATACATATATATACATAGTGTATATGCGCGCGGTCGCTTGTATCGAGAAAGTTTTGGAAAAATTAGCACGGCCACTGGAATATTTCAATAAACTACCATAACTCACTGCATTCGTAGTATAGCGCATGTGCCGGAAGAGAGAAAGCGAAGTAAAAAAAGAGGGCGAAATACCTGACACACGCCGCGCGCCCGTGTGTGGTATGACCCTTGGCCGAGCCTGCGGCGTTATGTATAGGTGTGTGTGTGTATGTATGTATGTATGTATGTATGTATACGACGCGAAACACTGGACAACTGTAAAAATGGAGCCATTCGCCCGATTTTTAGCCCATAGTCTACCGTTTGCGTGCGTATACGCGTACATGTATGTACAGATACAGAGTTGGGTTTTTTTAGCTCGCGGCGTCGTAGCACGGCGCGCACGCAATATCTGCCAGTAGTCTATGCGTTATAAAACGGCGTAATGGCCGGGCGATGGTCGCGCAAATGTTATAATCCTTCCTTTCTCTGTCTCTCGCAGATTTTTTTTTTTTTTTTTTTGTTGCCGGATGCTCGAGAGGCGTATGGTTTTAAACGACGCGGGGTATATGTGTATAGAAAGGATCGCTGCCGCAGTAGTAACGAGTAACGATGGCGCGACTTCGGGTCAGTGCGTGTGAGTATATGAGAGAGAGAAAGAGAGCAGAGGATATATCGTCGAAGATTGCGATTGCAACGTAGCGGATGTCCGGTGAAATGTCGCGGTTGTGAAACCTGCAGGGTGAAAGGAGCGAGGATGTGATTATTGGTATTGACGTGTGGTGTTCGAGATTTTGAGAAAATTCTGGTTTTGAGGTATTTGCTATGTAATTATAGTTATGTGTATGAACGATATGTAACAACGTTAATGTTGTGTGACATTGTTAACGTGTTTTGTCGTAAGTGGAAAGGGTGATTTGAAAATTAATTTCAATATATAAATGATGAAGTAATTATTTTCTCAAGCTTCATTGGACTAAACTATTCTACATTTAACGAAGTAATTAAATACTTTCTAACTTCCAATCGAAATATTGATTGCTATACAATAATTATACATAAACAAAATCATTTTATATGTAAACAAATTCATTTACGTATTTATGTTTCCCGAGGTTTCAAATTAATTACTGAATATTCATTTTAATAATTATGCATTTCTTCGTGATAATCGATAAATACCCTTTTTACTTCAAATACGCATCATTATGAAATCTTTATTGATATCGATTACATTAACGAGCAATTTGCTATTTTAATTACCCTATTTTCAAAGTCACCCTTGCATTACTAATCTATAATTTCTTTTTAAATAATTCAACTAGTCAATAATGTGAGCAATCAACTGTAAAAAAAACGAACCTCCCCCCAACTCATTAAAATTCCAACTACCAAACTAAAATACCATCAAACAATCGAAACACGCGTAAACACTTCTCCCGAAACCGTTCTAAAACTCTAATGAACATCGGCAGCCGCCAATTCGAATTTCCCCGAGTCGCCGCAGCATACAATAACTCACTCGTCGAATTCCAAAAACCTCTCCGTGCACAACTCTCCCCGTGAAACATCCCCGGCACTTTTCAACCTCGCTGCTCGAATTTTCCTGCAACTTTCACGTGTGTGTGTGTGTGTACCCCTCTCAATTACCGTGCAGTTCGTCGTCGCCATACCGCGTGTCAACGACAAGTTCAATGGCAACGACGTACATGGGGGAAACCGCGCGTTGTGACAAAGTTTCGCATTATACTTTCTCTCTATATATATAGTGTATGTGTCTGTCTGTCTGTCTGTGTATAGTGTAACAGGATGCGCGCGCGCGCGGAAATTATGCACGCGCCGACGAGACGAGATCGACGCAACGCATCGGCGCGCTCGGTGCATGTGCATAAGGGCGACGATGGATTCAAATGGTAATTCTCCTACGCCGACGCCGACCGTGAAAGCTAGTACCGGGGGAGGAGGCGGTGCAATGCGACGAGGTTGCAAGCAGTGGCAGTAGTGAGAGTTATTAGGACGAAAAAAAAGTGATAATGATATCGTCGTTGTCGTTGTGATGATTATTTTGAGGTGTTTTCTTTTATAATTGTTTATTAATGAGAGAGAGAGTGCGAGAGAGTATGTGTAATTTGGTTATCAATTAAGATTGTTAGTTATAACTGCCAATTATATAGGAAAATAGTATTTTCGATTTCCAATTAGCGAATGTTCCGAATCTATTTTGCTAGTGAGGTAAATGTCGAAATTTCTTAATTGCTCTTATTAAATTACAATATATTATATAACTATCTATACAATGCACCGAGCGTGTAAAATATGCAAGATGCACAATCATAGCCGTAGCTTAATTAATTTAAGTATACTCTTTACACAAAGAGACCGAAAAAAAAACAATTGTGAAAGGTTTCCTCAGCCGGCATTTTTTTTTTTTCGAGTGCAGCAGCAGCAGCGACGGACGACGGCAAAAAAACCTCTCGCGCCCTCGTCGACAAATCTCGTTCCTTCACGCATCTATTCCGACCGTCGACGAAGCCCAAAAATAACATCGAATGCCCCAGATTTTTCTCCGCGGCTAACTTTCTCATTACCCACCGACAAATGCCCCGAAAGACTCTCGTGAGGCCGATCGACGACGACGATGGTACGTAAAGCCGGAATATACAGAGTCCTGTGGTAATTGTCGGAGCGAATTCTGTAGGGGTCTTGGGAATACCCGAAATTCCTAAATATGCGCCAAAAAGTCAGAGTCAATTGTGTCTAAATTAGAAGGCGAGTTTGTAAAGAAAAAAAAACTGGCAGAGATGTTTAATTTTTAGGTAGCCAACGTCTTGGAAAATATCTGTTATCGTTAGGTTAACTTGAACAACTACCTGACTACATGCCTAATACCATTAGATGTCAGTTAGGTTTTATTTCGCTGTATGTCATTAAATAAATATTATGTAAATTCTGTGATATTAGGATATAATTAAATTTAGTCAACTCAGCAATCTCTTATTCACTAACTACGTGTTGTACTAGTTGTGTTAATTACTATTACGTTAATTATACCTGTATTGTTACCTTTTTCTCTTTTGGATATACTAAATAAATATATTATTAACATTATTATTGACAAAACGTATTTTCATAATGACTATGTATTCAGAGAATTGTTAATCAAACGAAAACAAACGTTTATTACAATGATGAGAAGATTGAAAACTACCGAGCGTAATAATTAACGCAGCAGTATATTCGAAAATAATTAAAAAAAACGATGAAATGAAATAATTATAACAGCTGTTCAATCACTATACGTAATATTACATCAGCTTGCACGTTGGCCCGTGGCATGTTTTTGAGAAAACAGCGGTTGGTATATTTGGAAAAAATGAAATAACGAATATTGACGTGATATCATTAACGCAGTTTTTATTTGAAAAAACACAAACCACGGGCGTGCAACGCGCAAGCATGGTAATTTTTGACGATATTTCGTATATACGTGCGCGGTTGTGTTGGGACAAAGTGTATTTTTAAAATCCATTCCCTACAATATTTGATATTCGTCGTGCAAATTTCGTTTTTACACGCGCTCTCCTCTCTCTCTCACTCTCTCGTCGAATGTTTATGCGCGAAAATTGCTACGGCAGGATATCCGAGATACACAAAGTTATTCAAAACAGAAATTCGGATATGCGCATATTTAAGATATTCAGATATACAAATATACACACATACACACACACATACACACACATAAACATAAATATACATACGATAAATTTGTAGCAACACAATCATATCGCACCATCGCCATAATGCCCTCCCAGTACACGACATATAACTCACGTGCATTTTCTTCTTCGGACAAATTACTTTTCAACGGCGTTATATATATATAGCGAACGCCTCGTAATACCGACAGCTGTCTTGCGTAACGCATCGCGAGGACGATACATCCTTTAAATCATTTTTAGCGATAAATTCGAGAAAAGCCTTTCGCCCTCTCGAAGAATATTCCCCCGTTGTGAAATGCAATCCATCAATCGACAGCATATAGCAGATACTGTCACAATAATCTCAAGGGTATATAAGAACAACTCGAGTGCGCTTGCATATATCTCATACCCCATTGCTCAGCCAATCTTATATATAGTATATCCGAACAATCCATATACGTAACACATTTATAATACATGGTTCAACCAGAATGTTAAAAAAAAAAGGAGAAAGAAAACTATAACATATATATATAAACTCACCGTAATCAGGACGAATGACGGCCTGGACGGCCTGCTCGTTCTTCTTGCTGCGTATGACCGGCTCGCCTAGGATCGTGAAGTTCCTGGGTCCCACGCGGTTCACAAACACAAGATACACTTTACCCCTCTTGATATTAGCGCGCACCACTCCGGCACTATTGTCACGTTGCTGCTGCTCCTGCTGCTGCTGCTGCTGCTCCTGTCTGGAACCTCTGCCACCACCACCACCTCCTCCTGCACTAGCACCACTACTGCTCATTGCACTGCGGCCGTCCTCGCTATTATAATAGCTCTCCTGACTGCTACACATTGTAGATTTACCGGGTGCCGCTTTATCCCGGAAGTGTAGCCTCACACTATCGTTCTTCTGCAGTGGCAGGAACCCCGGCTGGCTTTTGTACACCTGACGTACCTCGAACGTCACGGCGTAATTGGAGCCAGGTGCCCTTGCCGACGACATACTACGTGCTTTGCCCTCGAATACAGTAGGCGCGAGGTAAGCCCTGTTACCTACGTCCATATCAGGGCACCAGTTGCGTCCTCGACAAGTCTGTCGTGCTCGACAGCGTCGACGTTGCTCACGAGGTGAATCCGTACGCGTCCTGTTACGCGCCTGGCGCTGTTGCTGCTTCAACGATCGCACGTATCGCGCTCGTTCCTCATCGTCCAGCGTCATTCTAGCGTCACCGTGAGTTGGTAAACGATCAGCACCTGTAGTCCATGGTAAAACTAGATCGTTGCTTTGTCGTCGATGTCGGTTTGCGTCGTGGAAGACATAACTAGTACCGAATCCACCGCCGCCGCCACCTTCGTCACGGTTCAACCCGAAGATCATCGTTTTGCCGTAGTAATAATCATCGGGGTAGTAACTAATCGGTGGCCTTGCTGTCGTACGTCTCCAACCAATCGACGACGACGTGGGCTTATCATCATTATTAGTAGCCGGGGCGATGGCCCAGCAGCAGCAACAGCCGCATAGGATCCCGGCGAGGATCAGCGACGACGACCACATGATCGGAATCGAGCCGCCGATTCGCCGTCGATCTCTCACCGCTCGTCCTCGATCGGCCGCCTTCGCCCCGCTTTCACCCTCAGCCCGCCAATCTTGCCGGCTGTTATTCTTATTATATTATAGGTCTTTTGTCGTACCTTCTCCACCTTCACCTCCTCTTCTTCCTCTTCTTCTTCCGTCACGTTTAACTTGACACGTTGTTACGTATATACGTAATATGTATAGTAGTATTAGAGGCAACGACGTTATACCTCAACGTCAGCAAATCGACGGATGATTAAAAAAGGAAGAAAAAAAAAGAAAAAGAGGTATACACACACACACACTTTGCACTTTTTATATATATATTTTATATATATATATATATATATACACACACTACGCGCGCGCGCGCACGTTGAACTTGCGTGCGGCGAACAGTTAATCGCGGCCGCGACGACGACGACAGCGGCGATGCTGCTGCGCGGGGTTTCGGGGTGGTCTCGACTCGCGGAGCGCCGCCGCCGGCTTGCGCCTCATTTTGCCTGCTGCCCCCCCGCGCCTTCCCCACCCAAGTGTCTGTATATATGTGTATGTGTTTGTGTACGTGTATGCGTATATATGCGTATATATATATGTGTGTGTGCGTTCGGCTTTCGCTTTTTTACCGGACCCCTCTCTTTCTCTCTCTCTCCTCTTTCCTCCTCTGTCTTTCTCTCGCGCGGGCGCGTGTTCGCGGCGTTTCAGACTGCCCGTGACTTCGCGGCGGCGGTGGTCGTCGCTGATGCCGCTTCGTCCGAATTCATCTTCCCTCCTCTTCTTCTCTTCTCGTTCTCTCTCCTTCTACTCTCTCGCCGTGTACGGAACTTCGCGGGCGCGTGTGCGTTCCCCTCTCTCTCTCTCTCTCTCTCTCTCTTTCTCTGTCCGCTCGTATTCCTCTCTTTAAATACCGCGAGCGAGTGAGTGCACGCGTTCTCCTTCTGCTGCTGCTGCTGCTGTAGCTACTTGCTCCACCTCGACGTCGTCCCTCTGTGGAATCCGCGATGTCGCGCCGGCTTCCGATGCCCATTAATTCCTACCGGACGAGCGGGCAATGCTTCTACTGTGGTTGCTGCTGCTGCTGCTGCTACGTTGGGTACCGGAGCTGCGCTGCTGCGACTGCATTGCCACCACTGCGGTGCAGGCAAGTACGCTGCGCTTACACTCTGTGACCGTTGTATTGTTGTTGCTGCTGCTGCTGTTGCTGCTATCCTCGTCTGGTTGATCCTGTTGGTTCGTCACGCGTGAAAACGGCTCCGGACTGCTGCTACTGCCGGCTGCTGTTGCTATTGCTCGCTGAGTGTCGTTCACCGTCGTGGGTAGCTGCTGATGCACCTGCTGCTGCGTCGTCTTCGTCTTCTGCTCGCCGCTAGCTCGCCCCGGTGGCATCATGTGTCCTTAGGCCGGTCCACCGTGTCCGAATGCCTCACACACACACGCGCGTGTTTCACGTTCTCCACTTTCTTATCACGCGCGATCTTTTTTTTCTTCTCCCTCTCTTCCTCGTCGTTCTCTCTTTTATCAACCACGAACTACTCGCTTATTTCTTCCTCTACTTTCGCTCGCCGTACTCTCGGAGAACGGAATCATCGGCACTGATATAAATATATGTATATACACATACACTATATATATTATATATATATATATATATCACTCGCTTATACGCTGCTGCAGCCGTGACCACTCGTAACCACAACACGACATTTTTAAATCCCCGCGGCTGCCACCACGTGCTGCATCATTCTCTCTCTCTCTCTCTGTCTCACTCCACCTTGTTATCTCTCCAAATTCTCCTCGTCCCGCGACACATCGAACTTAAAAACAGATCACACAGTGTTAAAGTATAACAAACTCTTCTTCTTCTTCTTCTTCTTCTTCTACTGCTCTTCCTTAAAGGAAAGAAAAGTAAAAACTGCAAACTCTTATCAACGCGTCTACATATAAATATATACACGCATGTACTACACCGCGTGTTATATTATTACGCGTACATATATGTATATATATATACGCTATATAAAGACTTGAGAGTTATAAACGAGCGAGTACAAGTATATATATATATACGAGAGAGCAGCCGCCTCGTGTGGCTGCGTGCCGACGACGACGGAGAGAGCGCGGGCAAAGCTCGGGCGCGCGCGGCGGTTCAAATTAGACTGAGCGGGCCGCGGGCGCGCGGCCTGCGCGGCCGGTTGCGTTTCGAGCGCCGAGCTGCGGACGCCGCGCGAACCTGCGCGCGCGCACGCGAGACGTGTAGCAGTATATAGCAGCAGCAGCAGTAGTAGTCGAGTATGCGTGTGAGTGTAAGAGAGAGAGAGAGAGAGGGATGACGGAGAGTAGACGACGAAGACGACGACGACGACGAGTCGCTTTCGCGTATATAGTAGTGCGATAGTTGTAGGAGTAGTAGTGCAGGACTGTTCGCTAGAAGAGGAACGAGGAGGGTATATAGAGAATAGAGAGAGAGAACGACGGCAGCCGTACGCTCTTCCTTCCTTCCTTCCGCCCTCTCCCTTTATATATATGTGCGTGTATGTGTATATATGAGGTGGTTTTTTTTTTATTGTTGATTGGAGAGTTCTTAATTCTACTTCTTCTTCTTCTTATACTTTTTAGCTCTCGGTGTGTGTATCCTTAATTCGTCCTTTCGACGCTGATTCGCGTGCGCGGAGCGTGTACAAGCGGGGAATATAAGCGGGTGTGTGCGCGACTCTTATCTGATCGGACTGTCGCGTGTTCGCACTTTCGCGCTGCTGCTGGCGAGAGCCGTTTGTAGCTGCTGCTGCTGCTGCTGTTGCTGTTATACTGCTGTGGCTTTTTATCGGGCGAGTTTTACGTTTTAATTTCCCGTCGAGGGACGACGATGAGGCGCCGCTGTGGTGTTTTATATATATATATATATGTGGGTATATATGTGTTTGGTGTAGGTATAGTGGCCGGGGGCTGCGGGATACGTTGGTTTTGAATTTCTCGCGCTTTCAATTAGTCGAGAGATGAGAGGAGGCTCGCGGTGGTCGGAGAGCTGTAAAAAGTGAAATTAATACCCAAAGCGAGGTCGAGGGAAACTTATTCGCTTTCGCTGCGCGATCTGGGAGGTGAAGAGGAACGCGCGAGTGAGGAAGTGAGTCAGGATGTTAATTGTGGTGAATCGATGAGTTGATTGATTGTTATGTATATATATAGGTGGTGGTTTTCTTCTTTGGTGGGAGGTATAGAAGTGTGTATATATAGTAGTGGTGATAATTATATATAGTAAAGTGGCAGTTTTGAGTGATTCAGTTTTAATTGCCGGAATGATAATTGTTGTCTAGTATTATCGTCGCGCGATAAGGATAAGATTGATAGCGTGTTTTGTGATTTATATCGGCTTTTTTTATGAAGTATTTTGGTCAGTGTTAAAAATATATTGATTACGGAGCAGAAGTTACGTTAAATTATATATCTATAAAGGATCACTTTTTCGTAAAGTTCAATGTGATGTGATAAATATCAGACTGCACATGTGTTACGGTAATTATACAAATATTATCGCTCATTAAATTATCTGTTAATGTATTATTTTGTCTGGCTGCTGTTCTGTATGTGTGTTTTTCTAGAATTGAAGTACGACGTGATAGAGAGAGAGAGAGAGATCTTGTGTTTGGTGAAGATATTTTTGGATGAGTTTTAAGTTCGACTCGGAGCTTCTTTCACTGCTAACATGTGCGGAAAATCGTAAAACTCGAAGTGTAAACACAAATATAGAATCTAGAAAATAAGAAATGTCTCTAGTAAATATACTAGAAAAAAAGTATAGCGGAGGGAAAGAAAAAAAGAGAGTTTGGAAAATAAACACCGATGCGTATATATACTAAAGTAAACTTGACTCTCCTAGTGTAATTTATCAGAGTTTAAGTATACAATTGTAATACTCGGTTTTACTTTTGAATTATTATTTTTATCAACCGAATGAATGGTACTCGAGATTTGAATAAGTGTATTTAATAACTTATAGATAACGGGATTAACTAATCTATTATAAATAATAAACGAGAAACACTGTACAACAGACTATATAAAAGAACCAGATCAATTTATACTCTACTTCATTTAACAGAAGGGAAACATAACTGCGGTAAACTGCCATTTGGCAAACGATTTTTTTTTACAACGATTTATCGCATGATGAATTGGCAAATCAAAAGACGTAGAAGAGAAAGAAAAAAAAAAGGAGAAAGAGTCGTATAGCAATTGGAGTCGCGTCGCGTATACTCGCGCATGTGAAAATACGCTCGCAGACAATAAAAATAAAGGGTTTATAGTCGTCTCAGGCGTAATCTCATAAATTCAATTCTCAGCGCAAGCCGCGGCTGCTGCAGCGATGGGGGGAGGGGCGGAGGGGAAAAGAGAAAGAGAGCTAGACTCTCGCGTAAAGACGGATTTTCCCATGCCAGATAAACGCGCGCCATTTGCGAATCAATTTGTTGGGATTGGAACGGTGCGCGCGATTTTTCTCTCATTTTATCTAATATATCGACGCTTACGCGCTCTCTTTCTCTCTCTCTCCACTCTTTGTGTGTATGTGTATATATAATTGCGAGCATTAAAGGCCATTCGCGTATACCCGCAGTGAAAAAGTCTATTGCGAGTTGCGAGTGTTCGCGAATACAAGAATATATATATATATATATATATATACATACATACATACATATATATAAATATGCAATTTTGAATATAAATCGCACGGCGCGGTTCTGTCATTTACTTTCCGCTCCTGTAATACAATGGGAGCTACACGCTGTCCGTGCTGTAGCTCTCGGCAAAGTGCATTATTCGTTCGATTAAGCGCGAAAAACATTTCATCGCGACGATGAGTTATTATCTTTCGCGAGCGATTCATTGTGCACGTTGCGTGTACATATATACAGCGACAGAAGATTTTACGCGGTACGTTTTTGTACGCGCGGGGCGAACGGAAAAGAAAGCAAAAATATATATCGATATTGCGGAACGGGCTGGTGGCGTCAGGAATTGTTTAACTATATTTCGGGCGAGGTGTTAAAGACGATGTCTCTTGCGTTCGGAAGCGCCGGCGGCAGTGTCGGCTTGATATAAAAAAAAAAGATTGCATTAACATACAAGCGCGTCGGCGTGAGTATTTGAATGTATGGATCTGCTGGGAATATTAATGTTGCCGTGCGTATATTTTGAACATTAACATTTTCGCATTGCGATTGAAATTATAATGATATACGAAAAAGGTTCGGAAATTATTGCGTTCCTCGTTATTTTCAAAGATTATATTATTACTCTCTCGAATTCTCCGAAATAATTTACCATAATATAACAATGCTAAATTATTTAGAAGGTGAAAAAAGACGTTTAAATATTTTTACATTTATTTGTTTCATCGATCAATTTTTTTTTGCTGTTTTGGAATAATTAATTTATAGAATATATATCAAATCAATTCATTTTGTTAAAACTATTTCGTTGAAAACCTTCTATTATATATAATTATAACAAACCTTAAAAAAAAAAGAAACACATTTAAATTATATCCCCAATAACTTACACATTAAACGACATTCCCACAGATTCCGCACGAGAACAAAAAAAAATGAAAGAAGAAGAAGAAGAAGAAGATGAAGCAAAAGGAAATACCAACCGCCTCACCGATAATTAAGATGCAACGGGCAAAATCAAAACTCACATCGGCGCGGGCGATCGCGGGTGCGAGGCCCAAAAATAGAAAAATCAAGTCTCACCGGTGCTCGCCTCACTCACATATATACATATACCTCGAGAAGAAACAGGCGCATAGGACCAGCAGCAGCAGCCAGTCCCCGCGTACGTTTGGGCACCAGGCGCGCGTTGTATAAATTATAAAGCGATTTCAGGGCTCATTTGAAGCGACACGCGCGCGCACGGGGCCCCCGCCGGCGCGAAAGGTAGTAGTGGTAAGGTGACCGAGCGAGAGAGGCGCCCGCGCGTTTCACACCCGGCACACACACACACACACACACACAGCGTGGCGGCCTCCCGTCGTGGATTTGAAAACGGTGCGGTAAAGGAGACAGTTTAGACCCATTAGAAGGGTATTTATGGATTGCTGCTGCTGCTGTTGCCCGAGAAAAGAGAGAGAGAGATGGAAGAGTAAGCGAGCGAGTAGCTGTGTATATATACACATGCATGCAGCCGAGCGAGTACACATCGCGTGGAAAGTGAGAGTATATAGCTACAGTGTAACGAGAGTATGTATTTGTAAAGAGAGAGAGAGAGAGGAAGAGGGAAATCCGATTTTTTTTTGTGGAACTAGGAGAAGAGTTTTTTTATATATGTGGCATATTGTTATTGGTTTTTAAGTTGGACGGGAGATGGAATATTAGTTTTTTAATGTTTTATAGAAAGTTTAACGTTTTCGAGGCGCTTTTATTATAGTGCGGGTTATAAGTTCGGGATATTAATTCGATTATGTAAAATAAATATTTGAAACTAAAGGAAACAAAAGGATTAAAGGTAGATATTAGGTTTCATTAAAAGTTGAGAACCAAAACTTTGGATTTACAAAGGTCGAAAAGTGTAATACGAGAGTTTGTTGGTACTGACGATATTACACTTCAAGTCTATGTATATACACTATGTATAGTTAATTCAATTTTATTAGACTTTACTGAGTTCTATAATGTACATTATGAAACATATATGCACTGTAAACTGTACAGTAATGAACTTTTTTAATTGTATATAGTTATTTCATTTTATTAATAATCAAACATCTCCGTCCGTATAAATATTTTATTGAAATAATTTTTGACGCAATCAATAGAGCAATTTTTTAAAAAAATTTATCTACAATACTTTTGAAAATTTGAATTACAAAAATTTTTATTTACAAACCATTTTTGTAATTTGTCAAAAATTTAATTTTCGATCAACTCAAAAAGCTTATATGAATTGCAATCAAATTATTTGTCGAGAAATAGACTGTCGGGCGTATTCAGAAGTCGAAAGTACGGTAATTCAATATTTACACAGGGCGCGTGCAAGCGGGAGGGCACAAAAGGATTTATACTATGTATGCTTAGGAAGCTGGAAATGAATGAGAGTATTTTGTATCTGAAAATACAGAGCTGGCGCGCAAGACACAGTCGCCGGCGCGTGCAGAGCGAAAGAGAGAGAGACAGAGAGAGAGAGAGAGAGAGAAGAAAGAGGGAGAGTAAAGGCAGCATACGAGGGGGATGGTGAAGAAAACGACGCAAGAGAGAGAAAGAGAGAGAGAGAGAGGGCGAAAGGCAAAAGCAATGGAGCGCACAGTGACATTCGACTGCAAAAGGGGACGACTGCTACGACGACGACGACTACGCTTCGTCTATTCATGGCTGCCGGCACGCGACTTACATTATGTATGTTAACCTAGACTCACTCACTCCCCTTTTCTCTCTCTCTCTCTCTCTTGGTCTCTTATATTTACGAAATTTTCTTCGTTTTGTAAAATGTTGGCGGTGCGCAAAAGCAACCGTTTCGACTGCGACGATTCATGCCGATTAAATTTCATGAGGCGACGAAGATCAATGACGAGTGCATGTATTGATAATTGAGAGTCCGGGCGGACTTTAAATTGCCGATCGTCTGATTTAAATTGAACGTTAGCGAGTATAAGTGACGCGACGACCGACGACCAGTGTTATCGAATTAATTCGTTAAAACTACGATCGATCGATTTTTTAAAGTAGATTTTAAGATCAAATATTTGTTTGTTTTATCTCTTAATAGACGGAAAAAATCTGTTATTCTAAGGGTTATCGAGGGATATACCCGTGAAGTGTATATATGGATTTGTCGTGAATTTTCGAATTCCGCGCGCTTTTGGCACTGGTCAGTTGGAATTCCCAGGTGTATCCATTCATGAAAATTTCGTGCTGACTTTTATATATACGTATTTTGGTGTATATACTCTCGTGTACGAGCAATCCTGCGTGTATGCAAATACCTTGAAGCGCGTATGAAAAAAATATTTCTAAAGTGTACCGAACAGCTTTTTTACAGACTCTCCGATAGTGACACAAGTATTTTTGGAGAGGGTTGGAGAAAAATCGGATATTCGTTTTTTTTTATTTTTCACGAGTGAATATGCTTCCAACATTTTTTTTTTTTTTTTTTTTTGAAACTCCGAACATTTTATTTTTTCAGTGATATCAAAAATTGGAAAAAGCTTTTATTTGCAGAGTTGCCTAGTTCAACGTGAAATAATTTAGTTCTGAGTAATTCGCAGATGTACTTTCTATCTCCACTTGTCGGAAAGCTCGAATAGCCAATGTGTCGACAACCTCCAAATATCAAAATTATACCTCACGAATTGTTCATAATTGTTCGAAAATCATAATAACTACATTTTTTTATGTTATTTTTTTTCAATTTTCAGCGAGTCGCATGCTGTCTAGTTTAAAGATGGTAAGTATTTTGAGTACAGTGGAAACATAAGTTATAAACCCCAATTGAATGTGGTAGGAGCAGA
The DNA here is from genome assembly GCA_035583055.1 of Torymus tubicola. Classification (NCBI taxonomy): domain Eukaryota; kingdom Metazoa; phylum Arthropoda; class Insecta; order Hymenoptera; family Torymidae; genus Torymus; species Torymus tubicola. Next base: position 16,553,210 of record JAWWEQ010000045.1, read on the forward strand.
ATAGTAATGTCTATTTCTTGAAACTTGCATGGATGTAATATTAAATAAAAACTTTTTGAAATTTATTAAAGGAAAATAATTTTGCCTCTATAATTTAGTTAATCCCACAAATTTTCAGCAAGAAACATCACATTGGAATCAAGAAAAAGTTCATTGAACGATGACTTATAAATAACGAAATTAAATAGATTACTATCATTTTCCAACTTAAATTTTATGATCTCAAAAAAGAACGATACTAAAAAATTGTAAGTATAGAAAATGGTTTAATTAATAATATTGAAGATTTAATTTTTCATATAACTGCAATGTTTCATACAAATGGAATGAGTATTTTTGATAAAATACAGATATAATCCAGGACACTTGGAAAAAATGACTATAGTATTCAATAAAATCCAACATTTTCAATCAACCAAACAAACCCCATCTTCCATCCACTTCCATATATCGAAAAAATTTCAACAACTAATCATCTACCCTCACATTTCCCCAAATACTTCCCAACCTACACATATTCCCAAATCTCAAGAAGTCATTCAACTCGCTTCTTCCTACTTCCCCTTCGCTCCTCTTACATAAAACTTCTCTCTCTTTTCGAAAGCTCGACGCGTAATCTGCTCCGAAATTAAAAAGGACGCGTCGGCATCATCGTCCACGTCATATAATCCCTCTCTCTTATTGTACACCCCGCGCAACGACAGCAACAGCAGCAACAGCAGCAGCAGCTTACTCCGAAAAACTTTCCGACAGCACATACACATCATGACAGCCCTACAGCAGCGTTTGGTAGTGGCCACAAATCGTATATATATATACCATATACCCGTATATATATATATATATATACGGGAGAGCGCATGCTGAGCGCGAAGCTTTCTTCCTCCTTTAATAAGACTCTACCTCCCGCGCGTTCTGGCTTATTTTTCGACTTCCGGTCAAACGGGTCTCGGGCGTGTGCGCTCGCGCGCTCCCCTCTCCCTTTCTGCAACACACAGGGATGCTTTTGTACGCGCGCGCGCGCGCGCGCACGAGCGCTGAGACTATATACACGAGAGGGAGAGAGAAGAGCACCTGGCACGCGCCGAGACTCCTGAGACGTCTTTATGTACCGCCGTAGCGCTCGCTCGCGCCCACTCTCTCTCTCTCTCTTCCTTCCTTCCTTCTCTCTCTCTCTCTCATTCCGTCTTCTTCTTTTTCACGCTGCCTCTCTTTCTGCTGTGTGTGTGTGTATACCTGCGTACACACGCGCTCGGTGGTGGCCGGCGACCTACAACGGTGCGCACAATCATATCCTTGGCTTTTATGGGCTCACTGTGGCCCGTGTTACGGTCGTTTATCTTTTTCAATTATGTCACTGACTAACTACAGTTGCGCTCGGGAAAATGCGCCGTTCTTCTCTCTCTCTCTCTTATTCTCCCTTCCCTATATATATACCTCTCTTCTACAGCGCTTGTTGGGTTTACCTACCGGGTGCAGCGCTGGCGCTCTCCGATCTCTTTCCTTGTATTCCTCTTATACTGGTGAATACAATAAAATTTACTGGTTCCTTAATACGCTTTCTATATATATATATATTATTTGTATGCAATGCTCGGTTGCCGCAGAGAGCTTTACGAGCGGCTTTACAAGATTAGGAATTTAGGCTTCTGCCCCGTGTGTGTTGCTATACTCCCGCTTTGCTACTGCCGCATTTAATGTCCACTCCGATATAATTAACGGTAATGATTGGATAATTGACGCCAGGCGCGGTTATAGGAAAGCAATTGAATTATATACGTGAGAGGGGCACGTTGGTACGAGGATGAGCTGCTATAGGATCGATGGTTATATATAGTGTTTTGTAAAATCCAATATGAGTTTGTGAATATGAGTGTCGATTAATTTTTAATACTATATACGTAAGTTTGAATGTTGGTAAGATGTAAGGTAAGGTAGAAATTTGCGTGGAAGAGAGGCGCCGCGTCTTTCAATTTTAAAAGGATGAGTTAATTAGGCTAAAGTAAAGAGGATTCTAAATCAATTCCCAGCCGTCTGATGAAATTATAGGAAGGAACCTTTGGCAAAGAGCAGCGTAAGTGAACTTTGCTTTGAAAATTGGAATTTTTTTTTCTTCCTACGGTCGATAAAGGAAATCTTCTTTCAAATTTAAAGTGATTTTATATATATAGAGCAATAGGGTCTAGGAGAATTTTAATTTTTACAAACATTATGGAAATGTTCTTTATTTACGTTTTACGGAAGTTTTACGTTTATTAGAATGGTATATTGGCCTAAGAATAATTCGTAGATAAAAACATTTTACAGATATTTGAAAAATTCGAGATTCTAAAGTATACTGTAGCTCACCTTATTAGCATTGAATTTTCGATTTCCTAATGCAATCAGGCTATTTATAATATAGACACAAAAAATACAGTTGAAACTGTATTTCAAATAATTCAATCAAAAGCTCAAATCAGGCTTAATGAAAGACTAACTTGACATCTATATATATATATATATCGATTTACATTCACTAAATTGAATGTCAATATCCTTTGACCTCTCCCCTATTTCACTATCAACATTCATTACAAAGTCCATATTCCCCGAACCACTCCCACAATTAATAACAAACTTACAAAGAATTTTAATAACTCACTATATATACGCATGAGCGTTCGGCGGGCCGTGGAACGCAATCATAATTTTTTTTACACACACACGCCCCTCCGCTACATATAATACAAAAATCGAGGGCGCGCGAGCGCTGCAGAGAAGCGACCAAATCGAGACCTGACTGTTCTCCCTTCTATATATATATATACATATATACCTACTTCCCGTCGTACTAAAAACGAAAATGGTATATATATAAAGTAAAATAACGCGCGACGGCGGCTTCAGGCTCTTCTCTCTCTCTCTCTATCTCTCTCTCTTCTTCTCTGCGTGTATACTAAACACACTTTAATAAATAAAGAAGCCATTCATACCGAAGTAACGCTCTCTCTCTCTCTCTCTCTCTCTCTCTCTTGGGTTCAACACACACGCGCCAAAATTGTGAAGTGCATAACGAGCGAGCGCGCGTTCAGGAACGCACACACACACGTACACGTTCTCTCCTCTCGTTTTATGAAAAATGCCCCTGCCGCTCATTACGCGGCGCAGCGAGGAGCAGCAGCAGCAGCAGCAGCAGCTCGCTGCTCGTTTTCACTTTATAGCCGCTCGCGAATCCCGTGGGAACCAAAGGAATCGCGCAGGCGCAGCTCGCGCGCCGAAAGAAGCGCGCAGCAACGACTAAAGCCGTGCCGCAACGGTTTTGCGTTGTTTTTTTTTTGTTTTTTTTTTATTTCAGCCGCTTGTGCACCGCGAGCGCGCCCGCGTGATTTGTCACGTGGTGGGTGGCGGACGATTACGTTGCATTTGCAATTTCACGCGTGGCCTCTTCCCCTACTCTTGCTCGCTCTCTCTCTCTCTCTCTCTGTCTGCCTTTCCGTTTCGTAGCGGCCCTGTCTCGCTCTCTTTCGCGTTGCGCTGGTATTGTATATGTGTATATGTGTATACGTGTATGTACGCTTTGGCCCAATTTGCCGGCAACGATTCCGGACATCTTCATTATCGCCGAAAAAGCCAGGCGAGCGAACGGAGCGGGCGGCGAACGTTCGCCTCTCTCTCTCCCTCTCTCGCACTGTGAATTGCTGCAGCGCGGTTCGGGCTGTGAGGCCCGATGGATTCTCGCCGGGGGAATGTGTATTAATCGCGCGCGGTAGGTTGGACGTTTTTCGGTGGCTCCTCTCTCTCTCACACTCATTCTCTGGTTGCTACGCTGTTTGCATTTGTGAAGTTTTTTTTATTAACTTTGTCAGGATTTTAAGACGTTCTATATAAATAATTGCATTTTTTTATACCTTCCATTTACATTTTTACCAAACGATGATGTATATAAAAAAAAATACGACGAATTTTCAAGCTAGATAAATAATTCAACAAAATATATCTCTATATATCATTGACTTTTGGGAAGTTGGTTCGGAACTATATAGGCAAAGAAAGTGTAGCACGTGCAGCGCAGCGCGACGTCTGGATTGTCTCTAGTCTAGGATATATAGTATATATGCGGGTGCGACATCTGAGAGCATTGTACCGCTCTGCTTTTCCACTTTGTGTTGACCACTCAGGAACCATCCGAAGTTATATATCTGTAGTTTCTTATACGACAACTGCTGAAATATATATTGACTTCGGAAGTGCGACTATAGGAATATATATATATATATATTTTTAGTCCATACAGTTTATTCTTTCAAATGTATACGAACTATTTATTGAGTATATTAGATACATGAATTATACGAAAGTATATATATAGAGATATTTTGCATTAAAATAAAAAAAAATTTAATTATAAATGTCTCTTTGTACGGAAACGTATCCTCTATTTACGATATCATACATTGGAAATATAAGAAGAAGTTATTAATAATAAAACCCAGTTTAATACTAAAGACACTCAATATTTTATAACAATATCTCACAGGACACATATAAAAATCCAACCTCGCGTACGTCACATTAACGTGTCTGTATATATATACATACACATTCCTCAAAAAAAAATCGTCAACCATATAATCACACCTCTCCCGCCCCAGCTAATAACACACCTTCACCCTCCCCAGCACCTTATTAAACAAGCCCTCTCTTCCTTTTCAAGCGAACACCCCGTGACTCCTCAAAACCTCACAACGATTCAATCCCAATGCCGTTGCTATATAATGTACTTCTCGATTCGTTAATTACCACAGCACTTGCTCAAGCGCCTACACGAAATACTATAAGTCACATCGGTGTCCTTATCCCCCCGGCGATCGCACACCCGGCCTTGCGCCGCGTTTGCTCCTATCTTCGTTATCCATCTCTCTCACTCTCTCTCTCTCTATGTTTACACAGATCTTAGATCTCTCGCGCTCGCGCGCGCAGGCTATATACCACTTCCTTTTTCCCTCCGTCGATTTGTCTCTCTCTGTCTCTCCTCCTCCTCCTACTGCTACTCCTCCTTCGGCATGTGACAATCCTCTTCTTCCCCTCTTATAAGTGTGTAAAGCCACTATACGCAGACGATGCAGCAGTCGAATTATGTACTCCCGGTGCGTGTTGTACACAACCTATGTGTCTATATACACACTCGCGGTAGTGCATATATATATATATATATATTATACGACGCACTGTGATGCGCCGACAACGGCGCGGCTTCGTTGGATTCAGATATCTCAAGCCACGCGCGTGAGTTAGAGAGTATATACTCGCGACTACATGTATTAGATATATATGTATATATGTATGTGTACACACGCGAGTACGCTTAAGGTATTATGCTGGGGAGTGAAGGAGGTCGAGTGCCATTAATATCGCCGGCGTTGATTTATCACCGCGGGCTCCATATATACACTCTACTATATATGTATAGTTCCAACCTATACAGAAGAATATATTGCAGAGGCGCACTGTTGGCTGTGTATATACGTGTAAATACTTTACGCGGATATTTGCTCTACATCGACGATAATTATCCCTGTTGCAAATGTGTGATGGGGGTACGTGAAAGTGTTGTTTGACGAATTCATTCGCGTCGTATTCATTCTTATATATATATACGATGGAAATATGTACGCTAAGGAAATGTAGATGTTATAGCAGTGATCGTGATGCGTGCGTATATGGTGTGACGAGTCACGAAGTAAGTGGGACCGATCGATTAGCATATATATATAATGGCCGTTTTTCTGTCGGATTGAAAATCACTGAAATGCCCTGATGATAAAGAGAAGAGACGGGGGATGATTTATTGTTTCGTCGGATTGCTGCTTCGTGTGCTCGTCTTTTTTTGTTTAGGGAGGCACGATAGTATCGCTGAGTGTATGGAAGGGGGGATTCGATCGTGAGATAAGCGCGTATGTGTGTATACGTATGTGGCTTACGCATTATATCGGTGGTTGGGGGGCTGTCGAATGTGCTTTGGGAATTGTCACATTAGGGATTTTAGGCATGAACTGTGCGTGGCAATTGCTCGGTAGTGATTAGAGCATGTTTATTTGATCTCTTTAGCATGAATAGTTAAAAAATTGATATAAAATGGACTGATTGTCGTTATCGGGTGAATCTGAACATTACTACATAATTGAAAGTAATTATAATCGATAAAAGCAAAAGTTTCTTTATCGATTTAGTTGTATTATTTATATATATAAATGATTTACTACAAAATCTGCAACGTCTCATTTATTAAGGTCAAAGTACATATACAAACCATTTTCCTATCGAATATAATAATGTCTATTTATTTCCATTAGTGTGCGTCATTTCCAAAAAGAAAAACTTAGTAGTCCAAAACTCCTACCGAGCTCTGCACCTCGTACATGGTATATGCCACGTATAATACACACACATTTATAAACGCTAGCTGGACTAATTGCGCCACTGTCAATCCATTATATCCACTAATCGGCATAGTAGCCAACGTTTTTTTATTTTTCGTCTCCTCGCTCGCTCGCTCGCGCGCGCAACATAGAAAATACACACAAGCTCGGGTACATTGGCATACTGTATACTGTAGCTGGCCGGTAGAATTAAATTTTCACGTCCGCTAAAAGCCCAACTGCGATTCCCAGCGTGGGCTGTATAGCATGAGCGGAGCGGGCGAAATATTCTACGCGGCAATTTATTAAAAGCTCCTGAACAGGAAAAAGGATTTCTCGTAAATTGAATTGACCCGGCCCTGAGCGCGTATATATATATATATATATATATATATATATATACGCGTACAGCAAGAGAGGGACGAAACCTAAAGCAAGAGAGTGAGAGGAAGGGAGGGAGAGAGCAGGAAGCATGTGCCGTTGGTACGCCGAACGAGATAACTCTCCGGTGCAGGGGGAGTGCGCGGGAGAGATAATTCGCGCGCTACAGAGAGAGAGGAGAGGTATAGTAGCAGTAGCTGCAGTGGTAGAGAAGAGAAAAAGAGATAGAGAGAGAGAGAGAGCGACATGAGAGAGAGGGCGGAGGAGAAGGGAGAATTAGACTGATTTAGAGTAGGAGGGAACATTAGAAGATGCGATCCGAGGGAAGTGGAGGCAGATCAAAGCCGAGTGGGAGATATATAGATGGAAAAGGGAGTCATAAAGGAGGAGCGCGCGAGTTTAAATTACCGAGCTTGACGCGCACAGACGACTCTGCTGCCGTTGCTGCTGCTGCTTCTGCTTCTGCTGCAAGTGCGCGTACGAGGGCAATGAGAGGACGGAGTGATTCTTGGCTTCTCTCTCTCTCTGTCGTATAAGAATGTCCCTACAATATAACTGCCTGTTAAGCGCTGAATTTCTCTGTCTCGAAATTGTCGTTTAAACTTAATAATACATATATAATACAAGTATAATATAATAATTAATTTTTTATCTTTTTATTAATTTTCAAGAACCTACTTAACGTATATCATATAGATATATCACAAAAGAACGTTTATATTGACACAACGACACTTTTTTTCTTCTTCCCCCTCAAATCAGTCAAACAAGGCACTTCGGTTGATATATTATACAGTCTGTTTGCCGACACCCGCGTGTCCCACTCTGTTAACTCTTGCAATAAAGTTTATTTTCTTAACTAGACGACGTCTATACTATCTGACCCCGCAGCCAACCTACCAGGGATCTCGAACTTCGCGCCCTAAATAAATAAACGCCGCAGAGAGAGCGCGAGAGAGAGAGAGAGAACTCGGAGCATCACCTATTTACGACGCTAAGAGCTCTCGATGCTATACACCCGCCCGCGCGTGCGTATATAAGACTTATACACAAGGCGACACGCGTATAACAGAGTTTGATCTTATATAGTGGTCGAAGGGAGATACCTCGATATATAATTATTATCATAGTATTTGATCGAATTGATTTGAGATTAAAAAAATAATAAAAATATTGTAATGGTTCTTTCGATATCTTTGCGTTGTCTTGGTAATGCAAGCCGCGTGTGTCTTCTATTGTGCACGTATGCATTATAGATTATTTCTTTTGGGCTATTGTCTCGGATATATAAAAGAACGTGTGTAACGAAAAATCGTACGGTGGCGTATCGGTTATCGCGGCGCTTGTATCTATATGTAAAAATAAATTAAAGACGATTATCTCGTGAAAGATACAACCGGTATAAAAAATAGGATAAGTCTGGGGGAATTATCTTATTATCGTTCGGCGTTGGGGGAGAAATAAGACTGCATCTGACGTTTCGTTTAGAAACAGCAGCAACAGCGAGTAGCAACAGCAACAGCAGCAGTAGCATCCTTGGTGGTCTTTGTGAATGGATTACGTAATATCTTGATGAATAGGTCATCCGAGGTGTTTTAAAATTATTAAAAAAAAAGGATTTATCCTCTGCACTTATATACCTGAACCGAGCGTTTAAAATTATTTTTAAGTAACAAATCTATACGATGAAGTTGATAATGGTTAAAGCTACTACTGTACATATAGGAGTTTTCTCTAATTATAAGCTAAAATAATTTAGGTGAGATCTACAATTCGTTTTTAATTTATTCGTCTCATATATATATCCCAAGCGCAGCGTGCCAGAGTGAGAGAGAGAGAGCGGGCGCCACCTACATCAAGCATCAAAATTATAATCCTTCAGCGCGCGAGAGAGCTGCGCAGTGATGAACGACCTCCTATTTTAATAAAAATTCCTCGTCCAATCGACCTAATTTTCTCGCGACCCTTCTCCCCCCTCTCCCTCATATAATCCATTCCAACGCCCCGCAAAATTACCCGTCGTCCACCGAAACTGAAACGAAAAGTCGGAAGCTATACCTTTATATATATTACAAACGTCGCACGATGAAGAGACGTTTTATATATATACACGGACATAGACATACTTTTATATATATATATAAAAGCCTCTCTAATGCGTCTCCTGCGCCTCTCGTGCCGCGCGTACACACGGGACTTTTCTCTAGGGGAAACGCGTGCGCGCGTGCGACGGGAGGAGGGCGATAATTGCCGAGCCGTTACTGTCGCGTACGTTCTCTCTCTCTCTCTCTCCCTCTTTTTCCCTCTACATGTATGTGTATATAGCATGACCCAATGTCTGGGACGGGCGCGCGTGCGACGAGTGGGCGCTGCAGCCGGAGAGGAAAACTGTGTATGACTTACGCGAGCACATGGTACTTGGAGATCCTGCTGAGTGATAATGATGTGTGTGTGTGTCTCTCTCTCTCTCTCACTGTGAGGAAGGGGGAGAAGTGAAAAGAGGAGGGGAGACTTTAATGATACTTCTTTTCACGTGTAAAATAATTCCTCCGGTCTCGGCGAGGAGAGTTTTACGAGGCGCTTCTTTCTCCCCCTCGTTTCGTCTTCTTCTTTTTTTCTTTCTTTTTTTTTGCTCTGTTTACAGGATTGTACGTCTCGGAAAAGTGTCTTGCAGCGGCGAGTGTGACTGCTTTATTCCCTAAGGCACAACGGCAGTCTCGGATAGTCGCATCGTTTCACGGAACGTTGATTACGAAGTGTTGAGATTTCGTCTCTCGTCCAGTGAGATTTGAATAATGTGGGATTATTTTTTTTTCTTTTCCCTCGGTTTGTGTGTAGATAACGATGAGGACTCTTTTTTTGTCGTCGTGTGGGAACGGGTTCAGAGTTCATTGCTTTCGTTAAGAAATTTTTATTGAATTTCTTAGTGTTTTGGTTGTGCAAGAAAATTTTAGATCTAATTTTCCTTTAATCTAATTTACGAAACTATTTTTTGCCCCATATATGGATTATAATTACATTCATCTTCTGCATTGAAGAGCGTGAAGGGAAGTAATAAAGTATGCAAACAATGTCCCGACAGGATTATAAATTTGTAATGATAATCAATAACTGACGGTAATTTATTGAAGATATGAATTATGTTTTTAATGCATTTGCACGAACGGATTAAGTAAATGAATTCCAAATATTGGCATAAAATATATATACGATCTGAGGCTTTTTTAATTATAGTAAAGTAGTTTTAATTTTAAATAATTTTTTTGGAATTCTCTAACATTTTAAACCAATAAAGGTACGAAAATTGTGTATTTTAATTATACTGTCGCATAAAAAGGTCTTTATGTAGATAGTAAAAAATTTCGTTAAAAAATTCTATGTTCTCCCAGGAATTTCAAGTATGCAAGCACTACCTATAAAGTAACATTGTTTGTACTAAACTTTTGAATCGTAATTAACTAATTGTGGATTCCATACTTTTATGCAGGGAAATTTGATTTTTGCCTTTGTGAATAACACAATATATTTAATTGCTTAAATAGCATTTGTTATTATAAAATTAAGCTAAAATTTATATAATGTTATGCGTTTGTATTATGGCTAATTACTCATTTTTCAGGAATTCCAAATAATCGACTTTGTCAGTAAATCGATAATGAATTTGTGTTATTTTTATCTGTCATAAAACAGTATTGCCGAAAAGAGCAAACGAAAACAACGAAGTACACACACGCATTATAATATAGCATATGCGAATGAAGAAAGTAATGGTTTTTTGAACGTTCGTGAAAGTACAGACCCGTTTATCTGCCGAACGAGTGGAACTGCACGTAACTTTGAAGTCGAACGGTTGGGCAACTGAATACTGCGCACATCAAAAAAACGTTAATCAAACGATCTTATTGCTAGGTTTAGTTCAGTACTATTGCAAAAAGTATATAATCCAGTTATTTATTTCACGTGTTTAATTACCTAATTAAAATTAAATTAAATTATATTAAACCTAATTTAGTTTCCTACATACGCGAAAACTGACCGATACTTCAAAATAAAAACGCTTTACTCTATATAAAGTTTTAATATATAGCATTGGCTTGAGGACTCAAAGGAAAGAGTATATGTTTTTTTTTAGATTCAGAGTAAACGCAGCGGTGACCGAGCTGATGAGCACAAAACTTCATTTTAATATACGCGTATCGAAAGTAATTGAATATCGTTTTACTTCAGCTTGAAATAAAATGTAAGTTGGAATAATAGAAGATATATATATGTGAAATAAGAAAATTGTTCTGCAAAAATAAATCCTAGATCATGAAAACTTGATTGGATTCTTTTTCAATATTTAAAATCTTTATTTTCTACAATAATATCATGACTTTTGAATATGAATTTCATTTTATAAATCAATTAAGTAATTCAGATGACATTGAATTTCACGTTTTTAAGTGAATTTGGTCGTTTATATGAGTGACAAATCGGAAGGAGTAATTTTGAGACTAAAATAACAGTTATCCGCAGTAAACCCAATAGATTTATAAAGCATTCGACTATATTTTATACAGCTATTAATAAAAAATTTTCGTCACAGCGATAAACGCTGTGTTCTTAGATTAAAACCTCCTCATCACGTCATTTTTCTTCTGCCTTGGACATTTATTAAATTAAAATATTCACCCAAAATTAATTGAATTATATCTCAATCTACGAGCAGAAGTCAGCGTATTATCTCACTCAGGGCAATCAACTACGCATCATACCGCAAAACGACCGATTCGAAATCCCCACACACCAAGCGGAGAAAAAGAAGGAGAGAGAGAGAGAGATAAAAAAAAGAAGAACACGAAACGACCGATAACTCTCGAATGCCTCCTCCCTTCTCTCTCTCTCTCTCTCTCGCTCTCTCTCTTTCTCGACTCGATGCCAGGGTACAAAACGATATCACCACCAAAGGAGTCGCTCTTAACAAAAACAAACCCTCCGCGTTGAAAAAAAGCAATGCGCTTCGGCGCAAAGGACTCCGAGTATGATAATATAATTGGATGAAAAAAGGCGCTATTGGATTCTCGCGCTCGTTCTTTCTCTCTCTCTCTCTTTCTCTCTCGTGAAAGTACAGATCCATTTATCCGCGAAAACAAACTGTAACTTTGAAGCCGAACGCTCGCTCGCACGACGAGGTGGACGACGACGAAGAAGCAGAGGAGGAGCGAGAAATAAAGAGAGAGAGAGAGAGGTTGGCGAATATAGAGACGCAGGGAGAAAGAGCGAGCGACAGCAGCCACGGCGGCGGCGGCGGCAGCGGTCAAGGAAGCGATCTCACGTCATACTTAACGAGGGGGCCCCTCGAGAAAGAGCAAGCGAGAGAGAGAGAGAGAGAGAGGCTCACCGTGGCCTCTTATTCTTTACCCGGGTTATATACCCCCGTCAGCTCGTAGGCTCGATTCTCTGTTTATCTTTATCTCTTTTGGTTTGGTTTGTCGGCTCGCGGCTCGGCACTGTGATTACAGGGTACCTGGCACTCACCTCGGAACTCGGGTGGTCCACTGCCTCCTCTCTCTCTCTCTTTCTCTCTCTCTCTCTCACTCCCTCCTTCTCCTCCTCCTCCTTCTCCGACCCTCGATCATTCTCAATCTTTCTCTTACTATATAGGAGCCGCGCGCGCGCGCGCTCGCTCGCTCACGCACTTACACACGCGCGTGTGGTAGCAGGAGCAGCAGCAGCAGCAGCAGCAACACAGCAGTGCTGCTCGCGCGCGATTCGAACGAGCGAATAAGTGAGCAAGATGCCACACGGCGAACGAGACTGCTGCATACATATATACATATATACATACACGCATACACAATCCTCTTACGCACACACTCAAGACGTGGAATGGCCCCTCATCTCTCCCTTATACGTCCCTCTCTCTCTCTTTCTCGTCGGACCCCCGCGCTCGCAGTTCTCTTCTCTGTGTGCATATATATATATATGTATGTATATAACCTTCCGCACACGCACACAAGTGCTCACGCGCGAACGGGCCTTTATCTCCATCTCCCTCGGACTAACTACCTGTGTCTTATTAGCAATACAGTCGCGGCGAAAAGGTTGCGAGCGCAGAATAAGAGAGAGAGAGAGAGAGAGAGAGAGAGCAGAGAAGCAGAGAGGCAGGCGTGCAAGCGAGAGAGAGACTGATGTGTTAATCAGGGAATCGAGCGGACGTGAGCGCGAGCCCGCGCGCGCCTCCCAGAGATATTTGGCTTGTCACGAGGAGAGAACGACAGAAAGGAAGAGAGAGAATTATCGTATACGTGCGTGTATGTGTGTATGCATATATATATATAAATATATCTATGTAGACATAAGAGAGAGGTGAGGCAACACCCGAGCTTATAGATATATATATATAATATACATGTATATAAGCATGCGTGCGTGTGCGGCGCGCACTTGTCGCCGGGCAGCATCGCGAAAGGAGATCGTGGGAGTCGAGAAGCCGCGTGAGCGAGCGAGCGAACGAGCGAGCAAGGAGTTTATTGATGGATTGGCCGAGCACGAGCAAACGCTGAGTGGCTCGTTGTGTGTGCGATCGCTTTTCGCCAAAAGGTTCACGAGCGCGTATATATGCGCTGCTGCTGCTGCCGTTGCTTGTACACGGCTACGAGAGTGGATGTATTATGAGCGTCAATAAAGTTGAAGCTTTATTCGTTACCCCCAATAAATCGGTATTTATTGACGTTCATCGGTATTCATCGATACGCCGGAGGAATTGCCTTTTCGTCGGTCATTTTTCTTTTACTTTTTCTTTTTTTTTTTACTTACCTCCTCCTCCTCCTCCTTCTTCTTCTTCTTCTCTGCTTTTTAAAGGGAGAGAGATACTGTGTGTGTGTGTGTGTATACGGGGACGAGTTTTGGTTTATTGTAAATTACTTTTTTGAGAAAGTCGCCAGGGCGGTTTTTATTTAAACAATATGGAGTACAGCAGCAGCAGGTGATACTTGGGTGGTCCGATTGAGAATTAATAAATTGTGAAATTAAGTTATTAAGGGATTTTTTATGGGTACGCGTGCGTGCGTTGTGGCTTGTGTATATATATATATACGCTGCGGTGTATAGTTTGCCGAGGAAAGTGGATGTTAAAAGTCGAAATGTTTATGGTGGCAATGTTGTAAGCCGTTGTAAGCGTTTTTAAAGGCTGGCCTTTTTTGGTTTTTGGTTTATGAAATGCCTTAATATGGACACGGTTATTTAATTAGCAAGAGAATATAATTTATCTCTCTGTGTATATATATATATATCTATACATATTTGATTTTTGGTTAAACATTCAGATATAACTATTGAGAATTATATACGAATAACTTTATACAAATACTCTCGGAAATCATCCAATATTCAGTATATCGACTCGATTTAATTTCACGTCGCTTTAAAATTCAATATACTATATCCAATTTCGGAATCTCTCTATATTGTCACAAGCTCGTACTGTAGTCTTTTGTTTCCTCACTCAATCAATTAATCACCATACATCTTGACAGCCGTCATCGCCGATCCATCCTCCTTTTAAACCCTATATTATATATATATATATATATATATATATATACCACCAGCAACGTTTACCCATCATACACGTACCGTATAGCTCTTTAAAATCACCGAACCACACCAATCCTTTTATTTTCTTTTTTCTTCTCGCGCGATTCCACGAAGACTTTCGGTACTGATACAGTTACACACTCACGCATACATATATATATATATATATATATACCAACACAGGCATGCTGCACCTTCTGCTCGATATCCCGCATCTCTCGTTACTCCCAGCTAGGAGATGCAGCCGCACCTGTGGCCGAAAAGAAGCGCCGCTTCCCCCTCTTACCTTCAAATCCTCCTCTCTCTCTCTCTCTCTCTCTCTCTCGTCCGCAATTCCATTACAACGAGCGAAACTGCGGCTCAGACGCGCGCTCGCGTACGCTGCAGCGACCTGTAACGATCTAATAAAAACAGGAGAGAGGAGAGAGAGTGTGTGTGGTAGTAAAGCCACGAACGGTTCTGTACGCAGAGGATATAGGACGCAAGTCTGATGCTTTATTTAAGCGCTGATCCACATAATTTTTCCATTACCTGCGCGCGTAAGTGAGGGAGAGAGAAGTGTATAATAGTGAGAGACGTGTATGGGAGTTGCTATTGGGTGGAGGAGGATTAGGGTAGAGAGAAGACGCGTGAGGTCTTTATATTAGATGTGAGAAAATAATGTCAAGAGTTTCGCAGATGAATAGTGTTTTGACGTTTGTACAAGTATTGAATGAGTAAACTATTTTGTATAGGTTTTCATATATATGTATAGTGAGTTGAGGTTCCATTGCATTATCTTTTTGTACGTTAATTAACTCGTCGTTTTAATGATCGCCGTCATTATACTCAAAATACATGATTAACATAAATAAAATAAATAAATATTTTAAAGTTTTCTATAAACAGTCATATGTGACTTGGTAACTTTTTCTACGCTCGTATGATGGATAAAATTGCACTCTGGAGTAATTAAATATTATTATCATAAATGCGAATTTTTCAGAAATGAACGCACTTTGGTCTAGATCACGTCAGTTAGTTCCAGTTTCGCAATATTGGTTTAAATTTATGACGAAAGTCCGCTAATGCACTTCAATGCTCCAACGTATCCATCAAGGCAAATTAGTAATCATAAAGCTAATTGACTGAAATAGATCTGATTTTTCAAAATTACATCTCCCGTTCAAAAACATTTTAATTCACGCCGCAAAATTTAAAAGCTTCTATAAATCTATTAATAAAATTACCATCCACTCAAATCATATACTCAATAAAAAGTAAACCAACCCCAACAACCTAAAGAAAAAAAAATAAAGATTCCACGTACAATTACCAAGCAACAATCTCGAAACGTTATATACAATTAATTAACTCCTCCAGGCAAAATCTCCCATATATATATACCCACTACGCATCCTCCAAAAATACTTTCCCTCGAGGTATATATAAGCGTCAGCGTTCTCACACATACATACATACATACATTCACACACAGTGCAACCGCTTACCTCACACATATAATATATACTGATTCACCGCGCAGTCACACGAGCGCGATCAGTCGGGGCGATAATTGCGTCGGCGCTTGGCGCTAAAAGTCAAAGAAAAAGTAAAAGTGGCACTGCGGTCCCTCAACATAACAGCAGCAGCAGCAGCAGTAGTAGTAGTATATATATATAGGAGGCAGAAGCAGCCTAGACACAGTGCCAAATTTCCGTGTGTGGTCGCGCGCGCAGGCGACGTTGACCGTACAGTATATAGGCCCTCGTCGTGGCGGCGGCGGCGACGGCAGCCGATTTAAATATCAAAGACGTGCGCGCACGCGGCCTAAGGTCTGACCTATAGCACCGTACTGAATCATGTTACCTGTGCGGGCGCTTCTCCTTCGCCTCCTCCTCCTTCTCCTCCTGCTGTTGCCGTCGTTGCCCTCCTAAGAGATTTACCAAACACAATTTCGTTGCTCGCTGGCTTAGCCCCCGTGTTGACCGAGGCGCTAACATCGTCCCGGACAAAGGCGGATATCACTTGCCCAGGATGCGCGCTTCCTCTCTCCTTCTCACTCACTCTGTGTATATACGTGGGTATGTATGTGTATATACGAGGATAGAGAGAGAGAGAGAGAGAGAGAGAGAACGCTTTGCTCATGGCAAAAGCGCACGTGGAGCGTTCTCCTGGGAACGAAATTTCGCGCAGCAGCTAGTGCAGACTGTGAGCGTTGGGATAAAAGTTTCGCGTTGAATTTGCCAACTGCTGCTGCTGGTACGTAGAGCTTGAGAGTGGGAATGAGCAAAGGAGATTTTTCTGTGATTATTCGGGGAATTAACGGGGAGATTGGAAGCGGACGATGACAGTGATTGTTATGAGGTGTGTATAATATATATGGCGATTAAAGGAATTTGCGATAATGTTAGTTTAGTGGATGGTGATGTTGACGCGTGCGTTAATTTAATTTGTTTTCGTTTGGGAACAGTTGTTCATTCTTATATGTATATGTTTGTGTGCCTTGATTTTTACAGTCGAATAAATAATGTGCATATAGCGTTTGTTTGGTTTCTCGAGAAACGAAATATTTCACTTTGACAGCGAAAATTCGAGTAAAAAACTTTGATTGGAGGGTCTGTTAGTGTTTCATCCAGCGCATCGTTATGGTGGGCAGGGAAAAAAATTCTGATTCAATCAGCGCATTAATTCAGTCATCAAAAAAGTTTGCAACCGCGGAGGCTGAAAGTTCGTCAGTTTTTTGAGGAAAAAAAAATATATATATGTATATAACTTTGAATCGACAGCCTGTATATATTGGAAATCAAAGATATTGCAATCTCATATTTGTAAGAATATGTTATTATACATACATTTTATTAATACAACAACAAATTTAAAAAAATAGTTTAACATTTTTTTCTTACTTCAAGTTATTAACTAATTATATTTCACCTTACAAATATCTTTAAACGCAGATAATTTCAAAATACTCCCACCGCACTATATATCCTCAACAATTTCTTAAACCAACAACTCTCTCTTTCTCCTAGACCCAAGGCAGTTCCGCGTTTGTTTAATTGACACTGGCTAACAAGCGCAAATCTTAATAACTTCATTTTTTGCTCGCAACTAACCGACCGCACGAGTAACGCCGTTTAAGCCTCTCTCTCTCTCTCTCTTTCTCTCTTTCAGTAAGCCGCGGCCGCCTCCTCGTCTCTCATAACCGCGCGTGTGCGCAGCGCTGCAGAGCAGCAAAAAAAGACCAAGTTTGCCGCGTCGTTTTTGCCGAATACTGTACCTTATTTGCTGATAATGACGAGCCGATTGGTGTAGGCCCCTTGGGGGCTTCCCCTCTCACTCTCTTTCTCTCCCTCTCTCTCTCTCTCTTTCTTCTCCTTATAGCCGGTGGGTGGAAAATTATACAGCGGCTTCTCTACAAATTCTAAGACGACGATCGTCGGCAGCAACGGCGGCGGCGGTCTCTCCTCCCCTGGTTAGGCCACTATAATAATCATTTCGGCAGGTTCTCTCGTCGAGACCCTCCTCGCCCGCGCTTGGACGTTTACTACTTCTATAAAGCCAACAACGCCAGAGCGAGAGAGAGAGAGAGAGAGAGCCGGCGCTTGTCAACATATTTACCAGCTCGTTAACGCCCGTGGAGACTCTATCCTCTCTCTCTTTCTCTCCTCGCTCTGTGGCTGCGCGTTCGTGTACTCGTTAGCCTCACAATCATCGGGTCGCGCCGATGCGCGCAGGCGAGTATATAGTATGCGAGGCGCAGGCGAACGAGCAAGCGAGAGAGAGAGAGCGGGATTTGCAATATCTATTTTGGAGCCGCCGGAGGCGGGGGCCGGGCGCGCCGGAATTCAGCCCGGAGAAATTCCCCGTCCTAATATATATTCCACGCTACACTAGGGTGGTCCCACGGGTGGCGAAAATCGCGGCTCCCTCCCTCTCTACCTCTCTACCTCTTTTTTTTCTCTCTTTCGCGCGCTCTCCCTCTCTCTCTCTCGCTCTTCTCGTTTAGACCACGCGAGCAACCAAGCGCACACGCACACAGTCGCGCGATTAACGAGGTGGCGAGAACGGGGCGCCGATTAAACGGGGCGAAAAAGCGCTATGTGCGAACTGACGGTCAGTGCAACGAGCGGCGACAAGTCTGCGCCGCAATAATGGACGCTCGCGTATATAGCGCAAGTACGGGAGAAATCTCTTGGGAGTAAGAGTAGAGAGAGAGAGAGATGGATGGGTGCAATCGTCGCCGATAGACATATATATACGCAGGTATAGTGAGGAGAGGAAGAGGGAGGTAGCGAGAGAGAAGGCAGAAGCTCCGTGGGGAGCGTGGGAGGCGCGGGGACAGCAGGGAGCGAGAGAGGAGCGCATTATTATTAGCTCCTTGTAATTGAAGTGTATCCTCGTGGAAATTGGCGTGGCGTTCTGCCCGCTCCTGCTGCTGCTGCTGTTGCTTGCGAGAATATACGCGTATGTATGTGTATGTATGTATATATATACATGTGCATCTGTATACGTGTGTATGCACTGCACGGTCAATCGACGCGAACGAGAAGGAGCGAGAGTAAGCAAGAGAAAGAGAGAGAGAGAGAGAGAAGAACGGTGGCTCGACCAATACTTTATCGACCTCCTCGCCACCAGAAGAGACCCTCCACGAGAGACTCGCCCGGTGATTTTTTACGTTTTACTTGCTTTTGATTGGCGCGGGAAGGGGGGGAAGAGAGGGCGGGAGGGAAAGAAGGGACAGGAGAGGGCTATAAAGGACCGCCGAAAAATAAGACCGCGCCGAGAGACTTCCTCCTCCTCCTCTCCTCCAAGCCAGAGAGAGAGAGAAGGAGCGAGAAAGGGGGACACGCGGGGCGAGAGAAGGAGAAAACGAGCGAGAGACAAAGTTCGGCCTCGGCCCGAAAGAGCGAGAAGGAGAGACAGAGAGAAGAGGGGGAGGGAGGGAGGGAGGGGAGGGAGAGAAAAAAGAAGGCACAGGGTGGCACGAAAAGGCCTAAGGTAAAGGAGGAAGGAGGGGGAGGAGGAGGAGGTGGAGGAGAGGGGGGGAGTCAACCGCGCGCCTCCGAGCGGCCAGTGTGTAATTTTGCGCCGACTTAGGAAAACACGGCGGCCACCCGCGTGTCTTGCGAATGCATTTAAAAATAAAAGGGTGGGGGCAGAGCAGAAGAGAGAGAGAGAGAACGCGCGACGGTGAGCGGAGGGAGCAAGAGAGAGAGACTTGAGGATTCTCTCGCGGCGTAGATCGTTATTCTTTATCTCCTCTTCTCTCCTCATGTCTTCATTTCGCCGATGACTTATGTAGAAGTTAGACTCCCAATGCGGTCCTTCTGCTTTTTTTCTTCTTCTTCCTTTCTCTCTCTCTCTCTCTCTCCCTATCCCTCGACTTCTCTTTCTCTCCCTTACTGTCGTTCCTTTTACGCTCCTTTACTACTTCTCGCAGTCGTCCCGCAGCTTCTCTTTCTCTCGCTTTGGCTTTTCGAGGTATGAAAAAAAAACTCTCCTTATCGCGAAGAAAAATCTTCATTCCGTTCACGACTAGCATTCAAAGATAAAAGCCTCTCGCGGTTCCTGACTACTACACGCGGGGCGCACGCGTACGCTCGCGAAAGAAGAGAGGGAAGCGAGGCGCCTTCTCTTCCTACTCCTTTTTTTTTATCCCGCGCGTTCCTTCCTTCTTTAGTTTTCTTTTTATGGCTCTTCTATCGCACGCTCGCGCGCGCGCCCAACTTGTCTCTTCCCGCAGATTGCGAGCATCTTGATATCGAAGTGGAGGTGGAGTAGGAGGAGGAGGAGGAGGAGGAAAAAAAGCCGGGATCGAGGAAGTCTCGCTTTGCGTAGGAGCGTGAGATTACATTATCAGTGACACCGTCGGTAGGGGGAGAGAAATATAAGGGATACAACTTCTCTCATTTTATTCTCATTTCTTTCTTTTTTTTTCACCGCGTCGCTCTTGTTCTTGTTTTTTTTTCTAAAAGACTAATCTTGACAATGCAATCGCCTTATATATGCAAAGAAGAGCGAGGCCGTGGAAAGAATAAAGATGTTATCCAGTCGAGCTTTGAGCTTCGTCTAAAAGAAAGAAATAGTCTCGCCAGATGTATGTATATAGGTACCTATAAAGTATACACACACACACACACACACATATATATATATATATATATATATATATATATATAACGGCTTGATATAGGCTCGTTGTAATTCATAACGATACGGGACGTTTTACGAAAACACATCGATGATGGGGCAGCGGTTATTCAGAGCATTTTTCGAGATTTTTATGAACACGATGACAAGATATAGCGGGGAATATAAATTGCTCTTATTAAAATGAAATACGCTACAAAGTATTTTGGAGCAGAGTCTTGATTGGTTGTTAGCGAAATTTTCGTTTGCTCGGTAATTCATAAACTCTAAAGATTTCAGTTTATAGCAGCAAGAAGGATAAACATGCCGAGTCGTAATTTTGATTTTAAGTATTTATTAAAATAAGTTTTCGGTACATCTTTCAAGATTTTATACATATGTATATTTATATCATGCATCTATATTTCGTTTTACTCATTTTAACAAATACATAAATTCACTTTAGATTCTTACGTATATACGTATAACCTGAAGATTACGTCTTTTTCGTTCCCATTACAAGCTCAATATATTTAAATTAGCATTAATCATTATTGCAGTTTTCATAAAAAGATTATCCCTGCGCATAAAATATTTAATTCTTATATAAATAATTTAATGTCTCTCTCTCTCTTTCTCTTTTTCTCATTTTTAAAATTAACGCGCAAAAGCTTTTATGCTATCCGCGCGTAACATAATAAAATCATCGGCCTGCGCGTACGCGTTATTACATAATAAAGCGCATTAAGAAATATTTTTTTCTTCTTTTTATCGAGGCAAAAATCGGGCAATATCGTCGGGGATCTGCATAAAATATATCGTACCTCGAGAGTGCATAACCAAGTATATCGCTCGCGTACTACTCGCTGCGCAGTGATATATAATAAAGGCCCTGAATAAATGAACACAATTTCCTGTCGTAATTCCCTCCAATTCTAAAATAATTCTCTCTTGCTCTCACTCTGGTCTTCCTCTTTCTCTCGATATATCGACGTCTCTCCCTCTCTATATATACAAACAATTCTCTCTCAACCAAACCATCGACACTCTATCCCTTCCTCTTCTCAAAGCGTTAACATTTTCACCACCGCACCATTATATTGCATCACGCTTCCTATAATCGACTTAACGAGTTCTCGCCTCCTTCCACTCGATAACCGCGATCCGATTTGCCCCCACGCGTCGTCCTATAGTCCCTCTCTCTCTCTCTCTTCTCTCAGGAAGATAAAGATATTCTAGATACCTCGGGGCGCATTATTCGCGCGGCTCCATCAATCGCCTTCCTCTACATACATATACGTATACCTATATAACCTTCCCACTGCACGTATCCACACACACACACACACATACATCCCTTCTTTTTCGGAATTCGCAGTAGTGTTTTCCCATAAAAAGCCCCGACGAGCGATAAATTGAAACCTAAGGATTTTTTGCGCGGGGCAACGCTCGAGCGAATATGCAACCCGGGCGGCAGGCAGTGCGGCGGTGAGCGCGTGGAACGAGAGGCAGCAGAGAGAGAGAGAGAACGTTGGCTCGCAGGGTTCTCTCTCTCTCTTGATACCGGAGAGCGCGCCGCCGACGTGGGTGAGCTAATGGCGCTACCGCAACGGCGGCGGCGGCGGCGGCTACGGCAGCGGCACAGCAGCAGCCGCACACACAGCTAGCTGCGCAAACCCATTGTTGACGTCCTATGCATTCTTTAGGCGGGCGCACGTAAAAGACAAACGCGCGCGCTTGCTCCGCTTTGTATATGTATGTGTATATATATATATATATATACGTATGTGTGTATGTCGGTGCGCAACTATAGGTGTACATGTGGGAGTTTAGTATTTGTGTACGCGTGGACTCGTAAAAGCTGCCTGCAGAACGAGACGCGCGTGCTTGCGCACGCGAGGGCGGGAGAGTTTCCTGCGTGCGCTCGCGCGTCTGCGAAATTGTCAAAAAGTTATGCGCACCCTTGCTATAGAGTGAGTGAGAGAGACTTTGTGTATGTATGTGTTGGTTTCTCTTTTTTTTGCGAGACCTCGAGGGTCTTTTAGGATACTTGCTGCTGCTGCTGTTGGTGGTGGTACTGCAGAAGGTGTCTGAATATGGGCCACGGTTTTGTCGCGCCCGAGAGAGAGAGAGAGAGAGAGCGTGTCTCGGTGTTGTTCTTTATTTTTCTTCTGCTTCTTCGTTTTTTTTCTTCTTTTTTTTTCATATTCGTATAGCGAGCAGGAGAAGGAGAATCCGCGGCTCTGGGTTTTGCTTCATTAAAAAGTTTTGTTTCGACCTCTTTTGCATAGGAATTTTAATGAAAATATATATATATACGAAAGGGATTCCAGCGTATTTATTTTTAATATAACGGGAGGGGGGAGGATCGAGCTTTTGCATTATTTTTGCAGGTATTATATATCATTTGCTATTATACCTTTTCTCTTTTTATAATGTCATATACTCTGAGCCATTCGTATGTAGTTCGGTGTATATATGTATACGTATGTTGTTCGTGTTTAAATGCACTAATCAACGGGCCAAAGAGGCCTGGGCACACTTTCGAAGCTTACTCCAGTCTCCGTATGTGCTACTGTATACTGTTGCAACGTTGTGTTTCAGTACGTGACTTTGTCGCTTAAACCTTGCGCCGTATAAAAGAGAGAGAGAGAGAGAGAGGGAGGAAGGAAGTTTAAATATGATGCACGAGGCACTTGCTCTCTCACGACTCGTAACAATATGTCCAAGGTCCGGCTATATTCGTATATAATTTGACCTGAAAAGGGCAGAGTTACTATTTTGCGACTTTCTTCTAAAAAAAACGAGGTCTTTCACTTTTTTCACCGCAACAATACGAGTATAACAAAACTCGTCATTTTTTATTCAATATACTACCAGTTCTATCATACTTTATATAGAAGTGAAAATATGTTCAAAATTCAGATTTAACGGCTCCTTATTTTACGGGCGAGTTAAGTACTATAATTTTTTAATATATTAGTAGCAATCGTTTAAAGTAAACCTCTAAAATAAAGAAATCAAATAAATGTCATGACAGGTGAGCTTGCTCCTCATACCGTACACACAAGCACACACACATTCAAGGGTCGAGAATTGATACGACCAGTAAATACCGCATGCGTCTCGAAAAATAAAACGTTCAAATTTATCCTCTCCGAAGAAACTTTACCTACATATACATACTCTAGCGTAAATTCGTTTGTTTTTATCCTCCCACAGGTCGCTTAAACTTGCCCGAAATTATTTTCTGCGTCGCTCGAGCACATGCGCGACGCCTTGTGCTTCTGCCGCTGCTGCTGCTGTCTCGTAAAAGGACTGTCTTGTAAGTTTGCCACACGCGTTAGCGTTCGCGCGCACAGAGACGCACGTATATGTATAGTATGCACATATATACAGTGTACACGCCCGAGTGGAAAATATTTTAGCGACCATGCCGCGTGAGTTTTAGGGGACTACTACTGCTGCTGCTGTGTTGGTATCTGTTGTGCGTTCTGTGTAGACGGAAAAATTTGAACTTTTTTTCTACGTATATATATACGAGGTAGAGTATGCGGTCTCTAGTTCTGTCCACGTGTGAGAGAGAGAGAGAAAGCAGCGTGTGTCTCGTTGAATAAAGTACTCGACCGTAACTGCGGCTTGTTTTATTGGCACTTGCGTGTATCTCTTCTCTGTGTGTATGTGCAAGCTTTTGTTTTATGTTTTTCTCTCTCTTTCGGTTGGTTATACAGTATATGTGTGTGTGTATGTGTGTAGACTGTATGCTCTTTTTTTTTACGTATAGCCCAACGGCGCGGCGAAACCGTTCGAGTGGCTCGGACATGATATACGGGATTGCCGTCTAAATATCACGCTATGGACTTTATGATTGTTAACCCCCGGCCCTCCTCGCCATCCTTCGTCCCTCGTGTTTTACTGGGAAAACTTGTTGAAATCGAGATGTTATTTATCGTCGCTGAAATTAGGTGCGGTCGCGCAATTTTGGCCCTTTCGTGTTTGTATATACATATAGTGGATTAAAAAAAAATATGAATTTTCAAATTACCTTATATAATATGTTCTAGGGGAATGAGTTTCGCGGAACGTTTTTATTGAATTATGAATTGTATAGTTACGCTCAATGTCTTCCGAGAATATTAACGTTTTAATAAAATTAAAGCTTGCTAAATCCGTTGACTTAATATTGTATGAAATAATAAGCCAATTTGCTTCTTCAATATGACGTAACTGTAGTAACCCATTATTCGTTATCTAATCAGATTTTACAATTCTATTAAAATCGTTTGATATTTTAAAGTACGTAAAGAACCTGAATAAGTAAATTTATAAATATTTCTGATGGAAATTGTATAGATTGATAATGATCGCGAAAAATCAATAATCAAATTACTCACTCTTAGTAAGTCACTTATTTTATAATACAGTAACCATTTTACACCCGTTTCAAGAATATCACACATTCTAATTCCTCACAAATATGACAGATCAATTGCTATATACAATTATTTCGTAATCATTGACGACCGCACTCTATATACGTACAACATACATATACACAACCCCTCGAGAATAGAGTCCAGTTGCAACTATGTCCTCTAAAAAGCGTAGCGCAATCTCCACCCATTACAACTCATGCGTCGTAGTTAGACCCCGAGAGTAGAGAGAGAGAGAGTCGGTGAGCGTGCGAAAGCGTGCGCGCACCGCGGGAGGGAAGAAACATGAGTCACGTCGAAGCGCTTCTGCGCTATTACCCACTCCCTCCCGGTATACACACAACACACATATTCTCAACGTGTACACATACCATGAGAGAGAGAGAGAGAGAGGCAAACGAGCGGCGTCACTTGTAAAGTGTGTGTAGCACCTGTAGGAGTTCTCCCTCTCTCTTTCTCTCGTCTCTTCTATCTCTTGGACGCTACGCGAGGAAAATAGTGGCTCGCCTGTATACAACTCTGAGATAAACGTTTATCGCACGCGGAGGGAGAGAGAGAGAGAGAGAGGACACGCGACGTAAGAGTAAACGTCACTATTTTCGCGCGGAAAGAGCGTCGCGCGCTATCGCAGCAGTTCGCAGCTGTAAAAACTATATACGCCGCACGAAATGTCTTATGACGATAAATTACGTACTTTATTATATAAGGGCAAGAGCGAGCGTACCATTGGACCATAGCGCGATTATCGCGCGTTTACTTCGTTTCAGTAATTTAACGTTGCCTCGCGTTCGAAGCTTTTATATATGCAGAATATAGAGAGTGAGGTGAGGGTGTGGTATATATGTATATATGTATATAGATGTGGTTTTAATATTGTAAAATTCAATTTTGTTGCGAGGTAGAGTCAGAGAAATAGGACTTAAGTAGGTTGTAAAGGGGCTTTTGTTGGTGCTGCGCTCTGGAGTATATAGTATAGACGTGGGAAGTGAGTCGAAAGATTAACAAATTAGGAGATTTTATGAGGGGCGAGTGCGAGTTTCGGAGTGCGGTGTGCGCGCGTACGTTTATAGGGCGATTCTTCATTTTGGAAATGAAAATTTTTAGTACGCTACCGTTGTAAACAACTAACTAGTTTTCGTGAAGCCCGAGTGCAGCAGCACCTTATTTTATGATGAGCTTGAAAATTTTCTTATATATATATGTTGTGAAAAGTTATCTTTTCAGATTCTTTATTGTAACATAATTTAACAAGTAAAATGTTCCGTAAAATTAATTTTTTTTTGTGTAAAAGTATATGTAGAAAATGCAATTAACGCATTGTAATATTAATTATAAAATAGCCTTTTTTCTACTTTCATCTCAATCAATTGCATACTGCACTACACTTGCACACCAAACACTCCAAAATCAGGCTAACTTTGCTCTTCGCACTGAACCTCAACCCTCTTTCTATCTCTTTCTCTTTCTTGTACGAAAAAAAAATCCCTCGGTATTTATACTCCGCTTTTCGAACTCTCTTTCTCGAGCATCGCCGTAAAATATTGTTTCAGTAGGCGAAGGCCCCCGTAAAACGCGCGGCAAACGATCGTCCATCAAGTTCGCATGAATAGAAACCGAGATACATACTTGCACACACTCACTTCTTCTCTCTCTCTCTCTCTCTCGCTATATAATAAAAACGTGCGCCGCGTTAGGACAGCTGCTTATACGCGCACCTGAAAATAAGAGAACTCGCCCGCTGCCGCCGCGTGCTGCTCGCTCGCTCAGATTAAGTCAAAAGCATAAAGCACCGGCAAATCCATGCGCACGTGCCAAGTAATGACAGGCATTACACGTGGCCGCCCTGTACACTCATGCAAGTTGCACGACGCAGGCATTCTTATATGTATATACCTTTACCATATACGCGGTTGTATGTATGTATATATATAGTACCAGCGACATTGTATGTGTGTATATATGTACATATACATGTGTACGTGGTGGATTCCAAGTTAAGTGGCTGCGAGCTGAAAAAAAATGGAAGTGTTTCTCGAGAGAAGGAGAGAGAGCATTTGTTTGTCTGAGCAGGCTGTTTTTGGAGAGGTTTTTCTTGAGCGCGCAATGCCCGTGCCGCTCTATAAAGCGCGGGTAAGTGATATTTAAAAAGTTTTTAGCGGCGAGTATTTTGCTTATTAGTTTATGGACTCTTTTATGAGAAGGGGTAGTCGAGTATATATGTATATATAGAGGCAAGCGATGTTATTTCCGTTCGATGTGCTGCTGTTTATATATAACGGCAAAGTAAAAATAAAGTTCGGTTTGACTTTAATAAGTAGAGATTTACCGTTTATAACTTTAGTAAAGGACGAATTATATATTTGCTAACGAAGTTGCTTTTCATCGGAGTTTAATAATTAAATCGTCTCTTTTATTTCATTCTAATTCATCTAATTAACAATTCTTATTGATTTTAAGCATAAGAATCAAGTGAACCGCTTACACTTTTCTACAGTATTCATTTAACTATAACTCTCGACCAAATATATCGAAAACGCATGTATATACTCACCCGATCACTTCTCACGCGCATGCTTACCGCGCTTATATCGCTTCGAAATTCCGCACGTGTGCTACACTATACGCTCATATCTGTCGTGTGCTTGGGCCACCGCAGAAAAATATAAAACGTGTATTAATTTTTCGGCCTCACGCGGAACCGCCCGTGTGTATATCAATATACATACTCGCTCCTCTCACACAAATACGACGACGACGATGCCCCTCCGCGTTGCGCTGATGCAGAGAGTAAAAACACATTCGGCTGCAGTGCGCGCGTGCAAAGTGCGGCGTATATACACTATACCTGCTGCTGGACTCGGCTCCCATGCATGCATACATATATGTATATATAGACGTGTACGTAAGGCACATACAAAATAAAACGAGCGAGTAAGCAAGCAAGCAAGCGAGTAAGAGAGAAAGAGATGGAGAGAAAGTCGTATAAAGGAGAGAGAGAGAGAGAGAGAGAGAGAGAGAGAGAGAGAAGGCGGTCCGCGTGCGGCGGGCCCGGAGAAACGGAGAAAGCAACACGGTGGCCGCTTGTCCGATTAAAATGTTACTCGCCGCGGGCGGTCCTATCAAAGGGATCGAACGCCCCGAAAGTACCAATCAAACGCGTGCTTTCGCGAGCGTATATATACGCGCTCCTCGTGTATATTGCATCTCTCTCTTCTGTGTATGGCTAATTTCACGTTGCGCGCGAGCTCGTGTAAATTGTAAAAGGCGCGCGTTGTCGCATAAATTTTTTTCGCGAAACTGTGATTATTGGCGGCAGCGGTATATAGTATATATATATATATATATACCATGTGGTACGAGCTGCTCGCATGCGCACGCGGCGGGATTTATCGCGGCTTAATAATCATCGAATTACCTTCGTTACGAAATAAAGGGATAAGCGAGAAGAGGAGGAGAAGGAGGAGGAAGAGAGTTAACGAACGAGCGCAAAAGGGCTTTGGCCGATATAATTTTGCAAGGGCACACATTCCCTCTCGAATGGTTTGAATAATTACGCAACGCACGCGTGAGTGTATAGAG
This sequence comes from Torymus tubicola, assembly GCA_035583055.1. Lineage (NCBI taxonomy): Eukaryota > Metazoa > Arthropoda > Insecta > Hymenoptera > Torymidae > Torymus > Torymus tubicola. The sequence goes on from JAWWEQ010000045.1 coordinate 16,581,699, forward strand.
CAGCTCGCGCAGTGGACATCATGTATGCGCCAACTACTTAATCCATTTGTTCTCTCTCTCTCGTCGTTGTTAATTAGAAGTTGCAATTTACGAAAAAAAAAAGTTACGCGTGTAGAGCGTAAAAAGGGTTGGGAAAATTGGATTTAAAAAGTTGAATAATGGACCGACATTGTTATTTTGATACGCGTGTTTTATTGTATTTATGGCGGATGGTGCATGCGGTTGTACTGTGGCAGTGTAAGCGTATATAGGAAAGGTATAATCTCAATAACTTTTACAATGTGGACTGTGAATTTATATTTGAAATATTGCGATATTTTCTATTATTTATGCTATATAATGGACGCGTATAATCCTTTTTTCGATATATATGAGAGGGTGAGAGAGAGAGAGAGAGGCAAAGAGAGAACAAAAATGCTATAACATTTTTCGTCCAAAATTTCAATGAATATTGAGCGATGATTTATAGATTATGATGTTTTATTCGTACGTATATGGACTGTTTTTTCTTTGTACTTTTATACTAGCTATTTTTGTGATATAAAAAATGTTCAAAGTAATTAATTGCCAGAAAAAAGATAAAACACTTTATTCACTTTCTCCGAAACCAATAAAGATACAATGATATTGTTTTTTTCGCAGAAAATCCTGCGAATTTCAAAATTAGCACAACAACATTAAAACGTATACCGTGCGAAAATCGGTCGCAACAATAACCTTTTTCTTTTTTTTTTTTTTTAATTATAAAACCATTTACAGCGACGACAATGACAATTTTCATTATATTTTTCATCAATAATTCATACAAAAGCTCCGCACGATTACCATTCACTCGAAAATCGAACGAACCTCCATTCAAAACTCCCATAGCGAAAAATGTCTCCTGAAAATCACACACCGCAACAATAATAATAATAATAATAATAATATACGCCGCAGATATAAAAAGCTTCACCTCACCCCGGTCTCTCTCGCGGATATATAAATGACTTCCTGCAGCTGCACTCGTTCTCCTACCTCTTTTTACATTAAACACGCGATTACTATACTACTCCCACACTCGTTGTTCCTCGACATATTATAAACGCATTTCTATATATACATACACATATATATCAGTCATAACGTATTTAATTTACCTCGTCGCGTATATCCTGACCCATACATATATATATATATACGTATACGCGCGTGCTTCGTTCCGTCACTCGATTACCGCATCGGTCAATACACGCGCAGGACCGTCGCGCGTAGAGCGAGCAAGAGAGAGCGTCGAAACAACGGGCCATTAATTTGCTTCCGCGGCGCTCGCGCGCGCGCGTGTTTAGTCGTCGACGGGTAAATATCATCCCGTGCGCAATACGTGTGCACCTTGCGCGATCGATTCGGACGCTGCTGCTGCTGCTGCTGGTGCTGTTGGTGTGCAAGTTCGTTGTAGCCTTGCGCGCGCGCGTATAGTGGCTAGCACTAATACTACTACGACGATTCTCACTGTGCACGCCGCTCGTTTCGTGCGGGGCTGCAGCATTTCAATTGCGTCTCTCGATCATCCCCGGCTGCTGCTGCTGCTGCTGCTGCCTCGCACTCGGCGATATTAATCTTCGGAGGTTCGCCGGTTCGTAGTATAACAGCAGCGGTGGTGGTCGTGGTGGTGGTGGCGGAGGGTAAGTTTGCCGATGAGAACGAGGAATATTGCGCTCGCGTGTATATAGAGGGATGGACAGGACGGTTTTTACCGAAATGGTGTGGGATGGTAACTTTGTTGCGTGTTGAGAAGATGAAGAAGAAGAAGAAGAAGCCTGGCGGGGTTATTTATGATTGGCCGATGGCGAGGAATTCGAGGGGTAGGTTCATTCGATTAGCGGGAGATCGCGCGCTAAGTGATATTGGAGTTCATGCTGATTCTTTTGCGATGGAAGAGAGAGAGAGAGAGAGAGAGAATGTAGATGCAAATTGGAGAAGTTCGAGGGGTGATGGAAGATGCGTCGTGTATTATAGCATGGAAGTGTATCGAATAGTTCGCGTAATTGTGTTGGAAGGTATTGTTGAACGGAAATTGATAGTAAAAGAGTTCGAATGATAAAAAGTAACGATACGTATAGGATCGAACAGTGCGGTATGGTTATAATAATCGGGTTTCTTCACGCCTTCGTTATTATGGCCTATAAGATGAAAAAAATAATATAAGCAGACTTCAACGTCAGTCATAATTCGTTATTCAAAACTTGGCAAAAAATTCATCTCATTCATCATCGGCGAGTGGTGTATAGCACGGTGAAGTGAAAAAAAGCGCGTCGAGAGAACAGTTTACAAGGGAACGTACTCGATGCATTTACATATACATTAAGTAGTATACATATGTATTAAGCGAAGGCAGAGTTGAGTGCAGTATAAGATCGATATTCGCACGTGTACTTGAAAGATCCGCTGACAGTAGAAAAGTGTGGCAGAATATGTATGCATATGTAGGAATAAATAAAGTATATATTATTCATATATATAAATGAATGTTGTTAATGGTATTGTTATGAAAGATTTGGTGTATTTTCAAATAGTATAACAAAACTTGATTATCGTCACAGCTGGGAAGCTTTTATTAGGAAGATTTAAACAGTCGAGTTTACTGCCGAAACTCTTTGTAAGTTTGAATGGGACTACAGCAAGAAGTTCATAACTTCAGCAATAAAGATCATCCGATATAGTTTTCAGTTATATACAAATAAAGCTCTTTGTTTTATTGTTTTAATTTTTGCTGGCTGCTAAATAACTTTCGCGAGTTATCGCGATTTGAAACAAAGTAAAACGGTTTGTATAAAAAAAACAACAACGTTTTTAATTCAACGTTTAATTGAAACGAACGGGTATAAAAAATTCATTAACCTGACTTTAAATATTTTTCACCCGGGCTTTCAATTATTACAATGGGATCTTATTTAATAATCTTTTTTGCAAACACTTAATAATATAATGAACGAATATTGCTGAAGGGCGCGCTCGAGACGAATGAAATTATAAATTTAATAAATAATTATATGCATGCATGTATATTAGTAATCAAAAAATTCGGCGAACAATTAATGCATTAATGTAATTCATATAAATAATACCGACGTGGATTCCAATTAAATTTGACCACGCGAATTATTTGCCCTTTAAAACCTTCGTTCTATTATGAATATTAGTGCTTACAATCAAATTCGAATTCGTGGCGAATTAAAGGAATAAGCATTGATAAATTTAACAACTACCCTGTTTACGCCTCGATGTGCATACTTGATTGGAAATTAGCATAAGCGTAATTATATTAGTTCGCTCGGTGCATGATTGTAATACGAGAGAGAGAGAGAGAGAGAGAGAGAGAGAGAGCGAGGCGAGCACACGCGAGCGCGCTAGCGAGATATAATTATTGGGTATTGATTTATTTCGTCGGTCGCCGGCAAATTAAGAGATTTATGCGCGCGTCCAGTTAGGCGACAAAGCAAATAAGAGAGTGGAATACTTTTGTGTACGTGCGCGTATGCGTCTATATATATACGTTTGCATGTGTATGTGTATATGTGCCCCCGTTAATTCATTCATTCGACCACGATTAAAACTCCGATCGACCAAATCAAACAAATCATCGACATCGTACCGTCGAATTATTATTATTATTATTATCATCATCCTCGACGCGTTCGATATCACTTTCAGTTCGATTATGAAATCTCGCAGTTCGCGTGTATTAATTGGCGTATACTTTTGAATATATATATATACACGTGCGCTTAATTTTGCCTACTTTTAACGAGGATCGAGTGACACCTGCAGAGCTCTCTCGACTTTAATTGACGACTCGAGTACGCGAGAAAAATAAATCGTCGTATTAATCAAAAGGCAGGTGGGAGGACGAACCAGCAATATAGATCTCGGTGTAAAAAGAGAAAGAGAGAGAAAGAGAGAGAGAGAGAGAGAGAGGGACAGAGAATGAGAGTTAGCAGAAGACGCTGGTTTCCTCCCTTTTCCTGCAATAGAGAAGTGCGCGCGAGAGAAAGCGAAGTCGGTAATTCAGGCGTATGGCGACGAATACTAATTTACTACATTAATCTCTTTGCACTTCGTTATCTGTCGCTCCGTCTGCCCAAGCGCGCGTGCGCGGGTGGGGAGACAGAGAAGAGAGACTTTTGCCTCGTCTTCTGCGGAGAAGAAGAGAACGATAAAAGGAGAGGGAGGGAACGACTGTGATTAAATATTTCAGTTACTTAATGCACGCGAGCCATATTCCCAAATTAAGCATGAGCTTTGGAATCCCAGCAGCGATTCGAACGACCAAAAGGACTACAACGCATTATTGTTTTTCGGGTGAAAATAATGAATTTTAATAACGCTTCATTGGCTCGATATTCATTATTTATATTAATACGCTCAATTCCTGGAATACCATCAGTTCGGTGCTCGCTTGCCTCGCTCGTATTTGGGACTATTAAATTTATTAAATATTTAAAATTCGGCTAATATTTGAATCTATTTGAAATTCGGTGCATTGAAATTCACCAATTTGTCATTCGCGCAGTGCGCTTGCGCGCGCATTGTACGTGTATGTAAATTGCGGATGGACTCCGAACTGAATGCGGCTCAGTGCTGAAAAATTTTGAGATTATTGCCAATTTGAATTATAGCCTTTCTGAACTCTGATTTATAGTGCAAGTAAAATATTGTTCCCTTTGATGTAGCAGCTTAGCCATATAGTATTTTTTGAAACAAAAGTAGGAAAAAATTGGACAATCGTAACACTCACATTGCATTTTTAACGATAGCTTTTTATGTTATGGATTAAAATTAAAATTGCGAGTGCTTGTTTTTAAAAATTATAAGCATAAGTCATGTAATATATGGTCAGTATTATATAAATAATAATATATATTTATATATAAAAATTATTCTTAAATGTTTAGAGAAGAAGTAGAAATTGCAATGTAACTTTGCAAAATCCATATTTAAAATATTAGATACAAAATATATTTAAAAAAAAGCATATTTTACATCTAATCGTAATCATTCAATTCCGTCACATATATTGTCATTTAAAAAACAAATAAACAACTTCTCTGACATCAAATTATCTAAATTTTCCCCCATAATTAATCAAAAAAGTTATTTCTTTTGGTTTATAACAACGTCAGAACCCGCGATCAAAAACTCAGGGAAACATATTTTCTTATTTTTTTTAATAATAAATTTTCAAAAACTAATTAGAAACTCCGCACCTGACCGGGTACATTTAATTTTGCAAGAAAACCCAGCGCGCAGTAGCAGCAGCAGCGATAAAAAAAGTTCCACCGAAATTACGCGACCCCCTTAGAAGAAACGACCAAAACCCGCACACCGCTATGCGAACTGCCGTGGCAGGGTGAGTTTTCTAAAAAGAGTTCGGACTCGCGCAAGAAGCGGCAGGACGCAACAACGAGGGCGGCGGTTACCACGAAAACCATGTAATTGCGCGTAAGTTCTTTAATGAGATTGAAGTACGATATGAATAAAAGCAGGAAAATGAAAGCACAAGGGAGGAGAAGGAGAAGAAGAAGTAGGAGGAGGAGGAGTAGAACGGGGATTATGCCCGAAAGCGAGACGCTGCCAGACACGCAGAAAGAGACGATCTTCGCCTCTACGAAGGAAACCGCAATAGAGAGAAAGAGAGAGAGAGAGGGAAAGGGAGAGGAACGGTAGAAACGGCGAGCGCGAACGAGGGAACTTCAACGGCGAAGAAAGGAGTGGCGCTCGACTAATTAACATAATTGGAATCACTTTTGCCCATAACGGGCGAGAGACGCGGCGACAAGAAAGTCCCTTCCCTTTCTCTTCCACTGGCCTTCTACTATCCACCGCCACGGTGGTCTGCGAAAAACTTTTTTAAGCAGTTCGCCGCATCGACTAATTTTTCCAACGCTATACAGTAAGACTGAGTGAGTGAGTGAGTGAGTGAGGGTGCGGAAAACTTGTGCGCACGCGATCGCCGGCTGCTGAATCGCGCGCGAGTGCCGTTTATGACGGGGGCTGAAGTAAAAGAGAGAGAGAGAGAGAGAGGCACACTAAACTTCCGGAGCGCGCGTATTATCGCGAAAATTGATAGTTCGGGCCGTTCTGGCGAGTAAGTTTCGCGTAAGGTTGGTATATGGGGTTGAATTACAGTGAGATTGTGAAATTTTTGCGAACTGCGGTCGCTTTACGGCAGTGCCAGTGTTGCTTGGATTTTCGCGGTTTTATAATTAAACCTGCAGGAGTGGAGATTGGATGAGATTATTGGATTCGTGGTATTATTATAGGTGAGAACAAGATCGTATAGAGGCTTGTAAGGGAGTTATTGATTTATCCGTTTCTGATAACGTAAGAGATGTCAATTGGTAATGAGTACTAGCCGTTACGGTTTAGGTACATAAATATATATCTATTCGCGTGAGGCAGTATATATACTTAAATCTAAGGAAAATCGAGGTTGCCTATACGGGGAAAACGTCAATTACTCGATATCCTATTCTTCGTGCACGTATTCATGTACGACCGAAGATATCGGACAAGACGAACGAATTATTATTATACCAAACTGTACACCTTTGTTACCAAACGTATATATAAAGTATATTAACGAGGTACAATCCAAAACCTCTACTTTCAGAAATCACTCGGCGAGAATTAACTCCTATCGGAGGCAAGAGAGATAGATCCTGAACTTGGCAGCAAATTCAGCGCTGATTGCAATTTCAGCAGTTCACCCTCTCTCTCTCTCTCTGTATCTGCGCTCCCCCAGTTTTTTCCCCTATACCTCGTACACACACATACGCCGCGAGCAAATTAACTTATTATTAGCTCGTCCCGATCGCGCCAATAAGCAGGGTAATTAACGAAGATAGATATACACTACCGCGGGTGCTAATGGTACCTCGGTAGGCTCAAATCTCCATTACCGCTCGCGCAGCTTGCGAACCACGCATGTCGCTTTACACTTTGAGAATACGGATTGATTGCTATCGCGCAGTTATATTGCTCCATATATATATGTATATGTATATGTACACAGAGGGCCGTGTAATTTCGGTCTGATTTACTTTGAGCGGAGCGTCCGTTCGCGCGCGAGCGCTCGCGTATAGGCCGATTAGTATTGATATGTGCCTTTGTTTGTCTCCCGATGCTCGCACTTCCTGCTCTGGTATATAGAGCTGAGATTGTCAATCTATATATATGTATAGGGTCGATCTGAGGATCTGTGGCAATGATATGGTTTCCCTGCGTACTCGTGGTGGATATAGGATTATGTGGTCGATAAGGCATGAAGAGAGGTCGAGTGAATTTTGTTAATTAATTGATCGAGAGGTGGATAATGGTTGTGATTAATATTGTTGAATGTATATCTAGAGTTTTGTTGGACAAAAGGAGAGTATTTTTACGGTTTGTCTTTTTCGAAAATCCCTTTGTCGATGGAATAACGTGTGTAGTAAAATATTCAGATTGAAAGGTGGAAGATATATATATAAATGGAGTGGGCGAAAATTTAAATCGAACTTGTCACGTGTCTATCGATAGGACGGAACGTTTGTTGAGTTTGACTATACGTACGTACCTATATGCAGAAAATGCAAGTATAAAACAGAAATGGTACGGGCGTGTGGAAGGATTTTTCGAAAGAAAATATAGAATACGTTACTGTACATATATAAATTTTTACGAATATTGTTATTTATTTTATCGTTGATAAAGTAAGTTATAATATTAATACAATTTTCGTAAATAAAATTTTATTTTATAATATCTCGAATTGTTTAAAACATATAATTATTTTTGTTTAATTTAAACTTTGGTATCATTGCAAATTAAGTCATTTCTGTATTATAATAGTTGCACACGATTCCATAGTCATAAATAAATGTTAATACGACAAGCAAAATAAAAACGACCTCAACTTGTTAAACTCCGAGTTACGATCCTCATCCTAATTACGGAGGAAGTTTTTATGTTCATCAATATAGGCGAGACGAGTTTATTATCGAGAATCGCGTGGACTTGTCAGCCATTAGGTTAGATAAAGTCTGGAGGCCAATATTTCTTTTTTAATGACGGCAATAATGTGCGTTCATTAAAAAAAAAAAAAAAAAAAATTACTCATACAACTTTCGAGGATATAAATTATCCTTTGACTCTTCCGTTTCTGCCAGTAAAATAATAATTTCCAAACGCATGATATATTATATATATATATACAATGTTTCAGAACGATAATATATATATCAAATTGTCGTAAATTATAACTCGTAGTATAAAAATAATTAATTTCCAGATTACTTCTAAATATACGCAATCATTTTGTGTCAAACGACACGTCTTTATCTTATCCTCCTTAATTTTCAGAATGCCACAAATTTTTTGTCCCACCACATTAAGATAAGCTGACTGCACGGTCAAAATACACACATATACCAGAAATACTTTCTTTCACTCAAATTTATTGAATTAGTGACCAAATTCAACGGTTATTTATAATGCAATTAATTTTCTCTCCTTCGTGGCACATCAGCCAAATCAAATATTATACATAACCTCGAGAACCACACACATCCACAACCAATACACAATAAATAACTCTGTACCTAACCGAGTTAACCCACACCGTCGTCGCAATCATCCGGGGCTTTTCGTCCAAATCCAAACAAATTAACAACCTACATCGCTACATATATATATATATATATATATATACATTAAAACATATTAGCCTCGCTCTCGCAGCCGCCACCCGGTCATTGAAAAGACATTGAATAAAGAGCCTAATAGCCGTAGTGACTATACGCAACAGCAGGAGCAGCAGCATCGTTCACCTATATGTGCAACCCGCGAGGCTAAAGCTCTCTCTCTCTCTCTCTCACTAGCACGCGGACGCGCGCGTAGTTCAACAGGGACTTTAAAGCCATAAACCCCGATTAGTTTGGTGAAGTGGTTTAGCGGGCCTTTGGGAATCGCCGTCATAAAACTGTCTCTCTCTCTCTCTCGCTCTCTACACTCCCTCACGCGCGCGCGCGAATCTCGAGGTTTTGGTTGAGCCCATGCGAAGAGAGAGAGGGAGAGGAAGCTTTACGATATACTCGAGCTCGCAACTTTTGTCTCCACAGACCTGTTGAGCGGTGAGAGCAAGCGAGAGAGATAGAGAAGTATATGTATGTGTACGTACACCTATACGTGGATATAGATAGCGAGGCGATAGAAGCGCGCGTGCGGGCGTATAAGCGTCAACGCGCTCGCATTTGCATTTTTACCGTCTAGCCATCGCGTTTAGTATCCCCGAAGACTACAGCCCCTGCGCGCTACTAGAGAGAGAGAGAGGGGGAGAGGTTGGCTTGTTTGTGGAGTATAACGTGCGTGTGTATGTATGCAGGCATCGAGTATATATACGCTACGCGTGCTTAGACGAGGAGTTGTGGTATGGCCACGCGCGCGAGAGCGCGGAAAATAGAGTGCGTGCGTGGTGAGGCATTGTTTTCGCTAGTCTTGTCGTACATGCGTGTTTTTTTTTCTAGGGAGTAGCGTATGTGTCCCGAGGGAGATTTTTGAACGCGATGCGGTATATAACTTTTAAGCCTGCTTGACTTGATGCGGCTTGATGAGTGGGATGGTGATTTTTTTTAAATAGATGGTGGGTTGTTGGTAAGGTAACGGTGGGAATGTGTGTGTTTTTTATTTAACGGAGATTCGGTTGTTTTGTTAAGATTCACTTTATATTGTTTGGATTGTTTACGAAATATGGGGTTGAATGATTTTGAGGAAATACTGAAAAATGGTGGTTAATATTGCAGTGTGTAATGTATCAGTTTGGATAGAACAACTTAAAATTTTAGGAGTTATATTATTATACAATCTATGTTTTACATTATGAATTCAACTTTGAATATCACACTTTTGCATAATATATGAAAAAGTATTGAACTATAGTATACAATAGCACATTTCATAGACATCTGTCGTAAATAAGGTCGCGTTAAATAATAGATTTTATAATATTAATACAAAATAATGGAACAAGTAGTATTTTGCAATTTTGCAGTGACAATGTTGGACGTGAAACTGACAATATTGTAAATATTTAATTGATATTAATATTTGTTTAGTTAGATTATATAAAAACAGATATATTTTAATTTAAAACAGTTTATCAATGCTGAATAATAAACGCCATCTGCACGTATTTCTGATATAGATATCTAATAGCAAATAATTAAACATTCAATTAATCATCAAAATAATTCCAGTACATTTTACAAAAAACCTAATAATTTTTTGACATTTTCATTATACAAGCTTTATACATAAAAAAAATTAACCAACACCTCCGTATAAAACTATACAATCTACATCGATACCAAGATCACTTCCTACCTTTATTTTTCAAATCACCACATCGACTTCTCTCCAACCTCACCGCGGAAGGAAAAAAAATTAATCCCCTCGCTTTCTCTCTCTCCTTTTGATCCCCGAAAATTTTCCCATCACGAGCCGAAAACGCGATATCGAATGCAATGAGAGAGTGAGAGAGAGAGAGGGTATATAACGCACACCAGTGCGAACCCGTCCAACTGAAACCACAACGAAGGTCCAGCCAAACAATCGCGGCTCGCAGACCAAAAGAAAAACGAGAGTTAACTCGGAATGCGAAAACGCGCGCGCGGGAAAGAGCTCTACTCTCTCGCACGCGCGTGCGCGTGGATATTATTCGAGGGAGAGAGAGAGAAAGAGACAATCGAGAGAGTATAGTCGGTATGGTATATATACATATAGTCAACGCGCGGCATCGTTTGATCGCGGTAGAATCGACTCTGGACTCGGGGGTTGACGTTGTTCTCTTTCTCTCTTTCTCCCTCGTTTTGGCCCACCCTGCGGACCACGAACTTTTCTCTTGCTCTCTTTCTCTCCCACGGCTACGGGCACACTCGTTTGTTTTCGCAGGCGGCCGCAGGAGCTTCTTCTATGCGCGAGACCGAGAGAGAGAGAGAGAGAAAGAGAGCGCGGACGTGGCAGTGACTAATTATTTGGGGTGCGCGCGACCGAGCGAGCGAACGAAAGAGAGCGAGTGAGCTTCGTTCGCGATCTTTTCTCCTCCTCCTTCTCCTCTTCTTCTCATTCTCTCTCTCTCTCTCTCTTCTCTTCGTCTGCTGTGCTCGCCTTGCCGCTCGCTCGCGCGAGCTGCGCTGCGGGACTTTTTTTGCTCGCTTATTTTTCCCCACGACTGCATTTCTGCGAGGAGAGAGAGAGAGAGAGCCAAACGAAACACTTATATGGACTTCGTCACCGCGCTCTCCGGGTTATATACCGCTACGCAGCCATTGTTTTGCCACCGGTGTAGAGTCGCTCCCGGTCGACTCTCTCTCTCTCTCTCTCGCTCTTCGCTCGGACTATTAGCAATTCAAATTGGCGGCAATTTTTTGAGCGCATTTTTGACCTCCTGTATCGGCCTCCTCTCTTTGTGTCCTCGCGGGCTCTCTCTTTCTCTCTCTCTCTCGTTCTCTTTCTCCTTCTTTCTCGTTTCGCGAGCGCGCCGAAACCTCGTCGTCCTTATTAAGCCCGCCCTCGCCGTACTAAGCACTCTCTTTCTCTCACTCTTTCTCTCATTCCCTCCTCTCTCTCTCCTTTTCTCTCTCTCTCTCTCTCTCGACTCACCGCGATAATAATTGGTCGGCTACCGGCCTTTTACTAGAGTTATTATGGTGCGCGCGTGTACATACGTACGCGCCGAGGAATTTTCTTCCTCCACCTGATGAAAAACCAGAGCCCGAGTATCTCTCTCTCTTTCTCTTGCTTCTTCTTACGCACGGATATACTCGCGTGTATATATGTATATATATGTGTACACTCGAGAGCATGCTCTCTATGGGAGGCGAGCGCCTTCAAGCGAAGGAGAGTATATATATATATATATGTACGCTCGAAGCGGCTTTCTTGCTATACGATCGTCGTCAGGGTGCAGCATTGAAATTCTGCTGATGCGCGTAGGATGAAAATTCATAGCTACCGAATGTTTGGAATTTTTGGCATTTTTGCAGTTCTTTTTTTTTTCTTTCTTATTTCATTCGCCCCCGTGATTCGAGTATGCAGTGTTTCTCTAATTTAATGGTATAATATCCCGAATTCTAGAAATAACTGTAGATAATACGCGATTTTGATGAAAACTTGTTCATTGCAAATCAAGCGTTATCAACTCACTGGAAAATCAATCGCACGCAAATTAATTCAAAGGATCGATAAAACTAGAATGCTTATAATATAAGGATGGGGCTATCGTATTAATCGAGTAATAATAATTACACGAAATTCAACCGAACTCAGCAATTATTCGCCTTTGTAATATGCTTTTAAAGCAGAAACTTGTACGCAACATGCGCACACCCGGTCGCTTCTCTCTCTCTATATATATATATGCACGTGCGTATTAATGTCAGAATATTCGGGGGGTGAGTTCGTTTTCCCCTATATTAATTATATAAATTAATAGACAGGTCACTCAATCCGCTTACAGCTTAACGTTGGGCCTCCATCGTAAATACGCCATGTATACAGCGCGGTATGTGGACCGTGCTATTGCATCCTCAGAATCTACTGCGATGCGTCGAGTATATGAGCGATCGGTATAATATTTGTAAATGATTTGTTTGGGTGTTTTTATTTTAATTAGATTGAGTCATATAGTCTGATGTTTGTAAAAAAGTTTAATTCATTTAACGTACTGTATTGGATTTGTTGATATTTCATATCTCAAATATTTGAAATTTTCAATATATGATTGAGAAATTCGCGGTAAAAGTTGTATTGTGCAATTCTACGAATTCAAATAATATATAGCGGTGATATGAATGTGAAACAGTTTTTCATTTATGCGTGATTAATTAAAATGAATATTTGTATTTAATACATAAAATAGCGAAGTACCTCCCTTGCTAATGTTCGGTCGGTTTATACCTTTCTTGAATTTAAATTCTAAATATTTTTGAAAATAACAAATTTAAATATTATAATATATATTTTTATTCGATTATTCATAGTTTTATTCATCTTGTTCTCGGGTGTATTGTATCATGAGATGGTAGGTACTAAAGATATTAAAATATTTTATTTTTGAATTTTTTTTCGTCATATTTTTTTCTAAATGAATAACTAATTTTTTGTTATATTATATACTTTGTTTTAAATATTTGATGAGATATTCTAAAATAATATAATATTCTTATAATGTTACACACACATTATAAGAATATGATGTTACATTTTAGAATGCACTTATGCGAAATTGGTACTTTCGGCTTGCTAGGGAAAAAATAGATTTTTCATATCCATAATGACTTGACTATGTTATATTCTTGAAAACATTACATCGAAGAGCTTTTAATTAAGAATTGCGCATCTACCAAATACCATATATGATTTCTTTCACCCGCGAAAAACTCTCTGCAACTCCATTCCAACATCTCGCATGTATGCTCTTGACTCTCTGGAAAGCTATATGTATACATCTATATACATCACCGCAACTTTCATTTCAGCTCGCGACCACGTCACACGTGGGTCTTCACCGTCCTCCTCCTCCTCCTACACACACATATACCTTCTCTCTTCTAGAACTCCGCACCTATAGTACATATCTTCACTACTCTAGCCCTTCCGCAACACGAAGCCTTGCATCATCATCATCGCTTCGGTTCGGTGTACTTTGTGCGCTAAACTCGATGACGGGGCCAAAACTTACTATACACTCTGGCCGCTCCTTATTACGCCGACTCGGCCGTCTTTGTGAGGTGCTTGCACGCGCGTGTAGAAGGTTAGGGGGGACGGGGTTGCAGGTTAAATTCGATCGGCTATAGGCGTCACTGTTATCGGCAGTCGTAGACCGATCCTTAATTAAGTTAAGCCCCTAGCCAGCACTCGTGTATATCCTTGGTACCGTTGTCGGTATAGGGAGGAAGAGGAGTAGGAGAGAAACTATCCCTGATTGCCTTGTTAAGCCAACAGGTTAGCCTCGCGAGAGTGAGAGAGAGAGAGTGAGTGAGAGAAGCATCGATCTGCACTAGGTCGACTTGATAAGGGTTGCGCCTCCCTGCCACTGACAGATTTATCGCGCGAGTGCTAGAGGCCCGATGTCGAGTTGTGCGCGCGCGAGCGAGCGAGCGGCTAAGGAACGGATGAACATAGGATGGGCACCGTTCTCCACATGTGTGTCTGTATATAGTATATGTATATATGTGTGTACGTGTGTGTTATACCTCAAACATGTACGTTGCTGAGGGTTAGAGTTCCGTTCGCTCGTATTCTTCTTTTTTTCTTCTTCCTTTCGTGAGGAGGAGGTATAACCGTTTCCCATTTCGAAAGTGTCGATAAAACAAACGCTTAGTCGCCCGAGCGCCTGAGGGTAGTAGAGAAAGAGAGAGAGAGAGAGAGAGAGAATGCGCACAGGGTGACGTTGCGAAAAAAGTTTCAGAGGCAAAGGAGGAGGAGGAGGTTGAGGGTGATCGATAGAATAGTTTGCGGCGATGGACGAGAGGAAAGTGAAAACGCCGCTGGTGGAAATAGATTTGTTATTGCTATGTTGCGAGTATGGGGGACCGAGGATATAATGGAAGTGTAGGGGATGGGGGAGTTACTTTTTAAATGGTTTCTGCTTGTGATTTGGTTTATCAGGGTTGGAATTGCGTGGGGAATTTTTTGCTGTCTATAATTTGGTGAATTATCAACGAGGAAGTGTAGTTATCGGGATGAGATGGGATGCGAGTGGGGAAGACGTTTTATTAATTCATTATATGTAGTACGTGCTGCGGACGATAAATTAGACTGAAGAGTCGATTGATTTCCCATAGATTGATTTCTATGCTCACAGAGTGGCTGAGGGGCTGCATGTATATACAAGCGGGATTATATTGCAAGTTGCATGGCCTGCGTGGGACATAATTTCAGTCAAACGCCCAAACTTAGACCCCTAACTTGACACCGTAAACACACGGTAACGAGCTGAATTAGATGCCGTCCTATATAGGTACTCTACTAAATATGCTGAATATCGATGTTGGTGGTATAAACCGTGTTATTACTTTATTTTCGTCATTCACCGATGTATTTATGGAAACGTACTTGGAAGTGTTGATATATTTTTATTTTTATCGTTGGTAGATATTTGCTTATTAATTATGCATCAAGGTATTTATTGCACATATACAATAATAGTATAAATGTAAAAACCGATACTCTCAGTTAAAAAAATGTATACAAATTATTTGTCTATGTCGAAGTATAAATGGAATAATTTATTTTCCTGTAATAGGTGTAACAGAATTTCTAAATTGACGCACAAATTGTATACCTCCACTATTTGAAAGTGAAATCGTTTTTTTTTTATCATGTTAAAAATTTAACAACTTTAATGTAAGTCAAATTTCTAGATAATTATATCAGTTTTGGATAGTATACTGCGCGTATAACTTTATTCGATAATCCAAAAATCTTTTTAACAATGTGACGAAGGGATCCTTAAAAGTTATCCCTGCTATGAGCATAGCCATAACGCGCCTCTTACTTTTTGAATCTTCAACTTTTCCAAATCTTTTTCGCGTATGCAAATACGCTAAACTCTCAACTGACAGTTCAGTATGCTACTTGCCGAGCTTTTGGCTCGCTTCCGCGCTAAAGGTTATAACTTGGCCATTTCTAAGATGAGAATTTGAAATCAGAATAAAATTGAATTTTCTCCTGTACATCATGGCTTGATTTAAAGTTTCAACGAAACGTGTATATTTTTAATATATCCAACATATCTGTTAAACACGTTTAGCCATTTATGAATATAATATTTTAAAGTTATAAATAATATAATATAAATAATTATTCACTAAATAATGCTAATAACAATACGTATACCTATACCTCACAACGAATCCACATTACGAATAAAATTGTTGCTGTCACCCATAGCAAAAAAAAAATTATGATTAAAATCTCCCCTCCCTTTATATATACCATCAATTTCTTTTATCGTCGCTCCAGTCCAAGAAAAAAAACCAGCAACGGCACCTCCTAGGACTTTACCGGGACTTAAGCGAAAGTCATGTGTCCAAAAGCGAGGAACGAGACCGAGCACCGGAAAAGTAAAAGATACTGCAGAGGCATACGGTGCGTCCTCAAAAAAAGAAAAGAACAAAAAAAAAACACAGAAGAAGAAGAAGAATAAGTAAAAGAAAGGTCGAGAAGAGGGAGAGAACTGTGAGCGAAGACGCGAACAAGACGACGAGGAATAAAGAGGAAAAACGGAAACGTTCTAGCGCGCGCGAGCGAGCGAGCGACTGGAGGAATAAAAGGGAAACGCGCTGGCATTCTGCAGCGTTCTCGCGCCAAACGCATAGGAATAAGAGAGCTGTCGATGTAAATCTGTCCGGTGCGCCTGGCAGTTTGAGCGCGTTCGGCGAGTTCGGCGCGCTTTCCCTCTCTTCTACCACCACCACCACCTTCTCCTCCTTCTTCTTCTCCGTCCAAATAATGTCTCTCGCCGTATAGAAGGAAGACGACGACGACGACAGCCGGACGCGCGCGAGACAGAGAGAAACGCGAAAAGCAAGCGGGCACGCGGGGGTTGGGTAAAAGAGATAAAACGAGCGCGGGTGTGGGGGGAGGGCGTTTGTACGCTGCACACCTGCATAATGCAACCGGCGTAGCTACTTTCCGAAATGAAAAATGGAGTAGTAGCACCCGGACTGGATGCTTGCGAACTATATACCCTAGCGCTGTAAGTTTCGACGTTATGTCGGCAGCGAGCGTTACTTATTTAACTTTAGTTGCCGACTGCGCTGTTGCCGCCGCCGCCGCCGCCGCCGCCTCTCTTACTTTGAGAGCAAGAGACGACGACGACGACGACGCGGCATGCGCGCTCGCTCGAGTCTGAGGAATGAAACGGACAGAGAGAAGGGAGAGAGAGAGAGAGTAAGCTCGGAAATGCGAGAAGATGGAGAAAGGACGCGATGTAAATAGAATTACCCCTTCGCCTCTGCGCTCACGCGCGTACTCGCGAGTGAGCTTTTCTTCGACGGCACGACGACGACGACGACGATTTCCGGACGTTTGAGAGCAGCAGCAAGCGCGGCAGCAAAGACGACGGTATAGCGGCCGTGGCTTGTTGTTTTGGGCCGCCTTAATCTTGGATTCTTTTCATTATTTGATGAGGCCTTATACGGCGTTCCGCGCGAATGCGAAAGTGAGTCGCCCGGGCCCTCGAGTGAACGAACGAGTCTCTCTCTCTCTCTCTCTCAAATAATTACGAAGGGCTGGGAGAGCTGTTTTTTCGGGTTCCCAGGGAGCTTTTTACAACGTGCGTCGTCGTACGTGTAGATGTATGTATGTAGAACGCTTGAATATTTATCGATAGGCGTACGAGGATCGATTGGATTCATTGGATTTTAAGAATCATCTGATACGTACATTTTAATATACATCCAGGAAGGTTATAAACTTTAATAAAAACTATTAAACCAAAATCTACGATTACATTGAAAGCTCTTTCGTTATATATAATAATATTAAATTATATATGAAGAAATCAAACCACGTACACCGTCTCCTCTATAAGAAATCATCAAACAAAGTACACCCTCCTATACCATGGTCCGGATTGCGTATATATATACCACCATCCCATATTTTTCCTTAATCTAGCAAACCCAAGCTACGCTGCTATACTACCACCCTGCAGACGTTTTCCTTAGAGAGAGAGAGAGAGAGAGGCAGACGAGAGATCACGCGCAAGCTGCAGCAGCGTCTCCCCGCGCGGCCGTTTCATAAGTGCCCCCGCCACCCGCGCTAGTTTCGATCGGGTCATACCCCGCACCCATCTACCTGCTCGCCTGCCTGGGGAATTGACTGGCCAATCCATTAAGCCGACACTGTTTTCGGCTCTCCGGCTCGCTCGCTCCGCCGGACACACGGACTTCCTCTCTTGCGTTATTAAAGTTAGTATATATATAGCAGGCGCAGTAGCAGCAGCAGTGGAATCCAGATTTGCGCAGGGGCGATCGGTTCGCCTGCGTATATATATATATACTACTACTGCGCAATGGTATTAGGATATCTCTCTTTGGATTATTGATTGTTATGTGTGTGTATATAGGGTGGTTGTGGTGTATGTATACAGGGAAAGTCTATATACTTTTAGATTAGACGGTGTTATTGGTTGTCTTTTTTGGATTATTATACAACATAAGCATATATAAAGATTGCGAGTCAATCATGCGTGAGAGTTTCTTTTGAATTGTATACATAGATATAGGGTAATAAATGTCGAGTAGCGTATCATCCGCTTACCGAATTTGCTCATAAAATGTCAGTACACTCAGGGTATATTGCGCGTACATATATGTTAAAGCTAAACCGCGTCCGTCGTGATATAGCGACATTCATCAACCGTTTCGCCCGCGAATTCTAAACTAAAAATGAATCGTTCGCGACCGCGTTCAAGAGATTATAAACATTCTCGTGTTAGCGATGAGTTTAATGCTTCGTATATAGCTCTGGAATCGTTAGTCGTAGATTAACAATCGACAAACAATTCGTAAATTCGATCAGTTAGATAAATATAAATAGATATTGATTCTCAACCAAATATTATAGGTATTTAAAGCAAATTATTCTACAAATATCCTTATTCAGATTAAATTATTAACCGAACGTATAAGCTTCTCAAATATTAAACAATTTCAACGATTTTCACTAATTTCGCTAATATTCCTTTCAATTTCAATTCGTTTCATCATCAACGATATATATATGCAGCTTAACCACATAAACATAGTCTTAGCCACTTCCATAATGGCACACTTCTAGGCTCCCTTCGTCTCTCCCTTTCCAAGCAACACATAACAGCCGAGAATAATCGAGTCGGTTGCCTTAATCGCGCAACTCTTAACAAATAACGCGCCTCGTAGAAGTGCTCGCACGAGAAAGAAAGCCACCGCTGTGAAAGTTTGCCCTGTACGGTTTGGCCATCTCTTGGTTTCTTCTTCTCCCCTCTCAGCTCGTTCTCCCTCTTCGTTCGTTCGTTCGCGCAAGTGCATGAGGAAGGGATCTGCAAGAGGGAGAGAGAGAGAGAGAGAGAGCATATAGGAGAGAGTCGAAATGCGCGATTCAAGGCATGGCTTTATCGCTTTCTTTTGTTACAGTTACTTTTATAGTTCGGTGAATCCTATCATAAAAACCATATAAGAACGCCTCGCACACACACACATACACATACGTGTATATGTATACATATATATATATATACACACACTTTCGGAATATGACATCATCTTCTCTGCCACCCTCTTGCGTACAGAAGAGAAAAAAAACGTCATCTGCTAGGGGTGGGAATCGATTTCGCTTTCTCTCTCTTTCTCTCTCTCTCTCTTTAGCGTAAAAAGAAGGAAGAAGTGCTAGCTAGCCTTACAGTTCTCTACCATCTTTTCTCTCCCTCTCTCTCTCTCTCTCTCTCTCTCTTTCACTCTTGCCCGATGGGAAAACGTTGTATTTCTCGACGTAATACATCCCTGCGGCACGAGAAGAGAGAGAGAGAACTACACGCAGACAATGGTCGTAAGCGCGAGTCCAGAGAAAGAGAGTATAGACGAAGAAGAGAGAGAGAGAGAGAGAGCGAAAGAGGGAATCGAGTTGGACGTCGTAAAGAACGTTGGCGCCGAGGCGAAATCAGTTAAAGGGAGATGAATTATTTACCCCGTGGGAAGAATAAAGTAGCATCCGACGCGCCGCCGCCGCACCCTTGGCAAAACGCGCCGTAACTGCAGCAACCGTCCCGCAAGTGTACGTGTCTCTGGTTCTATATTGTATTATATATATCTATATACATGTGAGAGCAACCAGAACCGAAAGCTTCCTTCTTATATATATATACATCTCGAGGTTCTCATTCCGTTACCGCACA
Source organism: Torymus tubicola (assembly GCA_035583055.1). NCBI lineage: Eukaryota > Metazoa > Arthropoda > Insecta > Hymenoptera > Torymidae > Torymus > Torymus tubicola. Next base: position 16,601,656 of record JAWWEQ010000045.1, read on the forward strand.
GCTGGCGACGTCGTCTCTTTCCGCGCGGCTTTCTTTGCTCACCGATTGTTTTTCGTTTGCTACCATTGAGGCGCGCGTAACGTCGCTCTCGCGGAAGTTCGATGCTTTACTCGTTGCTATACTAGTAGTGGTGTAGTGCCCGGTAGGTATCATTTACCAGCCTCGTCGTTGCTGCTGCTGCGCTTCCGGACTGTTGAGACAAATCTCTCAAAGTGGAACAACTGCAGTTTATATAGGAGGGTAGAGAGGGAGTGTTTGCTCTCGTGAGATAAGCTGCGTTGAAAGCTCTTTTAAATTACGGATTATCAATAACACTCCGAGTGTTTTTAGTGAATATGTATTAAATATATAAACAATGTACTTTTTCGATTGTTGTTATATATATATATATATATATATATATATATATATATACACATATATATACACACACGTATATTGGCAATTGGAGGTAATTAGTGCCTTCGGGGAATTATGTTAAGGCTATCTTCTGTCGGTGGTCCATTACACCCATCTATGTTATGTCCCTATATATGTTAACACGAGTGCCATTATACGTCAATATATATATATATATATATATATATATAGTAGAACGTTACATCATTCAATATTTCGCTCGTTTTACGCTTTTATCTTACAACACTATATTATGCTATAAAATTATTACAACTCACCCTACACTCAAAACCTTCACAAAGTACCTCATCTTACATATAAGATTCTCATCCCTATACCCATACCAAAACCCTCGAAAAACTATCAATACACCTCCCCCACTGTATATCCACTTTTCCTCTCAGCATCTCGATACCTCCTCCTCCTCCTCCTCCTCCTACGCCTCTTCAACGCGGCCCTCAGGGACCCTACATGTGCAAATTGCATCATCGCTCTCTCGCGGCCGTCTGTTTACCGCACGTGAGCGGAGCGAACGCGCGCGCGCGACCACGGCGATACATCATCGCTCTTGCGCTGCCGCACGCACGCGTAAGCGCGACCGCAGCGGCAACGGCGCTAAGGGTGCCTATTACCAAGAGGGGCCGGGCAGGCTTGATGATTGAGGGAGGAGGGGACCTTCCCGGGGCGTACTATCGACGTGTTCAAGACTGAGATGTGTGTATATATGTATATATACATATATCTATATGTATATATACTGTTAACGAGCATCTCCCATATGTGTATATATACGTATATGTACTCGAATTCGCGCGTGTATACGTGTACAGCTTCAGTATTCAATAATCTCTCTCTCTCTCTCTCTCACCGGTCCTCTCTCTTTCTTTCTACCTTGGCCTCTCCCACGGCATGTAGATGCCTTATACACAGAAAGAGAGAGAGAACGGGTGTGTGTGCCGAAAAAGGAAAGTCAGGCGGTACGATCCAAAAAGCCGCGGATTACTCCCTAAAAACCCCCCGGCGGGAGCAAGAGAAAGAGAGAGAGAGTGGGCCCTACCGTATTAATATGGATATCGCGCACTTGACTCCATCTAAGGATCTACCGCGACGTATAGCCCGGTCGGCGCGTGCCAAAAAGTGCCACCAGCGCGCATGCATGCATCGTGCACTCGTGAGAAGCAAGCGCGTATACACCTGGACTCGTATATATATATATATATATATACATATATATACGTATATATACGCACGCGCGATCGTTCGCTTCGCGTTCTCTCTCTCTCTCTCTCTTTCTCTCTCATACGGTAGCGGTGTGTGCACGGCGGCCGAGCGGTTTTTCAAGCGTCGACCCTCCTAAACGGGCGAAGTCAAGGCTGCCTCTAAATGGTTATCCCCCGCGCGCGCGAGCGAGTAAGAGAGAGAGAGAACGGAGAATAGCCGGGAGGACACACAAGAGGAGGAGAAGAAGGAGGTGGAGGAGGAGGAGGAGGAGGAGGGAGTGACGCGAGGCGCGCGCGGACGCACGCACGCAAGCAGCGAGGAGTGCAACCGGGACACACGCACGCACACACATATCTCTCTCTCTCGCCCGCTGTGGAATTCGCTCCGGCATTTCATTGCTTTATTATCGGTAATGGGGATTTTAAATTGCCGAATTAGCGAGTGATGCCTGCGCGCCCGTCTATAATACTCCGCACACGCACGTGCGTTGCGACGTTTGATTTTCGTATATGTATGTGTATGTATATACGCGATAGAGGTATATAGTGTATATATATGTATGTATGCATACAGGGTGTCTGTAGTAAAAGTCGGATGAATTAATTTATTCGAAGGTTCAGGTGCAGTGGAGTCGGACGAGTTCTCCGATTTGTTTGGAGGAATAAAGCGTGCGGAATTATGTATGTGTGTGTGCGTGTGTGTATATATATATATATATATATATGGTGATAAAGACGCTTTATTACGAACGAATGGCGCGAGCAATCGTATTTGGTTGCGGGGACTGTGTGGCTTTAATTGGCATGGCATAATTAATATGGCGCGATGTTTCGGTGTATATATATTGAAATGATTAAAAATTTTTTTTCGACCGCGAGGAAGACGATACAAGGTTGCAAGAGTATATATATATATATGTAAGTCGCAATGTAAAAAAAGCTCATATATACGAAGCGAAGGAGAAACAAAGTTATAATTGACGTATTTTCGTGGAATGCGAAACTGGCGTGCCGTTTTAATTCGCGAGGGTATATATATATATATACACATACAGCTAATGAAATGTGCGATAACGTGAAATTCGAAAAATTCCAGGCACATATAATAGGTGTCTGATGTGAGTGGTCGAAAGATCGTTCAATACAATCTCTTGAATGCTTCTTTATATATATATGTATATATAGATCTAGCTTTTAGGAGAGTTCGAAAGTTTGATTGTGAAAAATAAAAACTATAAGAAAGTGAAGTAAAACGAAGATTATTTGCGCGCGAGAGAAGAACGTATAAGGAGGGTGGAGGGGTAAAGAATAAGAGCGCACGTACTAATCAGCGAGGGATCTTTAGAGAGGAGAACGGAAAATCGTAAATAGAGCGGCTTTGTGTAATGAACTAAGTTTTATAAGACCTCTGGCCTTGTGTGAGGTGAAAATTAAGTCAAGTAAAATTAAGCTTCGAGTATCTGCAATGCTTTTCGTTTAAATTTCTATGCTACTTTCAAGTCTCGTAGACTACGAGTATCTTGGATTTTCGCGTTAAATTTGTTGTATAAACAACGGGGTTATATTGACGTGCTCCCTTAATTAAAATTCTTACACTGTAATTGGCATATTTACAGCAATTAGCTAAAAGCATTTACCGTTTTATTAAAGCTAAAGCTGTAACTTTTTAACTGCGCAATTGAATAAAATAAAGTATTTCTGGTATTCGCATTCTGACGATAACGCGAACGTGATCATTGCCACCCAGAAGAAAACTTAAAAAGCAAAAGACTACAATAATTTAATTGCTACAACGATTTTTCAAATAGATATAAGGTAAGTTAGGGTAATTTGGCCACTAAGTTGATTTGGCTACTTTTCTAGTTCTCTATATTTCCATGATATCGGAAAGCTTAAATAACCAATGTTTTCGTTGACAGTTGCAGAAGAGTAACGTGGTTTGTAAAGTAAAAAAGGAAGTATAATATTTCGGTGATAGTAATGTCTAACAAAATTCCTCTGAAATTTATAAAAGTAAAATACTTTCGCGTCTATCCATCTCCATTGCCCAGGTTTCGGGAAAGGATATGATTTTAGATATGTATAAAATTTATCAAGATTGTGTTCACGAACAACGCCTTAGATTAACGAAATATGATAAGCATAAGCCATTTATTTGTGTCTTTTATGAAATGTCTCTCATAAAATGAATTACGATGTCCGAAAAATTTTTACTTATTATACTTTATTATTGGGTCAAAACGTACATTTTATATTTTTGCACCCTTCAACACAAGCACGTCATCTCTGGGAGTTCCTTTTTTTTCTTGGTAGTATATTTAGCATACTTTTAGGTGATTAAATTGCCTTAATAAGTTACCTTACTTTAAAAAGAAAATCTTCCCCACACAACAATACTCAAACCGTCATCTAAAAACTATCTCACCGCACATATGCGACGAATCAACGTCTATACGTTATCAGCGCGCCTCCATATAGTGCTTGCAAATCGATCAAACGCGTCGCCTCTATAACACACCTATATACGCACGCATATACGAGCCACAATCGACGTTCACTCGGTCGCTCGCGCACAGAGAGACAGAGAGACAATCCAGTGCAGTACACGCGCTCGCTCCCCGTATACACATTGTTCTATTACTCGCTAACATAAGCGCGCGCGCGGGGTACGCGCGTTGCTGCTGTGCCCCTCCGCAGCGCGTCGAATTCCCAGATTAACGTAAACGCATCAATTATAGAAGCCACATTTCCTCTCTCACTCACTTACTCCTACGTATAGAACTTGCCGAGACGCGGGACATTGCTTTCGACTCCGCCCTGCGGTGCAGCGACGCGATCACGCGTCCCTCGAGAGATTCCCTCTCTCTTGCGAATATATATAGTTCTCTTCTCTCGCAGCTCGCGTTATAGGTTGAGATTCGCGCGAGCTCGTCATTTTTGAGAGGATACGTGCAGCTTTGCATATAGGGTGTAATATTGAATTACGAGCAACGTCTCGTTAACGGACTATTAGAAGCGACTGGTACCGGGATGTAGTAGGGGGGCGAAGGGAAACGGCCGATAGTAGTAGAACCCCGCGCGCGTACCTATAGTCGTTGTTGTATACGTTGGAAGGCTGTTATGTTCTCGTTTGCGGGCGGCGCGCGAACGATGCGCGAGGATCGGGTCGGCGAATTGATGGGCCTTTCCGGCGGTTTCGGGGGGAGCTGAAAATGTAGCCGCGGCCGAACGTTGCTGCTGCTGGCTTGTGCGCGTATGTATATTTGCGAGGAGTAGTAAATGAATACAAGTGTTGATGATTAAATACTGGTACGGAGAGTATATTGAATGTCGAGTAAAAAAAAAAAAAGAGGAAAATTTACGCGTGAATAGAGATGGAGGGATATTGTTTTGGAGTTTTGTTTGTGAAGTTTTGAGGGTTGGATTTTTTTTTTAAATTTGTATGTGCGTTTTATTTATTTCTGCGTACTGTCTTATATTTGTGGAGTAATTAAGCATTTCTGATATAAAATTTACGACAATGCTATTAATTAATGCTATACATAAATTACCTACATTATAAATTGTAAATATTAAAATTTGTTTCTCATTTGGATGTGATTCTAGTATACAAACAAGTATAGTATTCACCTTAAGCCATAAAATTATCTAAATAATAAATAGCTTATCGTTAACGTTTTTACCAGTGCAATTGTTATTACATTATCTGTTATGGGGAAAACATTTGTGGAATTATTTTTTAATACAGAAGCCGGATATGCAGTAGGATTATTTTAATACTTGTGGGTATTATAATACCATTATATTTGTGAAAAATTTAAGTACCGATCGCAGTGACATCTACCTGATTCTAACGGAAGCTGAATCATTGCTGAGGGTGGATCAACGGGACAACTGCAGAAGTACAGCTAGCGGTACCTACTCTTTGGGTAACTTATCTACTGCTGCTGATACCCTACTTATAGTAAATTACAGATACCATCAGTCGGTATAAAATTATTACGTCTGTCGATAAGGTATGAAATCGAACTAGTTTGTAGCCCTTTGTTGGTTGACTTGACACCACAGGGGTAATAAGAGAACGTTTTTTGTAGATTAAGATAAATCTTGATTTAACGTCGGTTACTACAATTCATATCACGACTCTATTTTAACCCTAAAGACAATGTACCATGATGAAAATCAAAACATAATCTTTTACTATCAATAGTTAACTGTAAAATTATTTTCAATATCACGTTCATTTCGATAGAAGTAAACGTTTCTAATATGGCGTTCATTTTGATAGAAGTAAACATTTCTGACATCAAATCATTCATACCACACGTCGTCTGACATCTAACAAACATAAGTAACCAACAAACGATTAATTTTGCTTTCGAACAAACACGTCAATTCAGTTAGATTCCACTGATAAAGGGGAGGGCAAAAAAAAAAATAAAAAATATGCGCAAATAAAAAGAAGCATAAATTTTAATTACGATCGCGCGCGCTTGCGATTTTTCCATATCCACGCGGTCTCTTTGCAACTTTGGTATTACCCCTTAACTCAGTGATGACATACGACTGCAAAGGAGCGCGGGAACGAGCCGAAAAAAGAACTCTCGCATTATTCAAATTTTATATTCGATTATGCAAATTAATGTGAGTCGCATAAAAATGTCTGTCGCTCTCTTTCTCTTCGCGCGCCGTATATATATATACATATACGCATACCGCTATAGAGCACAGGGGTTTTATACGTCGCTTGCAAGTGATTTTTATGATTCTTCGGAAACAAAAGTCTGCGCGCGCGGCGCCACGTTTCCCGTCGTTTTCTCTACGATTTCTATATAGCTATATGTGTATAGAGCTCCCCCTTGTAAGAATATCGTAGCTCGCAAGTGCGAGATCTACGTCATCGAGGGTTTGTTGCGTACAAGCTGCAACAGTTTTGACTTACAGCGATGTGCGAACCGATGCCGCGTGTAACGCACAGTCATGTTTATATATATATATATATGTATCTATCAGGATATCGAGATCTGAACGAAATGGCTACGATCGTATGAATGATGGCTACTGATCTGCTCTTATTATCAAACTTTGGTACTTTCCCGACATATAAATCTAGGCTTTTTTATATGTTAAGTTTAGTAATAGTAACAACAATTTACATAAATAATTGAATATCTAAAATATCAAAGTCAATACTGGAAATCTACATGAATCAACAACTGATATATACATTTAACAGGAGCCAGTATAATTCCATTAAACTGACAAAAAGATTAAACGAAACCACAATCATGAATGAAAATGCTATATACCTATACGCCCTTTAATCAGAATATAAACGAACACCGAGATGGATCTTGGAGGTTAAGTGCTGAGGTCTAGTAAGAGGGCTGGGGTAACTTTTGCCGGTATACGATGTCATGCTAATAGCACGGTAACAGCTTCCGCGCTGGGGATCTCGTCGTGCTGTGGCCCCACGTCGAGTGGCTTAACTGGATTCCATACATATTTTAACACCACGGCGGAACCCGTACAAGAAAATTGCTTTCGCTGATATGCATAACCGACTTTGCGAATCCGCACGCGCGCATGCGGATTTGTACGCGGATCGCAACCAGGAAAGTTGTTTCTGCGGTTGTTCCATTGTAATGTACTTGTATAATGCTATATACCATGATTTTCAAGTATTGAATAATGTTTGTATCAAATAGATATGAGGTGAATTGGTAAAACAATGCGTATTGTATTTGACCATCATGCGAAGAACGAAAATAAATTTAATACTACATTATTTTTTTTAATAAATAACGGTTATATTTGGTTTAAAACTAATATACATCGAGAAACACGTTAGTGCTCTAATATTATAGGACTGAATGAACAGAAGAAAAAAAGATACCAAGCCAGAGATTCTCTTAACTCTGTCTTTATTATCTCATTGTTTCTTTTTTCCATCGAGACCTATAATCTAATATATACCAATAAAATTATATTTAAAGTATATTATTTTTAATAAAAGAACGAATTAAAAACTTTTTTGTATTCCGCATAATGTTTGTTATACATGAAAAACATTTGAGAAATACATAATTCAGATATGTTTTATCAATTACAAATGTTTGTTGCCGCTAAAATTTATTTTTAATCTAGTTAATTTTTCTTATCAGTACTACCATTCTCTTGTCTCTTGGATTGCTTCGTTGGACTAGGTTGCATATTTTTATCAGTTCCTGTCTTATGATTATTCACGACCGGTTTTACAGGCTTTCCTAAATCATTATCAGCGGGACCACCTTCAACGACGCCTTCAACCTCACCATCATCATTGACCAACTGGAAGTCCTCACTCCCTGAGTGATTGCTCCTGTCAAACGTTATAAATAACAATGACATTAAAACGTCATCGTCCAATACAGGTTGAGCATCTAAAACCAAAAACACCATAAAGCATACATGATAATTTAATTAAAAACATAAAAGAGCATATAAAAATAATACTTTACCCATATTGAGTGAGTCATATCCAAGTACGCGCTGCTTCAGTAATTCATGCTCGTCTTTATCTTGAAATCGCGACACACATGTAAACGTCGTTTCAGGGAACATTTGTTTTAGCACTTCAATGCATTTCAGATAATATTCTCGTGATTCAATATTTCTTGATGTATTTACAAATCCAATACTGTACCTTTTGAATATTATACGCTTTCTGATAAACGTTAGGTGTATAATAAAATCTTCCATATTAGAAGTATCTATTGTCGCTGAGTATGATTGTACATTTACGCCGAATACATTTACACCAAATATAAAAGGTTGATTAGACTTAGTAACCATTTTTGAGTCGTTAATAAACATACGAGCTTCTCCTCCCCAACAAGTATAACGTGATCCTCGGCGACGTCTAAAATATTATTTTAAGTTAAAGTTACTTCTATTTTATTACTTAATGAAATGTTAATTTCGTATAAAGAAATGTAATTAATTTAACCTTTCTTTAAGAATATCTATGGCTTTATCCATCAAAGCCCGTGTTTCTGATAACTGTTTCATAGTATCATAAGGGGGTCCACTTACAAATAGAATTAGAGTTTTGTCGTGGTTTCCCGACATTAATAGTCTATCAATAAAACTTTCTAAATCGGGGTCGTCGAGGAAGTGAAAATCATATTTTACATGAACATATTCATCTCCTACAAAAAGTATAGTGTTCGCTATGCTTCGAGGTTTTTCTCCTGTTGGTTCAAAAATTAGTGAGTGTGAGAATTGTGATTGTATGATAATATTTGGCAGGTTTAGAATGACGCTATCGCATGGAAATGTGTTAGCAAGCTTGAAAAGATCTGAAAAATAATACAAAATTTATGTTTAAACAAGTTTATCTTGAAATGTAAAGATATTTAATACTTACTATAATTATCTGCAAATAATACTGCTAATTTTGGATTACTTGTGACATATTGTTTAATTGCTTTTTGTATACCCAACCGAGTAGTATGTATAATACTGTCTGTCGTTGAAAATGCAGGTATATTTCGATAACTTAAGGTCATCAGTTGAATGGGTTTCTTCTTTTCGTATCTACTGAGGTTCACTTTAATATCAGGTTCGAGTTTATCTTTCTCTACTTCTTTATTTTTATCTTTATCCATTTTGATTATTCCTTATTCTCTTTTTATCGTTAAAAACAAGTGAGTATTCTGTACTTTTAAGGTGAGAAAGATTTTCACTAACTGACCACTATTCTATTCAAAGTTATACTGTTATTAGAATAATCCGTTGGGAAGAAAAAGTAAATATTTTGATTATTGTTTGTATGCGCGCTATTCTTCTATCTTACTCCGTTTCCGTGTTTCCTTTACGATTATTTTATTTTATTTATTTTAAATTTTATTTATCGTAATAATTTTCATTCTAAATCATAATTTTTTAGGTTTCTGCAATTGTTTTATTTATAAAATACACTAAGAATAAATATCTTTATAGATATAGATCCATAACTTTTATATTTAGAATAACAGCAAGAAACCACAAAATACTTTTATTTCTTATTTAGTCAAAATTTCTTAAATTAAGTAATCATGTATATGTATTTATATTAAATATAAATTAAATCTTTCGGCTATCAAAATAATAAGTTTTGTATGAATAATAACTCAAGGTATATGACTTCTCCAAAAAAAAAAACTAAATTTGTGTAAATAATTAAATAGTCGAATCTAGAGCTGGAAAAGTCACAGTGCAGTGACCACATTAAATTATCTATCGCGCAGTTATTCATTTATGCTTATTACTCATGATATACAGCATGGATCGTGAATTATTACCGGCTTACCAGACTTTTAATTTAAAACGTATTACCATACATATCACGCTGCGCGAATCGACCATCCACATTCTTAAATTCGCATATTTCTGATTCACCACTTCTGGTAAATCTCGCTGCTAAAAGGTCTAAAAATCCCTAACAATTGTTTCACGAACCTAAGGCTTACATATTGATCTTAACACTCTCAAACAAATATAACCACCCAAAAAAAAAATCAACAACAAATCCCTCAGGCACGAAAGTATATATAATATCCTTAACGTTCCGTCCGGTAAATGGCAGCCTCGAAGCACTTTTTCGGCAATTCGTTCAAGTAGCGGATTGGCTCGCGAGGAGGCATATTTAATACATAAATCAAAGCGGCGGTAGCAGGTCCCCGCCGGCGGCGCTCTCTCTCTCTCTCTCTCCGAGGTTTACACTATGTATGCAAATGTATATACGTGTACGGGGGAGAGAGAGAGTGAGTTGAAGGTAAGGCGAGTATGTGCGCCTCGTAGCTGGCGTATGTATGCATGGATATATATATATATATATATATGTCGGCGATGTAACGCCATCTTGACCGCACAGGATGGCGCGCTCGAAAGATGGTAGTGCGGCTTTTTCTCCTCGGTCATGTATATAAATCTCTTATCAATTTCAATAGGGCAAATATCGACGTTCGGATTTCCATTCCCCCTCGAGAGGTATATATTCGGCATTGTGGTGTACCCGGAGGATAGGAAATGAAGTTTCCCATACCTTTTTGCATTTTCAAATATACACATAGCGTTTTTTTTCAAATTGTTGTCGTTGAACGGTTCCTCATTTTATAACTCACTCTCGCTATCTAACACAATTTCGAAATGACGTTTAATAAAATTTAAAAGGAAAACACTATTCCATTCACTACGTCTCTGTTGAAATTCAAAATTCCATTCCTAATCCTTTACACTAACGTCGGAAATCCAATGAATAACTAATCGGTGACATATTGATTATCTCTCCGCAATATATCCAAAACATAACGGAAACGCGCAGTTTCCAACATATCGCCAATTTCTCATTTTTATAAAATGTTTGGAGTATTAGCAATATATTGCCAACAAGTTTTATATCAATATATTGATAATATGTACGCGACATATCGCCACAATATTAGATACAAAAACTAAAATAACGCGATTAATATAATAAATGTATTCACTATTAACAGAATCAATCTAATTAATTAATATAACGTAACATATATTTAATGAAAGGCTTATTTTTTAAATAATTTTTTTCATTTATTAATTCATAAATTCATCATCAGTATATACTGAAATTTACATAATAAATCAAACATATGTAACATATATATGTTATAACATAATAAACATTAACATTATAACGATTTTTATACATTATTTTATTATTTTGGATATCTCAACGATTGGATCATCATATTCACAACGGTTGTGAATACTTCGGGCCGCAATCTCAACGTGCATTTTTTATTGACGTAATCTAAAAAAAACAGAAAATGAGATTATTAAATGCTTGATTTTCTATGAATATTATTCAATGAAATCGTTAGATTTTAGTTACATTTGACTGCTTTCATAATGTCAGCAGGAATAGCCTGTCTCTGTTTGGACCGCCCTCCTGCACACATAGTCTTCAAATTCGCTTTGCCAACCAGAATTTTCAGAAGGCTCCTTGTCATCTGCTTTGGGCTGTTGTACCACCTTTGCACGTACCTCAAATCCCCCTGGTCAATCCAAACATTTAGGATTGACATAAAAGCACTCTTCTGTCTCTAGGTCTTCTGCAATTCACTAGGGCGTTTTTGTTATCAGCGTTCTTGAAAAAGAAATATTCAAACATTAGCATACAAAGAGTTATTATATGCACATATAAAATAAAATAAAATTTATTACATTCTCAGTCCTAGTTCGTCAATCAGCATTGTCTCTTTGTCTACATCTATCATCTGCTCGCGGTCTATGTTGTTGAACATCTTCCATTTCCAACTCAACCACTTCATTTACCTCTTTGTCTTGTTCTTGATCATTTTTTCTGGCATTTCTTTCTGGACTCTGTAGTGCGCGTTCTCGTTTTCTTAACCTCAAACGATTTTGCAGCTGTTTTATTTCCCACTCTATTGCTAAATCTTCTTCGGATTCAAACTCACATTCTCGATCTTTTTCTGAAACTTTAACCTCTCTTGCTTCTTCGCGTTCAAAGTTCCATTCAACATTTCTTTCGTTTTCTTCAAGTCCATATTCAAGCCACCTCTCTGCCGCCCTTCTCTCTCTCTCTCTCTCTCTCTCCCGTTCTCGATCTACCGCTCGATCCCTTTTTTCTTGCTCTACTTATGACGGAACAATCTATCAGAAATTATGCTACGATAATATTTTATCAAACGATAATAATATATCATTTATGTGGTATTCCGATGGTGTCTCTATATTTAATTTGTCAAAATATAATATTTGAGGCTTTTTCCTTATTATACTTGAGCTTCCGGACGAAAGACGGAATAAATTAGAAAATGTCTTATTATCAGCTCTGTGGTTTGGTGATAAAAAGCCAGTGCCAAATATCTTTTTAGAGCCCTTAAAAAATCATTGAAATGTTTTTATAAAGGAATAGATTTATATGTTAGAGACATTAATGAAAAAATCACTATACAAGGAATTCTTGCGTGTAGTACGTGCGATCTCCCAGCGAAAGCTTTATTTTTGTCAATGAACCAATTCAACGGTCCTTTTGGTTGCCAAGTTTGTATACATGAAGGTAAAACCGTAGAAAAAATACAAACGTACTGCTATAAAGAAAATTTAATTTTATGAGACGAAAACGAAACCCAAGTTTATGCTATGCAATCATTTGCAATAAGTCAACCAGTCTGTGGCGTAAAAGGGCCGACAATTATGTTAAAAATATGTTATAAATAGTACCAATTTTTTCTTGAGAAACTTATATAATCAAAGTTTATCGATTTGGTAGATGATAAAATGTGTAAAATAAAACCACCGGTGTACATTCAAAGATGCCCTAGTTCAATCGGAACTCATTCTGAGTTGAAAAACTGTTTTTTTTATATTTCCGTGTCTGTTTTAAGTCATGTCTTACCAACGTCATATCTAGAACACTATCAATACCTTGTACTAGCTGTGTATAATTTATATAGCCAAAAACTCACTACAAATATGATACAAGAATTCATATCTCAATTTAAAAGTTTGTATGACATTAAATATATGACATGCAACTTATGTAGCTACTACACTTACCTGATATAGTACGATGTTGAGGTCCACTATGGACTAGTTCCTGCTTTGCCTTGGAAGATCTGAGTGGAAAACTTAAAGCCTTTGTACATAGTAGTAAAAACCCGGAATTGCAAATAATTTTTAATCTAAATATGTATGTAAAAGTACATACATTGAAATATGAATTGCTATCACTGAATAGTGTAACGCACAATTTATGTGAAGATCTTTTATCTCCAAAACGAAAATTGTCTCACAAAAAGAATTGGGGATTCAATGTACATAGTTGGACTAGCCCGGAAAATTCAAAATGTTCATATACAACAATTTTTAACAAAATATGGCTTACAAGGAACTAATGCCTCTTGACATCACTTTCTGCTCACTGGCTCAAAATTATAGAAGTTATAATGTGGGCATAAAATGTAATTTTACACGCAAGGTACGAAAAATTGTATTACGTCAGTCAAGACAATTGATATGGGTAATTGACTACAATAAACTGATTTAAGTACTTTCTTGTGTTTGATTTATATAGAAGAATGGACAAATTTGAATACATTTTGCAAAACAGTCATACAGTTGTTTTGAGGAGTAGTTTGCATTACTTGACGATCGATAATTGATTTCACA
>JAWWEQ010000045.1:16615572-16716823 GCA_035583055.1 Torymus tubicola
CGTCGATTAGCATAACCGCAAGGTAGCAGAAACAGGGCGACGTTAAATAACATAAAAAAAAAAAAAAAAAAAAAAATTTGATTTGCACTGATCAATTTGAATGTATGTAATTATAGCTTATATACATATATTATACAGAAAAAACGTCTATACTTGCCTTATTTTATACTTTCGTAAAAAGTTTTATATTAACAATATTATTATTTTTAATACTTTTCAAATTTTTTTTTAGTGAGATTTCACAACTTTTTAAGGATAACAGTACGTAAAAGCATGTCGAAAGTTTTTATAATATTTTTAACAACATACTATTTTTTGTATATTGCTAATACTCCAAACATTTTATAAAAATGAGAAATTGGCGATATGTCGGAAACTGCGCGTTTCCGTTATGCTTTGGATATATTGAGGAGATATAATCAATATGTCACCGATTAGTTGCTCATTGAATTTTTCGATGGGTTAGTTATGGCACTGATAGAAACGATTTTTGCGCGGGTTTTCAGAGACAGCAACCGCCATTCAATCTTGTAACGCGCCTAGAGAGTCATAACAGCATAGCATCGTCTCCTCGCGTATATACCATAAACGCGCGTAAGAGAACCGTCAGAGTCGTACACTCAAGAACGCAACTCTCTTCCGCCTCATCTCTCGCAATTACAAAATTGGCTCGATGATCTCGCTGTGGTAGATGCAGACGCTTAGATAAAATTTCGCTTAATTAGACACACCAGCGCTATATATACGGTACTAGAATCTCTCTCTCTTTCTCTCTCTCTCTTCCACTCTAAAACGCGAGCCGTTCAAAAGGGGACTTTCATGCTGCTCGCTCTTGGTAGCGTGCTGAGAAATCTCTCTCCCTCTCTCTCTCTCTCTCTATACGCTATCTTTCCTCCTCTGCTTCTACTCTATACGCGAGTGGCGCGCGCGGGCGCAAGCAGATGACACGTTCGCCAGGAGTACGCTGATAAGGGAATGTGCCTGCCGTAACACGCTCCGCGAAGATGCCCGCATTACGGGGCCAAGGAGGTACAGGAAGAGAGAGAGAGAGGAGTCAAGGAAGGCAATCGTCTTTACGACGCCGTGATACGGCCGTAAGCGACGCTACGTACTGTGCATAACAAGAGCACCGTAGCCAACCCCTTCGCGAAAGAGAGAGAGAGAGAGAGAGAGAGAGTGAGAGCGTGGGGGCGTAACAACTTTAATTGAATGTTTGTAGCGCGAGCGAGTTTCGCGCCAGGGGAACTGTGAGACGAGGTCGCGGCATTTTGCCGCTGTCGATGGTTGTGTTTCGAGCGAGGATTCTTTGTTGTCGCTATTGGGAGTTGTTCAAATTATTTTTTTTTTAAATATGTATATTTTGTAAATTATAACATTGTGTACAATTTATGAAATTCTAGACATCGTCGTTGATGTTATGAAATTGAGCAAAAATTCTAGAAGAAACTGTAGTGATTCGTTAGTATAGTTCAAATCTTGTTGTTATTTACATTTTTAAACCAATACATGCACGCTCACGGTACCCTCCTCTATTTCACTGCAAAACCATTTCTCTCATTCTCTGCAAACCCAATCATCGCAATCATTTTCGACTTCCCATATAAATATATCTCCCAACGATTCGAACTATTTCCACCGAGTATTCGCATACGAACAAGATGCAAATTCGTCCCAGCCATCAAGAATCCAATCCCCTGCAGCTAGGCGTCAGCAACCCAATTACAAAAGTGTCGCGCGAAACGCTTTTAAAAGCCCGCAACAATGCCTGCATAATCGTTTCACAACCGACGACGCTTATAATCCTCGTGCCGTGGTCGCGTATTTATATATCTATATATCCCACCACACCACCCGTGGCTTTTATGAGCCGTCGCTGCCACCGGCAAGAGAACAACACTGCCGGCCGCTCGCGCGCGTACTTCGACCGACAGCAATGGGAAAAGCTCCGCTTCGTTCCCTCCCTAAAACAAATAGCTATTTCCATTTTTCATCAGGCCGCGGTGTGTATTACAGCAGCAGCGCGGAAGGAGGAGGGGATTGAGAATAGCCGCAGGCACGCGTGTACCGGTACGTAGAGGGGGGCGCGTACTGTATAAAACACTGCTCGCGACATTACCTCCAATATTCGCAAAACGGATTCTCTCGGTATAAAGCGCGCGAGGGTGGCTCTCACCGCTGTGTAATGAGGTGGTTTCGATTCCTGCCTCAGGGCAACTACTACTACTTGTTTGGAAGCGTATAAAGTGTGTTGCTGTGTATGTATGTGTGTATAGTATATATATATATATTAAATTTTGGAACTTTTAAAAGGACTAAAGAAATAATATCCCTCATGCTATCTTTATTACTATCTAAGCAATGAGGGATATATTCTTTGTTTAGCCAGATATTTAATACACTTGGGGACTGTTGTACCCGCGAACGGTCAAACGTGACCGCGTAATGCAGAGCGCCGCCTAGCGGCGGCGCTCTGCAACATTTTGGCACTTTGGAGAGCTCTTAAAACTCCTTAAACTGCCCAATACATCAAAATTTTTTGTTCAAAGTACCCAATTGTAATATATATACAGATATATTTTAGGTAGCGCGTGAAAGCGTGTAAATCCAACGTGTTTCAGGGCACTTAGGACAAGATTCGATGGGGAGAGAATTAGCCAAGACTTGCGAGTGAGAGAGGCTGCTACTGCTACTGCTCGAGATGCTAAGGTGTGTGATGCGGTGGTGAGATGAGCTGCTGAAATTGAGATGGGGAAAGCTGGGTTATTGGGAGTCTGTATGTGTAAGCGAAGGATAATGTACCGAATAATATGTTAGAGTAAAAACATATTAAATAATAACTGCTTTTAAAGAAACTTTATAAGTTGAGAGTGAAGTTAGGAACGAATTTTGTAGATTGAAATTTTTTGGATAAGCATATTGTGATATTTAAACAGGTCTAAAAAAATATATTTTTATTTTATTAAATTTATTAACTATATTAAGAATTTGTTATATTATTACATTTTCTTATATAATTAATGTGTAGAAATAATACATTTTTACACATATCTTTAAAAAATCACATTTCATTTATTTTAACTATACTCCTATAAATATTACATAAAGTCCTTCAAATACATATACACGAATAAAAATATTATCGTAGAAATCACTATGCCTCATTATAAATATAAAAAGACTGAAATTTTCAAGAAATTGCCATCATTTTCGGTAAAATTGTGATTAATGACAATTTTTTCTACATCGTAAAAATTACTATTCTATGACAATTTCTTTTAATAATGTGATTCTCATCTTTACAATCAGACATAGCAATTTTCACCACAATATTTTTTTCCATACAAATACATCATTTAAAAAGTAATACAACATAAAAAGAAACATCCTTGTACACCGATTTCATCTCCCAACTTCAATAATCCTCTGCGTCTACGAAATTAAGAAGAGAATCGGTCTGGGACCGAGTCGAACCACGAAAGGCAATAGAACGCACAGGAAAGTTACCATACCAACGAGAAACCGACGAACCCGCGAGGTTATCAGTTTTACGTCTGAAACGCGCACTTCATCGCCGCCGCTTGCGCATCCCTGAAATATAAATCGTAAAGGCGTGTCGCGGCTCGTAATTTAAACTAGCGCAGTTTGGATAACTAGTTCTCCCGCTCACAGCACTGCTGCGCCGCCCCGTCGTCGGCAACTCCGTTGTAAAACGATTCGCAGTAAACCGGCGAATGAGTTTATTGCGCTTATTGGCCGAAGCCAGCAGAAGTACGGGCGTTAAAACGAGCCGCCGCGACGTCGTTGATGTCGTCGCTGTTGGATCATATATAGCTGGTTATCCTGTAGCGACGGCGGCGGTGTTGCTCGCCAATATGCGTAATCAAGTTTCATGGGCAACGTACGTGTCTGCATGATGTGAGGAGAGTGCAATGTATGCATAGTTGCAAGTAGCGTGCTGTTCGTAATGGTCGGCCTCATATAGAATTACGTGTGTATGCAGTGCTGTAGAAGGGAATGTTTTTAGTACGCGATTGGGAGAGTTGCGGAGAGGTGTGCTTTTCTGGTGTTATTGAGAAGAAACTTGCCATTTTTATATTTTTCGTTCGAAAGAGTTATTGAAGAACTATTGTTATACTAATCTCGTGTTTATTAATGATTAGGAATATTTTATTTTTGTCTTGAATATTAAATATGTGTAATTGTTGATGCATATGTAAACTTTAAATGACAAATGATCTTGTATGACTATAGATATTTTTTCTTTTTGCTTTGGTCTTATAACATGAAAACTTGTTAGAGGAAATATTCAGTTTTATGAAAAATTAAAGTATTACTAGTGGCTAGACGTTCTGGGTAATATTTGGAACCACATATAAAATATTCATTTATATACACGTTTTTGAAAATGTCATAATCCTTTCTTTGGGAAAAATAAAATGGATAACATAAATAGAAATACTTATAATAGCTCCAAAATTTAATTTATATTTTCTCTATAAAAACATTATATCATAAATAAAAATAGTACAAGAATCTTACAAGGATCCATAATAAACTTATGTTGGATAGCGCAGAAAAGAATCCGTTCTAAGTGTTTTCCAGAAGAAGGCGCAAAATCGTTTTTCATAGCTGTAGTCGTCATGATTTGATATCTCACTCTCGGAACTCACAAACGAGCGAACCTCTTAGCGATTAAAGTCGTGTGTCTATCGCATTTGAGTTATATGCAGTACCTACAATTGCTCATAAAAAGTCAGTAAAACTTTCAAACTCCCAGTATATATTTAAGCTTACAAAAATATTTCTTAAAAATGTTTTGCAGAGTCAAACTATAGAAAGCTTATAGCTTCGAATGTTACAATAAAAACCCATTTTCCATTATAGTTTTAACTATTAGATCGGAACCATTATTCATTCCCTTATTCACTGATCACTCTTGTAAAAAAAAACATTATTCAAGTTACATAGATTACGCGAAGATATATGATTGATAACTCCGGAGATATGGCAGTTTTCTAATTAGTTGCCCAAGTGAAGCGGAGCTGGCTCGCATTAATTGAAATTCACTTTATTATCACGGATTTCTGGATGATTGCATCGAGCAAGCCGAAGGAAAGTTGAAAAGTTTACATATCGGCTGAAATCTGAACAGAGTCAATTACTGAAATCTATATACCTATACTCTCCAGACGCGCGTATCAGAGATATTCTTTTGGAAAAAGTATAACTTTTTCAATTAATGTTTCTCGCATCAATGAAATAAGTTGAATTATTAGCATATACAAAGTTGTTCGCAACATTCTAATAAATTTCCTAAACTGAAAAAAAAACCAGTATGTTTCTTTGCAACAAAAAGCAGTCACACAATCCCACGCTTGACATTAGAATAAAACACAGGAAACAACTTAACTTTCGGTTAAAATGAAAGTGAGCCTTATAAAGCACTTATCATATTTCAAGCGAGATTTCGGCCAATAAAACGGGGCGTTTATTGGCACATCTCCGGGCGAAAAAAGTAATTCAAGTTTTAGAGTATAGCTCTGTTCGCTTACTAGCTGGCGAAAACGTAAAGACTCGTTGCCGTCGGGTGCGGATATTTCTTTCACTCTTTCTCTCTCTTTCTCGCCTACACACACACCATCGCAGTAATTCCCCTCTGGCCTCCACATTGTCGCCTTTCTCTCTTTCTCTCTCTCTCTCTCATCCCGTTCGCCGGGTCGACGAAGGCGCAAGTAGTATTTTCTCAGATTGAAAAGCTTTCGCGATGAAATACGACTCGGCCGTAGACGTCGGCGGTGCAACCCTTCTGTGTGCTTTAATGGAATTAGTATTTAATAGTTTGCAGTAGCAGCAGTACTAACACTACCCTGTATACACACGGCTTGGTGGTGGTCCCTTTTGGTCCCCACGTAAAAAAAAAGAAGGAAACTTAACAAAGTGGATAAGCGTGGCCCTTTGGCAATATTTCACTTAATAGCTTTCTCATTCATCACGCGACCAAGCGTTGTGTGTGTTGGTCTTTCGATGGTAGCAAACGTTCGAGGTGTCGCCCATGCATCGCGATTTAACCGAAGAAACTATAAGACCAGGAAAACTTAAATTAATGGCTCTGGGTGCTTCAGTTGTTGAGCAGCCGCTGTGTACAAAGCATGCGGCGTAGGAACAAAAGCGCGTTGCTGCGGAAAGTGGGTATAAGTAATTGAGGATTTCCAAGCCTGGAGTATTTTTAAGGTATGAGTCGTTTGTCATCTCGCGTTTCTTGTCAATTTACTTTTCTATTTCGAGATTCTTTCAATATTTTTAGATTGTTTACGTGTTTCGCTCTTCTTTCTATAGATATGAATGGATGTTTGCATTAAAATATAGTATCAATAAATTATTTGATGCACTATATATAATTTTATTTCGATAAAGAGTATATTGTATCTGGGAATAAGGAATGAACCTTATTCCTCCCTTCCGATTATGTATCCCCCATTTTCATTATTTTTTTTCTTCAAAAACATCCGGTTCTCAGAATATCTTAAAATAACGCCGATTTTACTTTCAAAATTAAACACTTTCATTTTATCTACATACCATTACCATCGTAAGTGACACCGAAAAAGTTTCAATCTCAAAAAAATCCGTCCACTCGACTCCTCATCTATCCTTCATATGCCTTCGCTCTCCCAACCCGTACAAGTCCGGCTGCTCAACTCGCTCGCGTGTTCGCACCCTATTGCCCCTCCACTGCAACGCGAACGACTCAATTAAATGGGTACAAGGCAAGTAAAAGAGAGAACGAGAAAGAGAGAGAGCGAAAGCGTTCTGGGGTTGATAGAGCGCTGGGTCATAAATATGAATTATCCGCGGTAAACGTTCCCCCGAGAGAGAGAGAGAGAGAGACGGGAAACGCCACTGCCGTCGAGAAGGAACAGCGCGGCTCGCTTCTTTTTTTTATCTACCATTGATTTTTTCGTTGTTCCGGTATACGCGCATACTCTGCGAGTGAAATATGGCCGGGTAGGTTTTCGAAATTACGGCAATATTTGAATACGAATCGATGCTAATATGCATGCGTGATGGGTTTATATTTTAGTGTATATACGAGGGTGGGGGGGATAACGCCGTTATGCTATTTCGTTCGTGTTCGTATATAAGCACTATACTATTTTACATTTTAAAATAGTAAATAGTACCTAATGGAGCACTAAATATAATTTATAAGGCAATTATATTGTTATACTGCAGAAAGAAGATCAATGCGTATAATAACACGACAAACTATATACTTTACTCAGTTTCTCCCATAAAGCTAATTAATCCCCAACCCAGAGTAAATCGAATCTATACATAATACGATTTTCATCGTATAATAGAACAACTCGCGTCCTCTCGACTTTCGCCGCGCCATTTTTGCCAGTATGAGCATGCGGCAGCGGCGGCGACGATCGCGAGGAGAGGGGCGTTAACGTACGGCGCGCGCACTCTCATTTACCGCTAATGGAAACAAATTATAATTAAGTACTTTGTGCTGAGTTCGGCAGATTGCTGGTGACAGTGGCGCAGTTTGAGAAATGAAAGATGGTTAATGTTCACCTCGCTCGCTTCGTGGATATGCGGCAATGGGTATAGTATGATATCCATATCCCGCGTGCGTTCGTGCGGTACTTTTTCGTGCGAAAAGCTCGCGCTTTCGATGAACATTACGCGAAATGAAAGTAAAATATTGGATTCCCCCCGTGTGGAGCGTTAATATCAGTGCCAAAGTTTTCATTGCTGGAGTATAATAAAGCGCAGTAGGGAATTCCTGTGTAATATAAACGTGGAAAAGTAGAAATTTTGATGGGTATGCAGAAACGTTGCTATATACGCGGTAATGTAAAAATTTTTCGTTTTACATGCGTGGTGAATGGAACGCAAATTTTTGTGAAGTTGTGTACGATAGAAGTGACGAAAAAAATTATGTCAATGTAGTTGTTGAAATTTTTGATAACAATGAGTGAACTGAATATAACTATATACGAATTTTGAAAAACATACAATCACCTATTAATTATCTTCTAATTCTCCGGCGACTTTATACACCACGATAAATAATTCCATACGCGCGTCCTCCTCATTTCCCGCTCGCGAGAAACGGAACAATGCAGCGATATTTCTCTCTCTTCTATAAACCGCGCAACCTGAGCTCAATCCTATCCCCATCTTCCCTTTTCCATCTCTCTCTCTCTCTCTCACCTCTACCAACTTTCAACTCTTTACTTTTTCCGGCCTATATATATATACACACATCCCTATACCTACCTTATATATACACACTCAAGACGACCCGCGTGCGCACTAAATACGCTCACTCGACGAGCCATTACGCGCGCATACGTACCCCACACTCGTGCTTTACTTATTCCTACCTCTCACTCTCTTGATAATACTCACGAGAGAGAGAGAGTGCGCGTACAATAATATAACTAGCTCCGTGCGCGTTTACTTCCTTCCTCGCGCCTCGCGCGAATAGAACCGAGCAAGCACGAGACAAGGACGCCCAGGAAGCGTGTGCTTTGCTAACGATGACAAACGAGGCCGCGCGCGCGCTCTAAGACGCCATATTTATGCTAATCTCGCGAGGGCGAGTATGTGTATGTAGGGAGGGGGAAGGATGCGTATCACTTTTCGTGAGGAGAGAGAGAGAGTTTCGAGGGTGCCTCTCTCTCTGTGAGAGTAGCAAAGTGCAATGTGGCAAAGTCAGAGGGAGAGGGAGTTGGAGTCTACGCATGAGTATTTCTGCCGATAAGGGAGAGAGAGAGAGAGAGGAAGGGATAGGGGTGAGAAGAGGGGTACATTGTGAGGCAGTTTAATTTAGGGCTTCGGATTGTACGCGACTGTGTGATTGTTGTCGCGAGGCGCTTTTGTTTTGGAGGAAAATGATGGATTTTTGTGTATATATAAGGGAGTGAATGCGCGCTGATAAATTTATTGCTGATCCGCTCTGTATAGGCAGGGGGGTATTGTAGCGTTTTTGTACAGGGGTGCTTGATATATTTTTTTGTGTATAGCGTAAGAATTGCAATTGTTTTCACATATAAATTCCGTTAATGTACAGCAAATTATATATAGCAAAATTTGAAATTTGTTTATAGTTGAAATAAAAAATTTTGACGTGAAAAAAATTCTGAAATTGTATATAATATCGAAGCGTAAAAGAAATATCCACTCGTACCAAGCGACCACGACAATAAGCTACCACGCATATAAACCAAAACAAGGATCGGCAAAAACGCGCCCAATAATATATATATAAAGGAGACATCGAACGGACGATGTCTCGCATAATCCGGCAATAGTGACCGCTCGGTAAAATCTTGACTCTCCCTCTCTCTCTCTTTCCTCTTTGTTTCCTTCTCTTATATACTCAGACGCGTCCTTCTTTCTCCCAAAAGAGAAAAATATACATATATATCTGTAAGCCGACGGAATTGGCCGAGCACAAGCTGCCATATGCGTCTACTCTCGCTGTCGCACACACGCGCGTTTGCTCGCGTCGCACATACACTCCCACGCATTACAAATTTAATCTTACAAATGGATCCGAAAACTTGGAAACAATGGTATGTATATGAAATGCGGCCGCGTATATCACGCGCAAGCTCGAGCGACGGGGCAATATTGTCAAGGCCGATTTCGACTTGCGAGTGAATGTAAGAGGGAAAGTATAATGGTAGACACGCCGCGTGCGTTGAAGAATAACATGTATATGTCGGTGTATGTGTATAGTGTGGTAAGAAGAAAGAAGGAAAATACACATATAGCGAACGGTTGGTCGCTGTCTCGTCGTAGCTCAACGTGTGGTTCTGTGAAAAATACGTGCGGAAGGGTTTTCGATCTAGGGAATATATCGTGACGCGTAGAGTCTTTTACGACGATGGCCGATGCTGGTCCGACGTGCATATTTTGTCGGAGAGAGAGAGAGAGAGAGAGAAAACGAGAACGTATACTTTTTACGATCGCGTACTTGTGAGACTGTAGGACAGTTTGCAAGCCGTTCGTGTGGTCCTTTGTTGTTGGAGTTTTATTTTTCAATTTTGATGTCCTTATGTTTGCAGGCTGATGCCGTGTTGCCGTGCGCTGCGTGTTTTACAACTTTGAGTTGTAGGACAGATTCTACGCGAGTACAGTGATCGGAATATCGTGAAACTTTAGGGTATTCGGTAAAGTTTCTTTTATCTGAGCTTGTTTGGTCGTTTGAATATTAATTTCTTATGGTAAGATATAGAAAAAGAATAACACGATGAATATAATATAAGTTAGATTTTTTTGAATAAATTTAACAATCCAAAAATTTGTATCCGAAACCATATGACTTATACTATCACCATAGTAATTAACAGTTTCAACATATTAACACTTTTTTCATCTATGACAATTGAATTCCATTTTTAATTCCATAAAAAAAAGTTCAAAATAATGCTCGATTATAAACCTTACTTCTTTTTTTTTCACCACACACACACGCGCAACATTTATCAAGCCGATCAACGACAGCTTTTCATTTGCAGTATGTTGCTGAGTAACAGAAAAAAAAGCGCCGCATTGCTGAACCATTCATTGTTCGCTGTCCTGCGTGCACACATTGGAATATCAAGATTGCGGTTCGCTCGTAGCGGCGGCGGCAAGTCATCGGTCAGAACCGATGAGTTCCCAATAATTATACCGTGCCGGGTTGCCGGGTGAAAAGTTTCATAAATTTCGTCACAGTGCTCAGCCAAATGGCTTCCGGTCCAGCGGTCGGACATTGTCGATAACGGGGACGTCCTCTCTCTCTCTCTCGCTCACCCCCGCTCCGCATCGAATTCAATATCGCATTCGCGCGAGCAAGCGAGCTAGCGAATGTTCCCGGCATTGTCCCTCGTATTGTTCGGAAAGTTTTCGGCCGAGCCGCGCCCGAATTACCATATGAATTAAAGTAATGTGAAATACGGCGCGAGGAAAGCGCGCGCGTGCGTCGCTTCCTTATGACGATTCGAGGAAATCAAGAAAAATCGGAACAATAAGATTATGGTGGGGGTGCGTGGGTATGATGGTTCATTTTTTCTTCGTTGTATGATGAATGGTTTATAGGGTTTCTTAGATTAGTTGTGTTTCGATAAAAATTATTCATTCATTTTGACTATACAAGTTTCTTTGATGAATTTAAAATTTCCAGTACCAGAAAAATTTATCTTATAGAATTGTGAATGCTTCATGGCAAAGATATTCTTTCCCATCGGTACTCAATATAAATTAAACAATACGTTCAAAGTAACAATATCTTCTATATATTAAAAAGAAAGTAATCTTCAATGAACACCCCACACCTAAACTTGCCAATACTTTATGCTTCATATATTAACAATATTTGAAACAAAAAATCCCGAACCCTGACAGACTTTACAATCGAAATCCCCCGGTTCATCGATATATACCCTCTTTTTCACCGTCATTTTCCCTCCAAATATTGTTTCATGATTAACGGCACCACCTCCCTCTACACTCGATATATACGATAATAACAGCCAATACACATACACACGGAGGAAGTTGCATTTCACAAAACCGTATATACCCGCACAAAAACCACAGAAACCATCGCGTGGTATAGCCCCCGGAATAAAGCTTTTTTAGCAATAACGAACGAGATGTTCGTTTATCACACCGCGTTCTCGCGTACCACGTGAAAAATGCCATTCGCCACGCGCATGGTTCCACTCTTCGTTTCCACTCTTCGATTTTTACATTTCCACCCGCTCCGACCGCAGTATCAGTTAAGCGCCACACGCTAGACGTGCGCCGAGCAGCCGCGGTTCTGCACTTTCTGACTGGTTCTAATCTAGATGGCAATAAATTCACATTAAACTATCTGCCCCCGCGCGAGCGATCGCAGTCGCGCGCGGATTTCGTAGTGTGCAGTGCACGAATGCACGCGTATTCTACGTTGGGTTTCTGCATGGTGGTGTGTGTCGCATTTAATTATGTCGTAATTATTCAAAGAAAATAATTTTTATGTTTTTGGTTGTTTATCATGTGCGTTATTTGACTTGGATAAATATTATTTACGTAGTTTAAAATATCGTTGAGTAGGTATAAATTGACAATGTTATTGTTTAGAATTTCATAGGAAGGTGATTTACGACAAAAATGAAAATTAACAAACTATATAGCATTATGACGTCCACACCGATTTTAACAATCACCAACTATACTCAACCCTAATCGACGCTTGATTCGGCATAACAACAAAATAATCGTAAAACACGTGTTATTATAGTTAATCCTTGCAAAAACCAATCCCTCGATTCAATTACCAAAATCTACGATCCGCATCCCTCGCGTTATCAAATCCTACACATGTCCAATCGACGCGCAGCTTATTTTGAGCCCGGCGAATTTAATCGAACACATTCATATATACATATACACACATACGCGCGTATCCCAAAATTTCATCAACTAATGTTTCTACACCACCATTATGACTCACACGCATGCTCATGCTCTTACTTTCTCGCGCGCAGCGATTTAAAGGACCGAATATAAATCCAATCCACCCTAATAGCCCTCTGCTCGAGTTTGCTTCAACCCCCGAAACGAACTAGTGTAACATATTTTTTCAACAAAACTTATAACATACGTGTATTTTCTTTCCCAAAGCGAGTCGAATTTTCCATGTAAACGAGTTTGCCGACAATTTCGAATACCCACGCAATAATAATGGTTATATAGCAGTATAGTGTATAGGCACGCAGCGACGCATTAATTTCTGGTAATTATCAGAGGTGTAATTCACGTGCGGGGTCCCGGGTCGCGTCCGGGCGCGGCCGCGTGTTAACACCGTTGTTATGCCCCATTATATTGTCCCGTGGTCTCAGCCTCTCATCGTACGTAGGTGTATATATATATATATATAGGGAGAAGGTGGTATGTATAGGTTACGTGTGTCTGGTTCGCGTTCGCGCGAGCGTACAAAAATGCTAATGGTCGCGTCTTGTGGCGCCGCATCTTGTTGCCGCGCGACCTCCCGTCCGATATACGTTAAATTGTCCTTTATTCATGAGGTGAGGGCCGGCGCGTGTGTTAAATTTTTTGGAGCTATGCCAGACACGTGCATATTTCTCCTTGAATCCTAATTAATTATGTAATTTTTTCGGTCGCAGTGAGAACTTAATTATTTTTTTTTTATATGAGATTAATAAAATATAAGTGTTTGTCGAAAAAATTACATTCAATAATTGCAATTATTACAGTGAGTTTATTGGTTCTATATAATGCATGATGACAACTTTTCCATCCAAGCCATTATTCATCCACGACAATAAAAATTCTGCGAACGACCAAATGTTACAAATCGCGAAAACCACGGTTTATATATATGTATATCATTCACTTTGTGTCCCATGGCCACAATGAAAGTCAATCTTGGCCTAACCAACCGCATCATATAATCCAATCTCCGCGTGCATGTATCTCTCTTCTCCTTCCCACATCTGACATAAAATATATATATACACACACGCGGCGTTCTCCATTTTCCCATGCTCACACACGGGCATATTATATCTCGTCGCGACGACCTCCCCCGGCGCATCATCGCTCGCAAATATAAATATATTCGGCAATTAGTCTGCGGATAATACCATACACACGCGCACACGCAACCGAGATTAGAAAGTCGCCTTTGGCGCGTGCTTCGCATATTGAAACCTCGAGCCTGCGAGCGCACGCAGGGTGAACACTGTATATATATGTATAAGTATACGACACGCGACGCGCGTGCGCGCGATTCGTCGCGCAAAATTGATAAAACGTTATTTAATCCCGAAGAACCGCGGGGGCGAGGAAGAGAAGCCGTACTTTCGAGTCTTCCTTCGCTTCGGCGCGAGTGAAGATAAGAATTACTAATTTATTTAAATGGACTTATCTTTCCGAAGCTCGCCGATAGGAATGTAAATTGGGGCGCGGAAGAGTGAGAGAGAGAGCGACGGTTTGTACCAATCGAGCGCTAGCGCACCACGCGGGGGGTAATGGTATGGGTGAGATAAAGATATTTTATTGCTTGGTGGTCGGACATATTTAAGTAGGGTTGCGTTCTCTCCCTCTCTTTCTTCTTTCTCTCTGGGAGCGGACGAGTGAGAGAGAGAGAGAGTGAAAAGCTCTGTGACCTTTAAACTTTTTCGTATGCGTGTCGTATGGCTTGGGGGATGTGAAGGTGGGAAGGCGATTTTTCACGCGTATGGCGCGGCTCGCAAGGTATACTGGTGATATGGAGAGCTGAATTGAGTTGTAATGGACGTGGAATACGGCGTGTGAATCTAGGGATGCAATCCCTATAATTTAATTGATTTATCTATCAATCATATTTTACATTCCATAACAATTCATTATACATATTTATATTATCGGTTATACATATTTAACGTCAATTTTCACTAAATTCTTCATTTCAAAACAGCACAAAACGGACGAAACTCTCGTCGTACCATTCAGCGCCACATCCACGTTCTATACCAACAGTCTTTCATGCGACGCACGGACACACCTCGACCACATATTCAAAAACCACCGTGAACCACCGTGACTACGTCCTCTCGCCGGTTTCTCTATTTACGAGTATATATACATACACACACAGACATACACGCGCCGCGGTGATTAAAGCTCGCGGAAGAAGCGCTCACTGTTATAGCAACACTCTTCTCTCACTCCACACACATACACACATGTACAAGAGAGAGAGAACAGCAGCTTGATTTACTGGGCGATATTTCGTCGACGCTCCGCGGCTCTCGCGGCCGCGCGACAATGGCGCTGTCGCTCGACACTTCCTTTCGAATTATTGCAACCGGCCGTATAGTGCTTTCTGTGTTGTATACGCATACCTACCTGGTAGAGAGAGTCTCTCTCTCTCTCTCTCTATCTCTCTCTTTTCTCTATAGAATGGCAAGAATTCTTTTTTGTTATTAGCGGACGAACTTGCTTTTTATTATCATACGTAGTGGCTATTTTCACGGCTCTTTTGTCGGCCGGTGCGCATGAGTTCCGCTGTCCGCGGTGTGTACGCGCGTTCTTTCACGCGCTACGTAGCGTCAGTTTGGTTGCGACGATTCTTTTTCACTGTTTGCTGAGCTTGCGGCTATTGTTTGTCCGTGTGCGGGAGGAAAGTGGGCGGTGTACAGAGGTGCGGATGGTTAGACGTGACAGGCGCTGCGCAGAGAAGGTGCTGTGATGAGCAGATTATTGTGAATATTTGTACAAGCTGAAATTAAGTTGGATTGTAATTATTTACGTAATTAGAGGGTGTGGGGGTTTCATGTGATTTATTATGTAAGAGTAAATATATCTGAATCTTTTTCATTTGTTTTGGAAAACTGATGAATGGGTTGCACGTGAAAAATGATTTACTGAATTTATATGAATTTGTGAAGGTTGACTTCAGATTAATAAATATGTATATAAAAACAAATGGGAATGTTGGAGTACAATTGAGAGAATTGTTCGTCGTGCACGAGGTTTTCACCCAAATTAAATAAACAAACTCATTTCTTTTTGCATTCTTACTTAGTTAAAGCCTTTGTAAGGGGCCAATCAGAATCGTTGACAGTGATAGATACCCCAAATCATCTTTATTTAGGCTTATTTTTTTTAGAAATTTCAGATGTATTTTTCTTTAAAATTTTTAAAGGATCATTTTTCCTATATAATAACATGATTTTTCTCAAATTTACCTAAATGACGCATCATTAACAGCTTATAGATTTTGTATTCTACGCAATGAATCTTTTCGGCCAATCCACAAGCCACCCTACGTAACCAAAAAAAGCAAAAATCTACAAAAGAATATCATCGGCACCGTAAAACTCCAATCAACACCGCACAATCATAAATTACCCCAAACCAGCTCACTTCCAATCCATACCAATCCCTATAAACATATGCACGAACAACTGTATCACGTTTGTACATCTACCTCCTCTATATCCATTTTGACATATATATACATACAATGAGAAACCGCGTCGAGCCACGATTAAAACTAGATGTATAAGAGCGATCGCCGCGAAAATTCGTCACGATGTACGGCATTAGCGACGCCTCGTTGTCGGCCTCAGGGGATTATCGTGAGACCGATGTTAGCCGCTTGTTCGCAGTCGTAGCGACTTTTGTACTGGGACGAAGACCGAGACGAATCGCGTTTCGGGGTCGTATATAGTAGAGCGCGAGTCACTGCATGTGTACATGTATGTATGTATATATGCGCGTATGTGTAATATAGCAGTCGAGCGCGAAGTGTGCCGGCGTATTAATTTTTCCATAAGGGTGAGCGCGACTCCGACTTCGAAAAAATCGCATCATATACTTGTATCACAATATGGGACGATTTTTCACAGAGATTTTTTAGGTGTATGTGAAAGGGAAAATTATTGTATGTGTTTTTCTTCGTTAATAGTCGTAATTTGCTTTAGTCCGAAATAAAATTTAGTTTGTATTATAGCTTCTTTTTACGGACCAAGTAATTCGAATATAATAGTTGGCTTCATCCTGAATCTCGAAAGATGGAATTTAGAAAGATTTTAGTTGCAAGCTCTGTCTCAATTATTTTTGTATTTTACATCATTTAATGCATCTTTTCGAAAAATTATTCAAATAAAAATAACAATCAGTCAACAATCTCAACGAACAAAAAATAAAATATAATAAAATAAAAAATTCTTCATACGTCCCTTAAAACTTTTATGCCTAAACCTTACATAAACCTTTACACCCCATACACGCATCTAATAATCCTATAAATTTTACGGTCCGTATGAAATATCAAAATTCAAATCCAATATCCTACAAAAACAGCGTTCGCCGTTATATACCCTCAAAAAGATAGCACGCACGCGGATATACGCAACCGCACACTCATAAATCCCGCTTGTAAACTTTCTAAATTTACATTTGACGTTTTGTCTTAAATCACCGCCTCTGGATTCCCTTATCCGTGCGCGACAAACTTGTTTCAATAAATTCACGACGCACCAGGCCCATTAAAAAAAAAAAGAAAGAAAAAGAAGAGACGACGACGTACGGTACCAATTCCCGAGCGCGCACATCTCTATCTCGATCAGTATAAGGGGAGAGAGAGAGAGTGAGCTCGACTTAATGTCTTGGAACGGACGCCATATTAGCATGTCCGCGTCCAATCGTCGCCCACGTGGCGGAGGCCGAGCGCCGTAGCGAATCGCGCGCAAGTAGGGCTATGACATTGTCATTATTTCACTGACACACGCGGACAAGCATGCTTTCTCTCTCTCTCTCGTTCTCGCGTATACGCAGTATAGCTGCTCTCTTTCTTGTTCTCACCCTACTCGGCGCACGAGCCAAGTCGACTTGCTAACGAGGGTGGGAAGATGTGGGGTATAGGAGAGGGAGAGAAATAGAGAAAGAGAGAGAGAGAGGTCAGAGAGAAGGATGGGATTAAGGGGATTCACACTGCGGAGGCGATGATAAAAAGAGTGAGAGAGAGAGAGAGAAGGGATAGTAAGCGAGAGAGGTATTGCGAAGGGTGGTTTTAGAGTTCGGATGGATTTGTTTTCAATTTGCTTGACTTTACACGGTGAGCTGAATGAGTGCTAACTGGGTCTGAAGAGCCATATGAGTTGATTTTTATTAGTGTTTTGATTTTAAAATTAATAATTGCTAAGTTTATTATTAATATTTTTGTCTTTATTTTTTAGTACTTATAGTTTAAAAAAAAAATAAAAAATAAGAAAGTATATTAAAAATTACAAAATTTCATAATGAAATATGAGCTATAGGCTGGCTGAAAACTTTTCTTTTACATCCATTTACTTCATACTTTTACATTTACATTTTCATGTTAAACGATGAAATATTAAAAAAAGGCAACAACTATATGACCTCACTTTTCCTCTTTCACCCGTCCACACTCAAATAACGTACGAAATCTTCTTAAAAAAGGAAACCAGGAAAAGCCCGAAGGTCGAGCAGCAACAGCAGATACGGCGAGTATCCAACACGACGACGGAGCTGAAAAAATTAGGGTGCGTACTAAGGAAGACCTCTCGTTTCCCTTTCTCCTCAACATTTCCCAACCTTTTTTTTCCAGCAGCAAACACATATACAGAGCTTCAACTCGCGAGTGGCTGCTGCCTCTCATTCTCGAGGGGTGTCGTGATTGTTCAGGGATACCACCACCAACATCGCCTTGCCTCGTGTTATTTATCTTTATGGACCTCGGGCAGAGGGTAGGTACACTTATTCCAGCAGAAAGGGGGGGAGAAAAGAGAGCGAACTTAAGCCGAAGAGGGCGCGGTAAGAGATTGTTTGTCGTATTGGCTGCGGTTCCGCGCTTCACGATGAGGCGGCTTACGTATTATCCGTTTAGAAGAGGGGAGAGAGAGAGAGAGAGAGAGACTCCTTTCGTAGTGGTGCGGCTGCTGCTACACTGTTGAGGCTTAGAGTAAGAGAGATACGTGATTTCACTTACGAGGCGGTAGATAGCATCGCGCGGTGCTGATCTGCCCTAATGAATGGCTCTCTTTTCTTCAGCTTGGCGCAGGGTGGTTGTGATTATTTTGATTTCCTTATTGTTTTGTCGCGTGGTGGTTTTTAAGAGAGAGAGAAAGAGAAATGAGGTTTTTGAAGTCATAAAGGTTTTGTTAATTACTGTTCAGAGGAGCTGGTAGAATTTCAAAGATGTTTTTAAAGGTTCTAAATACTATTTTAAGCATTAAAAAATATCATAACCATCGTTTTTTATAATGGGGTAAATTGTAATTGATTTCAGCAATATTTACTTAAAACATTTGTTTAATAAAAAAATATTTATTTATTTCTTTGAGCGATCCCAGTTTTTAATATTTCTTCAGACTTTATTAAAAATTTCCGTTCAGAAATCCAAGATGTTAGCTTTGTTACTTATAAGTGAAAAATAAAAATACAGAACGAAACGCGAACGTAACAAATTATCATTCTTTATACCTATATTCATTCAGAAATAGAAATAAACGATAAACTAATATTACGACGAAGAAAGCAAGTTTCCATAAAAATTGAAATATCCCGAAAGAAGGCATAAAATTCAAATCACACGCGGAATGTTTTATTTCGATTAAATAGGGCCATTACTCACGCGCTGCCCAGAGGGCTTATCTCCCAACCGTATAACCTTTAAACGCGTGCGCGCGTGCGCCTCTTTACTTATCAATAAAAACGGATGGCATAAAATAACGCGACCGCGCGTTCACACACATATATACACACTCGTACAAAGAGTTGTGCCAGCAAGGTTTATATAGACAATCTCTGTGGGGAGTCGACGATGATATCCTTAACACTCACACGCGCACGCACAGAGAGAGATACGTATAATAATATAACGAGTGGAAGGAGGGGGAGACAGCTAGAGAAGCGTCGAGCGCAGAAATTAATCTGTTGGCTCGTAATCGGCTTTCGGTGATTTACTACCAATCGTCCGCAAGAGGGATAGAAGATGTCCGCAAACGGGAAAAGAAGTATCGAGGAGAGAGAGAGAGAGAACGAGGATGAATCAATCCTACTGGAACCGCAGCCGCAAAAGTTTTATCGGTCTACGACCATACTGCCGCCCATCAAATTAGAGCGCGAGAGAGAGAGAGCAGCAGCTTTTCTCAGGGCCTCGCTCATTGTTTCGCGCCGAGTCGCCGCGTAGGAAGTTGTACGCCGACGATAAAGCCTCTGAGTTTCGAAGAATGAGAGAAAAGTTTCGATATATTTGCTCGATTTCGAGGAAGTTTCGTAAGGAAAAGTTCGCTGGACTATAGTCTGAATATGCATGGGAGTTGTTACGCGTTTTCTTTTGCGATCGAAGGGGTATAAATAAGGATCAGTCGTGATTGCGACGCTCATATGGCTGGGGTGCGAGGAAAAGTATAATTGGAGGGGGAATGACAGATGTAAGGAAACAAATATAAACGTTGACGAGGTTTGATTTCAATAAGAAAAGAAAAAAAAGCTTTTTATCGTAAATGAGTGATTATGTAAGGAGAACTTTTTATAAAATTTATTATTCAAAAAAATATATGTCAAACAAAAAGTATAAAAATAAAAATGATAATGGATGGATAGGTTTTAAGAATATAAATGCACCTTGTTAGATTTGAAATTTGGATTTCATTTATTAATTAACAACAGGTTTGGATACGTACATTACAATCATTATGAGATATATACAAGTGCGTTATTATTTACATAGATGCATTATAACAATATTTATATACCTATATTGACGTATTAACAATTTAATGGGGAATAATAAATCATTTGTAAACGAAACAGAAATAAAGAATTTGTTTCTTACGTGCTACGTGTGACTTGAGTATTTATGGTACAATAGATTTCTCTAATGCTAATGTCCGTATCGTATATATTAAGTATACCTTTGTTAGGTAATCCTTATAATAATGGAACGCCTTTTTCACGACAATGATTAAAGTGCTTCAAAATGCTAATAATCCGAAGTTATTTTAAAGTTTTGAACTATTTGAAGAAAATTCGTTGATGTTTATTTATATCCTTTCGAAAGACGTTCAAACATTATTCCTATTAGACGTACATATTTATCGTATCTTAAACATTATCCTTTGTGCTTAAAAATACTGACATCGATACATGACCTGTGCAAAAGAGATCTATAATAAGACTTATACATTCGCTTATATTCGAGTAAATTGTCTATATACATTTTAAAATACAGTACTGTGAATTTCAATATATAGCTACAGCGTATAAAGTATACACGAAGCAGACGATAAAAGAAACGCTTACTCGGAGAAAAATAAAATCCTCCAATAATCCATAACGCGGTGAACATTACAATTCACCGTCGGACGACCGTGACAATTTGCAGGAGAAGAATACGGCGAGGAAAAAAAAACGCGGGAAATCTGCGCAGCATAATTTTCCTGCCTCTTCTACTACTCTCCCTCTCTACCACCGTTAATACAAATAATAAACCTTATTGCGCCGGTGCGCTTAACTCATCTCCGCATTAAGCAAACCAACTGCACAGCGTCTCTCTCACTCTCCCTCTCATCCCATTCTCCCACACTCCTCGCGCCTATTTAAAACTCTCTCGAATGTACGAGAGAGCAAGAGAGAGTCGACTGCCGCCGTCCGATTCTCTCTGCCGCGCGTTTGAAGTTAAATGGAGTGTAAATGGCAGATAACAAACCAGCACTGTTTCCGATTACGGCATTCATTGTTTCCTACCATTATGCGCGCTCCGACGGTTCACCGCCGCTCTGTACGCGGCTCTCTCTCTGCGGCTATGGTTTACGATCTATTTATTGCTGGTGACTGCGCCCGCCCGCGATCCGACGGTTTACACCGTGTCGGCGTGGGTGGAGAGTGAGAGAGAGAGAGAGAGAGCTAGAACACTGTCGTTGGATTCTCATCCCGGCCGCTAGCGTTGGGTTTAGCCGAGTGCGCACGCAGGCGCACGCGTATACACACATATACACATATACACGCGCATACAGTGTAGCGCAAAGCTCACGGCCGACCTGCTCCTCTGATTTGCCCTCGAGTATTGTGTAGCGGTGCGAAAGCGTCGAGTTGTCGGATTTCCGAAATCGCGTTAAGTGTCTTTAGTATGTAGCTTTTGAAAAGAAAGTTTTGTATAATAGATTGGTCGTCGTGTGTTCGGGTAAAATGTTGAAGAGTAATCGAGACTGTTATAATGTTGATGAGTTGCAAAAGATTTGAATAATGTGTATAACGAAAGAAATTGCCAAATGTGGAAATTTATACACTATAATAGCGTGGTTTTTTTTCAATATCATGTATGTTTTGATAATTGTTAATCTATTCGGATAAGTATGTATGAGTTACTACTTACGAGGCTTATGATATTTTTTTTTCTAAAGCTATTGTAATATGTATATACTTAAATGTAAGTTATCACTTTTTATCGGTCCTCAATGCCACTTTTCTAATTACATAGAAAAACATGTGAGTTGACGCTTAAAATTACGTATGTACAATTTTTTCGTTTGCATACTTATACCTAATATTGACTAGACGGGATGTGTCCTTTTAAAAAGGACAGACTTGTCTTTGAAAGTTTCAAAAGAAACAACGATATATTCGTTATTCATTTATAATTTTTTTTTATAATTTTTCCTTATCAATAATATACGGTTACTGAGAAATAGAATCGAATAAATATTTAATCCCAAACTTTGAAGATATCTATTAAAATAAGTAAAAAAAGTGATGAATAAACCAAATCTATTATATTAGACATTACAATTTTTTTTTATAATTTTCATAAAAACAACATTTTTTATCTGCCTACTTAGCTAGAAATTCAATTCCATTTCTCAGTACAAACCTATCTACCAACCGAACCACAAGCATTCTCTCGCTCCCACACATCGATTACTCATACCCATCGCTCTCAGCAAACCTCCCCATACCGACGAACCCCTCGAGTTGTGCACCCGTCGCCGCAGTTCCTCTGCTCCTCCGTCACTTGCCGTGCACGAGGGTGGCAGCAGCGGATCGCCTCTTGATCTCTGCTTGATCCACTACTGCATCGCTTTCTTTATCCTGATGGGCGGTCATATGTCGGGTGAGATGATGTCGCTCACGGAAGCTTTCGTCGCAGACAGGACATCGGAGCTTTTCTTCCCGGCGCCGACGTGCCGATTCACCCGCGTGCTCGTTCTTGTGATGTGAACGCATGTGGTAGACAAGATCCGAGGTCATACGGAACGACAGGTTGCACTTGGCGCAGATGTTTTGCGCGGGTAGAGCGAGAGCGGCAAAGGATGATGGTAAGAGGCTAGCGGCGGCAAGGAAGCGTGGGCGGGTTAACGCTTCACTGATGGGTGGAAATACAGTCGCTAAGGGATTGTAAGGTAGGTTGGGATAGACGGCTGATGGGAGTTCTGGACGGAAAGAGGAGGCTGGAACTTTTGGGCTGGGGACTTTCGGCGGTGGTTGCGACGCTGATGCCAGTTGCTGAGAGAGCTTGAGGTTGTCCAAGAGAGATGTCTGTTGGGTTTCTGGAGATATGAGAAAAGGATACGGCATCTTCGTAGGGAATGACGTGGGGTATTTGTTATTAAAGGGCCCGACGTTGACTGGGTTAGATGCCGGAGGTGCTATAGGGGGACTGAGACTGTTTTGGTAAGTGACGACGTCAGGTGAAACAGATGACCTAGGCGATCCCGTTCCATCATCGTAGTTTACACTACTGGAACTTGGACTAACTCCCATTAAATTGCTTCTCTGAACTGCCAAGTTGACTTTTGTGAATGCACTTCTTGAATCCCCTTGCAGTCTGTCTGGACAAATGATACTTTCGCAGTTGTTCTTGGCGCGTGAACCTGATAAACCTAGGCTCGGATCAAGCGGCCGATCGCTGCTGTTCTCGTCGGGGAATACCTTGCGTGTTTGCAAAGTTCTTTGGAATACGCTAGGTGGACTAGGACTCTTTTGCACTCTTAAAGATCCTGCATAGAGATGTATAGGTGGCTCGGGTGATAACCCAGTTGACGTAGGAGTCAGTCTCCTCTTTGGCGATATGTATGGCGGCGGTACTGTAGTTTGCAAATCCTCTGTACGCCTGATTTTGTATTTGGAAGCTTCCATGCTCTCGAAATGTTTTATCGTCATGTTCTGCGGTATTCTATCGCTCTGTTCGTACTCACGGGAATCTTCGTTGTATTCGTCATTAATTGGTGGTTCGTGTCTGATGACATCGGTCATCAATTGATTGGTGCAGAATTGCAGATTGATCAGCTTCTCCGTTTGACGCCTGATCATCTTTTCATCGGGTGCAACCAGAAATGCAACATCGAAAGATCGCTTACTTGTTCGTTGCAGCGGATAAGATGCGTCCGTCGTCATTTCGCAGGTTTTGGATTTGCCGTTGTTGGGACTGTTGGATGAGTTTATCGAGGCACCGGTTGAGATAACTGGAGCGCCATCTTCGATGCCGCTGGAACGTTCTTCCATTGTCATCGTGCTGGCTGGACTTTTAATGATGTCCTTGACTTAGTCTTCGTTTAAGATTTTCGATTAAATCTATAAATATAATTGAAAGTAATTAATATTTTTTATCGACCGTTGTATCATAACAACGTATTTATGAAGAAATTTATTTTCAATTCTTATAAAAAATGTTTATACTTTTAAGCAGCCTTTAACTTTAGTTTGTACATTAACATTAGCAAACATATTTAAAGACAAAAAAGGATGACAATATGAATTCAAACATAGCTAATAATTTATACAAGTAATAGAATTCAGAATATTTTAAAAACAGGCGAAATTAATGTACAAAAAATTTAACACACGAGCATCTAAAGTAATTCCAATGTTGATCCTCTTCGCGATTTATTTAAGTAATATCATTTATAATATTATAACTCACCATAAAACAGAAATCCGCTCTCCTTTCGCTACGTACAACTTTCTGTACGCGCAACAGCTTCCGCTTAAACTTCCAGGAACAAACTACACTGTTCTCAATGTCAACAACAACCACCTTCACACATGTCCGTACAGAGTTCGACTGACACCACTGACAAAATGTGCACTACCAGCTACTACAAACTGTCGCTCTCTCTCTGTGTCTCGCGCGCGCGTGCGCGTGCACCAATGAGCCACGGCGAGCGGTCCGCGTCCGAATGAACCCTCGCGGTAGTAAGCTCGTCGTATTTAGGGGTGCGCGTGGCGGCTGCGCGCGAGTGGCGGCTGCCAGTACGGCAGGTGGAGACGCGCGCTACCAATGGGGCGCACGCGGGGGTGGAGTCGCCAAGGCACGAGCATATTCGCCCCCGCGCCTGGCGTCTGCCCTGGCCACGCCTACATATTTTAAGGTTCGACACATGTGCGCGCGCGCAGCAGCAGCAGCAGCAGCAGCAGCAGAGGTAGCAGCAGCACGTTACAACCCTATGGACGTATACGGGAGCGACGGATTCGCGTAAATTCCGGCCTGAAAAACGATCTTGGATGGATTTTTAAAGGCGCGCCGGCTCCGCCTCTCGTCCCAACGCCGATGGGATATTGAGGGTGATAGTTGTTGGTTGTTCAGAGATTTTTTTTTTGCGGGAAGAGAGGTTTTTTTGGTACGAAAGGGGATTAGAGGGTTGACTGTGGCGTAGATGAGGGGATGGGGATAGGTGGTTAGTCTAGGCCGCTGTAAAGTTTACAACTATGTGTTTCGAATTAAAAGATAAAAAGTTTTTTTCTTTTATTTTTATATTTATTATGAAATTATGTAATAGTTTACTACTTTTAAATTCTATCGAATCTTCGATTTCATTTATTTTACAAGATTTTGTTGAAGCTATTCTACTTCAATATAATATAAGGGAATCTTTATTTGGTTTTTAAATAATACTTAAAACGTTAAAACATTAGCTATTAATGTATTATACTCCAAAAGTTATTTATCTATTTTT
Source organism: Torymus tubicola (assembly GCA_035583055.1). Lineage (NCBI taxonomy): Eukaryota > Metazoa > Arthropoda > Insecta > Hymenoptera > Torymidae > Torymus > Torymus tubicola. The sequence goes on from JAWWEQ010000045.1 coordinate 16,641,048, forward strand.
TTACAATATTTATGCCCACTTACAAAGCATAAGGCATTAAAGAAAATAACAATTTCCTCGGAAAAGGTAAGTATAGACCATGGCAAAGGCATTATGAACTGGAACCAATAGGTGATCAATCATAAGCCGACTAGCCTGGCCGCAAGCTATCTATTTTTCCGGGCATGTGAGAGCCGTCGACTTTTTCATGCGATTCCCGTTGCGGAATCCTTCTGGGGCTTCTCTCATTCTCCTATACTCTTTCTCGCTCTCTTTCACTCGCCAAGGGTCGAAGGACATTAAGTTTCTGATAGGATCGGCAAAAAGTTGTAATGACTTTTTGAGTGCTTGTTAGCGAGAGTTTGACCTCGGGGACTCGCACCTGTTTATTAAAAACAACAGAGATTTATTATAAGACATTTTTATAGCGAATGTACAATGATTAACGAGGGATCCGAATTGTAGAAAGCGATTGCTTAATTCAATATTCCTTGGCCAGTGAGAGCGATTCCGTACGATTCTTTTCTCTCTCTCTCTCTCTCTCTTTGCTTCATAAGAAAAAGAATCTGGCACCACATTTCATTTTTCGAAGGAAATAAGGCAGCGGTCCGTGAGAAATAGATGTTTCTACTTCTTCAGGGCAGTGAAGATCATTAATCAAGGAAGCGTTAATGCATATTTGATAAACGGCTTCTTCCCTTAATACTTTGCATACGTACCATCGTCGCCTCTCTTCTTGTGCTCTTATAATTTTCGATTTCCACAGCGCTCTTTATTTTATGACTTTGCACTATATTTACCAGTGCAAATTTCTCTTCTATACAATAATATTATTTTTTTTGTTAACTTTTCTAGTATATGCTATAACTCGTGCGTATTTTGAATGAAAAATTACACCTGCATGTCTTAGCGTGTGGAAAATGGAACAGCAACTCCCACTTGAGTCGGTGACAAATTGAATGCGTGATGATTCCGCAGGATTGTTGAAATAAGGGGTGTGCGGTATTATACTTCTTTCCATTTTCTCTCCTGCTTAGCGCTCTTTTATTCATTCTTTAGTCGCGTATGGGTAATGCATGCAAAACCCCCGCAGTAGACTTATTCCAACTTCTGAAAGTTTCTGTTTAAAACAAACGTTTTACTTTTATTTAAACTACTTGATGACAGTTCATCCTTTCTTTCATACACTTGGATAATATAACTTTTTATAACCATGTAGTGTTAAAAAATTCTTACATCATTTAATTAAAGATAAAAAAGAAGTATACCGCTCTCAACATATGCACGAAAAATTGACCATCCGCAGCAAATATTCATTCCCGACCTTTAATCGTACCATTATTGTTATTCCAATTACCAAATACCGGCGCGTATGTAGAACCGAGTACGCTCGACATCATTAACAATCCGCGCACCAAGCCCTCGACCTCCTCACAGACTGCACTGCAGAGTTCCACAACGGTATTTCGGCAAGACATTCACGTAGCACATAAGCGTTCGCGAGAGATAAGGCAAGGTAAGTCGTAGCAGCATCTTACCGTACGATACCCGCTCGGAATATAATTCGTGTTCGTGTGTATATTATACGTCTTCCATCGTATATACGTGGCTTGCGATAAGCATCATTGGCAAATAAGCCAAATGAACTTTACCCTGCTGCCGTTATACATATTTCCCAAAAGTATTTCAAAGCATTCGTATGCATCGTGCGTGGATGAGAAAGAGAGGATGGTTTGTCTTATAGAGGTAAGGCTATCGTAAATTTTGTTCGCGGTTCTGGAGGTACAGGAGGAATTATGATTTCGTATTATTACCTTTGTGTATAATTATAACGATCTAGATACAGAGTGTTCGAATTTCACAATAAATATGGAGATTCTAAATAAACGATATATGAACTACACGTTATACCGTCACAGTGTATCATATAAGCATTACAGATTTTATTTTTACAATATCTTACATCTCGTCGTTTTTAAATCAAATGGTCTTACTTTGATGTCCAGATTAACACCTTGAATGCTAATAACGTAAAAATAAGTCTAATAAAACAAGTCTGAAAGTGTTTGATAACTGGAAAATCAGTTATATATGGTTGCGCTTATATTATTGATAGTATTCACGTCACAAAAGTAATGTCTTGGCCATCACTTAAGTGGCTAAGAAGGCAATATCTGAGATGACAGTTGAAGGAGGGGTTAATAAAATTTCAGTAAAAAAAAATTTATCTGGAATTCGAGTTGGAATCTTGAGAATCTTGTGCGGTAATGTCTGTTTCTAATTATTATTTTCTAATTTCTATTTTTTATCTAAATTAATCTTCATATTTTGTCAATTTATTGATAGTTTAATTTGCTATCAATTGTTAATATAAATAGAAGTAATAAACATAACCGCACAAGTTAGCACCTCCTTAAACCGGAATTCCAGGTAACCCCCTTTTTCACTGAACTTCTATAAATAACACTTTTTTTGGTTCGGTAGCTACGATTTAAAATGTCAAGAATCCTACATAATTTCATAACCATTGAACCTACAATACTAAAACCTTATTAACCCATCATTCCCATTACTACATTGTTCCGATAATCCAAAAGTCATTCACCGATCGAACCCAACATCACACATCACCAGCAAAACAAAAGCGCTCAAAAACCAGCCCCATCATCGTGCACCAACCCAATCTTTAGCTCCGATTCAGACCATCAACCTTCGACCTTCTCGGTGAGCTAAGTGGAAATCAAGTACCGCTTGAATAACGATATAGGCGCAGCACTCGCGCGACTCTCGGTCTCGGCCCTCCGCGTCGTCCTAAACGCGCCGGAATGACAAATACGCGCGTTCGCGCCGAGTTAACGACGCGTCTAAATAGGCATACTCCATCCATCACGACGATGACTGGCACGCACGCGCACGCGTATGTGTATAATACATAGATGTATACGTATATATATACATACGCGTGTGCACTCGAGCGTTTCGAGTAGTGCGACGTAGTTGCGTGAACGACCAGCGCATTATAGGTGTGGAGAAACGATCAGGGTTCCTTGGATGCTGATTGTTGACGACTCGCTGGTTGCGGAAGAGTGGCTGATACTCCGTAATGTTTGCTTTTTTTAAATTTATTAGCAAGTTCTTACTGAATATTGGTCTGTATGATTTAGTATAATTACTAAACCGGAAAGATACTGAACCTTTATTTGATTAAAATATATCTTCTTACGAAACTTTTACAACTGTTAATAATTAAAGTTATATCAGGCAAGCGTCGCCTTTTTATTAACATTCTTAACTGCCCCTTTATCCACAAAGAACTTAACGACAGAGAAAAGCCACGTACATCCTCTCTTCATGAAAAGCTACCTCACCGCGCGCTTAAACCAACCATTTACTCCGCGAAAAAAGGCATCCTCCGCGACACGGCCATTAAAAATTTGCAAGCGTTCGCCCTTTTATTTTCCCAAGCCCTTTTCTCTCTCTCTCTTACCCCCTCGCACGTCTTCTCAACTCTCTCGGCAAATACATAAAGAGCGCCCCGAACGCGAGCCAGATCCTACACCCGTGCACGTAAGGAAAGCAGCAGCAGTAGTAGGGAATGGAAGAAGAGAAGGAGAGAGAGAGAGAGGAACGGTAAAGAGGAAGTGGCAAAGTTATTAGAATGGTCCGGAAAAGATGGCGCGGAGACGCTCCGTATTTTTCTACTGTATGGCCGCTGCTTTGCATAATCCCGCACTTAGCTCGCGCGCGTCTCGGGAGATGCTCTCGCGTGATATTCCGCCGAAGCCAAAACTGGTGAGCGCGATTCATCGCCTCGCAGGAAAAGACGAACAATGCTGAAATGTAAATTTCCGCGTTTCGGTGGCGCACGCGTATATATATTATATATATATATACGTGGTTGTATGTAACGGGCTAGGCGATATTCCGGTGAGGGAATATGTATATATATGCATATAACGCGTTGGTTCTTGCACTACCACCCGGAACCGTCGATCAATGTCGCGTTATATTCCGTTGAATATTGCTTGAAATATCGGTATAAAGGAGAGAGAGCACACACGCGAGGCTGTCGAAACGTTGAAACCGGGACATCTGTATATTTTGGTCGATCGAGCGGATTTTTTTAATGGCTTTGCGAGGAAGGGTAAGGGTGCACGAAAATTTTATCTTTCGGAAGGAAATGTGATCCAAATGTTTAATAGGACGAAAAAAAATTAATAAGAAAACTTCGACTTCTATATACCTATACTAACGACCATCTTTTCTCACGGATGCGTCAACGTTTTTTTTTTCTTCCTTCGTTACCTCTCACACGTCTTATTGTACTTTACCCGTACGACACGTCCAGACAAAAACGAGACAATATTCTTCGAGGGCAAAACCAGGGGAATGAGTGGGCGTGCACACGTTTAAGAGAAGAAATCCAAAAGACGGCGACACCTCATCGATCTTATCGACGGTCCTCGCCGCTATCCGGGAATCACAGATGTGACTTTGATTCCTACACGCTCTCGGTGGTATTCCCGTGGGGACCGCGCCGCCGGTAGATTAAGGTTCCCGCGTGTAATTTGTCGATCTCGGATTCTACGTTTCTTCGACGTGCGAAACAAATCGACACCTGAGCACTATACGATAGTCAGCTAGCTAAGCGTAACATATTACAGTGGCTGCGAGGAGGTACATTGTTTCTGATCTGGGCAGGAGAGTGATCGAAATGTATAGTATATAATGTAAGGAAAATATAAATGCAAAATTAAAAATTAATGTCGGTTGAAAGTTTTCTATTTTTCGATTTATGTATAACGAATATAATAGTGAAATTTGCTCATCGATTTGTCAGCGAACTTTACTCTCACTGTGCTTCAGCTGCTATATAATAAAAATATTCACGGTATAATGCGGAGCAGAGCGAATCCTTATATATACCGGGACCTCTGCATATGATCACGCAATATGCGAGGGTATTTATACTTTTTGGAAACTCGCATCCCGTAAAATCCAAGAGCACCGCGGAGCGCACAAGATTTCCCGAGTACGGCGTTTAATTTATATAGTACGCTGCCCGCGGGCACGTACGCTTGCAAGGAACGCGTATACGAGAGAAAGAGAGAGAGAAAGAGACCAAGACAACGTGAATAGTATAGCCAGAGAAAGAGACGGAGACGACGAAACTTTCGTCACGGTACGCGTACATACACGACGGTAAACCCGCAGGACATAAAAGCCCCTGCGGCTGCCTCCGACGACGGAATATAAGCACACGAAAACCTAAGGGAGAAAGAAGCGAGCGAGTGAGAGAGAGAAAGAGAGAAAGCTATGTATACACGGGAAAACAAGCGAGTAGTAACAGTAGCATGCCGAGGAGTTGGCCAGCAGCAAGTGCACGAGTAAGAGAGAGAGTGGGAGAGAGAGAGAGAGAGTTACCGGAAAAGAGAGCGCACAATCAGAGCATACCTTAGTTGTCCGCTCGTAAAGCAACCCCGTATGTCCGGAATACCGCGAGGCTCTTTCTCTCTCTCTCTATGTGCGTGTATGCACATATATATATATACATACATACATATATAGACCACGTAGGAAGAGAGCCGAGGAATATGCATGAGAAGAGAGTTATGCTACGCTGGTCTTAATGGCGGGGGCAGTAACTTAAGTACGAATATGCGCCGCTACCGTGGAGGTATGGTTATATATATATATATATATATAAGCGGAACGTAGGAGAGTTGCGCGCTTGGGGATGATTGTCATGGACGAAGCGAACGACGGGTTTTGGAAAGTCATCCAAGCACCCGGGCCAGATTGCACGAGGGTGTATTTGTATATATGATAGTCCGCCACGTGTCCGTCACACCTACCTTGTTCATGAAAGCTATATAAGAACAGTGCTTGTGATTATAGATTCAATAGGGGCCGATTGGTTGTGATTTTACGATATTTATATCTCTTCTATTTATTTCCATTACGATGATTTTATGTATTTTACCATTGTTCTAAACCGTACTTATATTAAATAATTTACTTTAATATTAATAAAAAAACGAAGAAAAAACGTAAAGAAAACCACTTCGAATATATATTCAAACAGTAAAAATCATAGGCGATCGACCGTCAACCATAAATAATTCAAGCTAACCCAATTTGCACACACACACATAGAGACAGATCGAGCCCCCAGCGACAAATCCTTCCGCACCGCTTCTTCAAAAGCCGACCGCTCGATGCTACATCCCGCTGTTCCGCACCTCATCGCGTATATACAGAGACTCTCCATATACGATAACCATCTTTCGCCATCCTCAAAGTTAAACAGCCGCATTTCGCGCATGACCAGCTTATCTCTTTCTCCTTCATATATATACATATATACACCCTATATATACCTACAGTGTTTCTAATAGAAAGAAAGACGACGAGAGAGAGAGAGAGAGAGAGCTGGGCTTCCGTCCACGTGCACTCGCTTTATGCGTACACGGGACATATGGTAGTTGGCACGCAGCAGCCCTCCCTTTTTTCCGGGGATACGATCTTGCGCGCGGCAAGTGTCCTCATGAGTTTTCAATGAGATTAGCGGCCCATCTGTGCACGACTCGGCCGCACACAATGTACACGCGTGGCAGTCAACCTGCTATAGTGTGTATGTATGTGTGTGTGTGTATGTGTGTATAAGGGGGTGGTTCTGTTTTCGGGGCATACGGTACGTGTGGATATATATAGCGCACTGATGCTACGATGCACTTGTTGGGTCTATAGTGGAGAGCTCGGGGATACTGACACTGTATATATATGGGCCTATAGCTGAGTTTTTCCATTGGTGGTTGCTATTCATGACGTAAATATACGGCGAGAGCGTTTATGAGCGTTCAATGAATATTTTATTATAGTGAGCAAAAAGAAAAAAAGATGATCGATTGCTTTTTAGGTTTGGCTGTGGTATAGTTTTGTTGGATACGTTGGTACGATGTATATTTGTATAAAAAATATAGGTATTGTAGGATTTTAAAAAAAGTTATTGGTAGAACGTCGATAATTTGCGAAATTTTCTTGTCGTTATAATTATATATGTTAAGATTAATTTTAAAGGAAATGCAGAAAGTTGGTATCCAAAACTGAACAATCGGCATACCCAACAACGATACAGTAATTTATATTACCAACAGAACAACAAGCAACAAAGTTCATTAAAAATTTCTGGATTGAAATCGGAAACGATACCAGATCGCCAACGTACAAGAAAACACATCACTTGTACAGAAAACTAGTCATTATCCATTTAAAGTAACTGCTCTCTCTCTCTATACTACCACAACGACTCCCCCCTTAAAAAAAAAACACAGCAATCAGCGTTGCCACGCTAATAACAGCCAGCAAAATCGTTCTTCTCGCGTCCCCTTGGAGACTGTGACTGAACCCACCAAAACTATGAATATTGCAGAGAGAGAGAAAGCGAAGCAAGTAGTTCCGTCTATCCAATACCCAATCGTTCTTTCTCTCTTTCAACCCCTCGCGCTTATATAGCCCGAGGGCCTCGAGATCGGCCAAGAGTGCAATACGAAAATACTCGGCCGCTCGTCGATCAACAAGCGAGCACGTCGACTATATACATACGTGTATATATATATATATATATATACGACGTGCGTTATCGATCGGCGGTCGGTCCCCATCTACCACGTCGATGACGAAGGCGAGGAGTAAGGGGTGGGGAGGTATAGAGGGGGATGGAGAGTTGACTGGATTTCCGAAGCTGCCGGGCGCGATGATGCCCCATATGGAGGCTGCCCGCGCATATGTTACGACGCGCCGCTAACGACCTGCTTTGGGGCCCCCCCAGAGCATGCTAAACTGCGGTATTTCTCGTCTCTATATCTTTCGTGCGTGCGTGCTTCTCTCTCTCTCTCTTTTACTCGTTGTCATGATCCCTGTGGAGAAAGAGAGAAAGAAGGACAGTATAACTAACCATACGATTGTCATTGGCCGTGGTAGAAGTGGAAAATCCATTAGTTTTACGAGCGACCGGGTAATGAGGACCAGGCTATTCATTTGTTTTTTAGCGCTGTTCGTAGTGGGAAGGTACTCGTGTAGGTGTCTCGTTGATATGACGAGTATAAAAGAGGTCGAAGTTCAAAGGGGGCCATCGTAAATCTAATGTTGTCTTACTTTTTGTATTAGAAAGAAATATACATTTTACAATTTTCTTTACTTTACATACTCAGCTTATTAAAACACGTTTATTTAATCATACGTTTTGATATAAACTGTTACTGCTTCATTCGTTTGGAAATGAAATTGTAATCGGTTAAATTTAAAATCAATTGTAATTTCCAAGAATGAAAAAAATTTACTGTTTAGTTAAATTTTTTATAAACAAACATATCTTTAACAATCTTCAAATCCATTTTACAAATACACACTACATTTAAAAAGTATAAAACCTTTCGAAAATTACCGAACCTTTATAACTACATTCGACACTTTTTGCAAAAGTATATCAGTAACAAAGGCACATAAGAGACACAGCAGCTAGCAGCCATGCGCCTGATAAAAATAAGCACAAGACTTTGCCGGCATCAGGAGCCTCTCGCAGCACACTGCACGAACGTGGAAGAATAAGAAGCTTAGCGCTTGAAATATACTTAAACCAGGAGCACCCGTATACATATATACATACATACACACAGCGTAGCAAGTGTGCGGGTCTTTTCTACGCGTACATTCGCAGCGGAGAGTACATAAGAGACTTGCCCGCTTTCTGCTCTCTCGTCGCTTGCGAGTTTTTTTGTCAACCTGCAGAACTAAATGAGTTACGTATTGTGCGGCGCAGCGGGTCGACCCCCTTCTCTCTCTTTTTCGTCGCCTATATGTATATACCCTCGTTACACACATATATATATACGTACACATACATACATACAGGGTAAAGGCACCCTTCTCGTACACCATGTTGTATTTCGGCTTGAGGCCATCTGGCCGGCTATTATACCAGTATTTTAATTTAATTAACTCCGCGTAAAGCGCGAATTCGATCGATATTATCGGCTCTCTCGGCCGGATTAAGCGTGTTTGCGGGGTTAGGCTCTTTCTCTCTCTTGCTCTCTCTCGACAAGAGAGAGCGAGAGAGAGAGCGAGGATTTCGTAGATATGTATATACAGCGCGAGGTTTAATTAGGATTGCGCTGCGCTGATCGTTCCGACGAACAGATTCCCGACGCGCTTTGGGTCAGAGATTTCGTGCTGACTGTTGTCACGAATCGATTTGGCAAAATGGTTATTCTGTTATTCGGAGCGAATGCTATATAGAGTGCATTTGTAGATATTAGTTTCTCCGTTCGGCGAACAGATGATGATTAAATGTACGTGGTTGTGGGAGGGTGATAGCGATGAAAGTATTGCATTAAAATTCATAAGGCCTTTTGTAATTGATTATGCCGATCGATATGATTGTCAATGTTTTTTATTATTTTTGTTGATTTAATGAATATCACGATAGTTTGAATAAATTAAAACCGTATATTTATATTGTAACTTGGCTTGGTCACTCTTTTAGCCTGGGTAAATAGAGCAAACAACTCTTCCCTATACAGTCACGTACTGTAGAAGGTCAGTTTTGTATGAACGCAAATTAAAATATCAGTGTAACTGACCAGAAATTCGTCAATATTGACTATCGCTGTGGACATCTCCGGCGTATCAAATGATCTCCATAATGTTAATTGATCTATGTATGTAGTCTCACCACGAGCCATTATACATATATACAATTAAATTACTATAGCTTGATTCTTTTATCTATATTATTAAATTTTACAACGTCAACATATTATTGCAGAATTTTAAATGAATCATTCACGCGTACAATTGCAATATCTAAGCAATGTTTATTCTATTATTTCAACAAAAATAAATTTATATCCTTTCCCCTATAAATAAATCTTCACTACACACCCAAAACCAAAATCCCATCTCTCCACCCACCACTCGAAATAGAGTTTTTTCGCATTAACCAATCCCCTACTCTCCTTAAATCCTCATTAACTCCCCATTTAATTCTCCATGCTACTTGACGAAATCAGTTTCGCTCAGTGACGCCGTCGAGGTCATCTCGAAAAAGCTCTCTTTCTCCTTCCTTGCTGCACCACAGCACGTCGTCCACTCTCTCTCTCTCTCTCTCTCTCTCTCTCTCTCTCTCTCTCTCTCTCTCTGCGTTATTTATCGTACATTTGCGGCAGCGCGAACATGTCCCTTTGTCGTTAAACGAACAGATTTTCGTGGATGACGCTCAAGTGCGTACAGGGTGAGAGAGAGAGAAAACATCGCGAGAGAGAGGGGGAGACGTAAGACACAGAGCATACGAAGCATTGTACGTGCCTTATATATATATAGGGTCATATTGAACGTGTACGCGCGTATGTATGAGCGGCACCTCCCCCTGTTCGAGCTCGTGCATCTGTCCTCAATCAGCGCTCCGCGAAAGTGGTGTGCGCTGCAGGTTCGCCGCGTCGGAAGAATTATTACCCAGTAGTAGGTATTGCCGATGATGGTTTTCGGGAAAAGGAGAGAGCCTGCGATGTATGAGTTTCGAAAAACAATAGGGTGGAAGATTGGAAACGTATGGGGTTGTGCAGAAATGACTAGTCCTTCGGTAATTTTCGAGCTCTGTGTTTTTTTTTGTTGTATGTAGGGAGTATTGTTTTGTTGTATTGAAAAGAAAGAGTGCATTGTTCACGAACACCTTGTAAACTATGTAGACCTGGAAAAGCTGCTAGGTTGTGGAGTAGTAAAGTTCGAAGAAAAATTGCGGTGACATGAAATTTCGGTACATCTCTATAGTTTCTTGTAAAATTTTATTACGATAATAAAGAAAACATTTGAGTCGAATGATGATTTTATTATAGAATGGTTATGGTATTTGAGATTAAATCCGAATGCTATAAACAATAATTACAATGATGTATGTACTTCTATTATTAAATTTTCATTTCGTTTATTGCGAAGATTTCAATAATAATCTATGCGTTAGTTGAATAAGACTAAATTATTTCCAAAAAAAATCCATTGCGTATACTTTTATGCGCGATCACAATGATTTACTGCGAAAAATAATATTCAATACAACTTCAAAGCCCCATCTATACCCAACGCAACCCAACCATCTATCTCTTCCAATCTACCACTTGACTATACACGCACCGCAGCACCAAAAAAAACCACCACTACCACTATCATTGCACAATAATACCCGCACCTTTCCTCGAGAGATCGTAGCTCCCGAATTTTCTCAAATTTCACCGAAGCATATGGTCCAACCAGTATTGATCTTCATCTGGCCCTCGGCACCAAAGAGCAACGAGTCGCAGTGTATAGTGTCAAGAATACATACGTACTCGCGCCCACCCGCTATAGTTGACCGCGTCAAGGTTTTTCCGAATGAAAGAGAGAGAGAGAGAGAGAGAGAGAGAGAGAGAACGAGGGGTGCACGTATATATACGAAGCCGATCAAACGAAATAGGGTCGAGCTCTCGATCGTGCCGGCTGTGCACTTAACTCTCTGTACTATACATGCGTGTGGCATATTATGCATCAGCATGTGGCTGATGCCAACGCTTATTAGGGTCTGGCCAACAGAACGAGCGTATGTATAGGACGCTTATAAGGACCATTCAGTAATCGAGCGCTTGGCAACCTGTTTGTCACATGAAGGAGAGAGACCGTTTGATATGAGTTGATGAGAGAGATGAGAGAGGGTGTACGGTTGGCAGGTGTACAAGTAATTTTTTGAGAGGATCAAGAGACAATAGGGTATAACGATCGGCAGGTTACTGAAGAGCTATTATGGTACTTATGCGCTCGGTGAAGGAGATTGTCGATGCGAGTTTAAGCTGGTGTGTGCTTTTAGGCATGTTGGAATATAGTAGACGAAAGGTTACGGGCTTATTGTTATTATTATTAACGGTATTGAGCAATAACCGAGGGTTTCGATCGATTTCAGCATTATAAGTAAATAGTTGTGATGCTCACATTTTACTATAGATACCATACCGAACGATTTAAATTGTTATTTATATTATTTACAATATCCTGCATAAAAATAAATTTATTTTTATCTTACAAAAAGAAATACAAATTCCAATCGCAACCCAGAGAACCACCATTTCCATTCTCCAAAACCTCACTCACATCAACTATATAAGTATTTGCATTAAACATATACCCCGCGACTCTCATCCCCTCAACTCGTGCAGCAATCTCTCGTCGGTCGCATCTTGCGTTCCTCGGGTCACGACAGCCGCATGCGCCGCGTATATATACCTGCGCGCGCAGTGTTGAATCCGTCGTCGTCGTCGTCTCCTACACCCATACACACTCACTCACTCTCTCTTGCTCACCCAGCCGCAGCTCGTATCAATATTCATCAACGTCCTATGTTCGGCCGACTCGAATTCAAGGGATTAGCCAGTACCACCGCCACCGCCGCCGTGCGAGAAACTTCCCCCTACCACTACTACACACACGTACGTACGTACTGCAACCGGGGTGAGCTCCTGCTGCTGCTGCTACTGCTGCGGCTGCTACTAGCGGCGGTAGCGTTCTAATCCAGTGCGGACGTGACGTCATATTGCATAACAATTAATCAACGGGCGATAACAGCTAGGCGCGAAAGCTCGAGAGAGAGAGAGAGAGAGAGAGAGAGAGAGAGAGAGTGAGCAAGCGTATATAGAGTGGGAAAGCCCGATAATCATTTCAGCGGGCAGCTTAAAGTGCCACTAGTTAACGCTAAGCCGATTTAAAAGCGGTTTAATATCCGCCCCGCCGAATGTTATATACTCGGTAGGTGTATGTGTGTGTGTGTATGTGTGTGTTATATAACGCGAGAACGCGCTCGCGACACGATGCCGCGGTAGATCCGCGCGTGGAATGGGGGGAAGAGTATCATCCGCTTCCGCAAACTTGTGAATCTTTTTCCAACCCCTCCCCCCCCCCCTTCTTTCCACGCGCGGATCGTGTGTAGATTCTCTCTCGATTTCTCTGCTGTAGAGATGCTGTGTGGTGGTCTATACCCTTTTTTGTGGTCCCTGCGGGTTGTGTCAAGTCTTCGTTCTGTTATACTGGACGCGCTTTTTGCTCTTTTCCTATTTCAGCGAGAGAGAGAGAGAAAGAAAGCGACGACTAAGAATCTTTTTTTACGTTGTGTTGTACGTACCACGCGCGCGGACTATTTCTATTCCTGCGAGTTTATCTTCCTCATTTCGCGCTCTACTTTTTCATCTCGTCATAGTTATTACCGCACCGACGCTACACTTTTTATTGCGCACAAGACCGAGGTTATACTTTTTTTTAATATATATACAGTTGTGCGCATTAATTAAATGGGGTTAATGTAAAGTAGTGTTGTTGAGACTTTACAGATGTATATATGCTAGTTTGACTAATTACAAACTAACGTGCATTGTAATAATTTATTCACTTATTATATAAGCTTCTGCAATGAAAAATTATTATTTCTAAGCACACATATAGTAAAGAGTTATATATAACAACTCTTATGTTATACCCTACACGTCTATATATATTGTCAAAATATAAGCTGCAGGGACAATATACACACGAAAGAATTGAAACGTCCTTTCCACTATATACAGTCAAGTGCACGGTATCACCCCGTATATAATACTATATCGAGAAATCGATTCTTCACGGTCCAGCGCACCTTTTTCACAGTTCGCGGCTAAACTGATTATTAATTCCCGGCGAAAGAATAGCCTATGGCGCGGGCGCGCAGCCCGAAAATGATCCAGTCAAATGAAATATTATACGCGTCAGCGGCGAGGTACGCGCGCACATGTACATAAGCTTTTGTACCACGTGGAGAGAGAGAGAGAGAAAGAGCTTATTCGATAGAGCGACGATTTGCATCTGGCATTTCGCTCAAGTCGCTCACTCCCTCGGCGGCTTATGCCTTTTAACGCTCAAGTGACGCCGACGCGTTCAGTGGAATATTGTTCCTAATGCCTGTCCTAACCCTTACAGAGTTGAACTACTTATTAACGACATTTTTTATTTTATTTTTTTTAATTCGCATAATACACGAGCATGTGGTTACGTATAATGTATTGTATATGTAGGAATAGAAAAAGACACGCGATCTTTTTAGTCTTTTGACATATAAATTGCGCGTAATAGGACAATAGCACGTATACCAATGTAAATTGTACGACTTAGCTGGCGAATCGGCATAACAACTTCCGTTCTCCGACTTATTACCATATTTCATGTTTCCTTGCGCCGGCGCGCGCGCGCGCGCGTGCGCTCAGATAAAATGCTTTATACGAGCAACGCGGGGAGACGAAGAATTAACCCTTGATTTCCGCGCATTATTCTCTTAGCGAGCCTCTCTCCTAAAAGATAAAGAAGGGTTGTTCCTTCCTATCTCTCAAGTGTGTAATGGCCGAGGCGGAGCCTCTGTACAAAGTATATATATAGGCTACACAGCCCTTTAAATGCCTCTCGTCGTGGAATTTATCATTTCTTTTATTTCGAGTGGCTTTCTTGTAATGATTTGCGAGAATAAAAGAGAGAGAGAGAGTAAGAGAGAAATCTTTGGTGCTCCATTTCCGACTAATCTCTGTGCTGCTACGGAAATATAACGCCGCGGGGGAATGGCCTTTTCATTATTCTTTTTTTGTTGCTTTTGTTTTTCGTCAAAGATGTGGTTTCGCGTATTTTTTTTTCAGTTTATCAGATACGGAAACGCTGAAAAATACGTAAACTTATGGTTATTTATTTTCTAGAGTGGAAATATTTCAATGTTATTTCATGATATATTTTATATTTTCATCTTAGTAAAATCAAGTTTATTTTCCTATCGCTAAGGCTTTTCCCGAAATCTATAAATAAACTCGTAAAATATCCGAGAAATACCGCCTATAATTTTCAAGATCTTCCTTTACGCGCTTTATCGGAAAACACCGATCCAATGAATTCCTATATACCTTTACGCACAAATTGAAAATACGTTATTGTCCAACATTATCAATACTATCCTCACATTTGCAAATTTAAAACAAATAAAATTATCCATTGTACCAACTTCCACCGTGCTTCTAACTAAACGGCCTCTTTATATACTCCATTGCCCACGGTGCGATATTCCCACTAGCCTGCGCGAGTGAGCGGGCATAAAACGCGAATATAATTTCCTCCTCTCTCTCTCTCTCAGCAATTTTCAATAAGCTCTGCTCTCGTTCTCCTCCTCCTCTTCTCCCTTGCGCGAATCCACGTTTACGACTCTCTCGAGTGCGCGAAACAGAGGCGAGCGATCTGTCGACAGAGGATACGGTCCGGCATGACTTCCATCCTCCGCACGTGCTCCAGCAAAAAAAAAGAAGAAAAAAAAAGTTATATAAGGAGAACGAAAGAGAGAGGAAAAACGTGTGCGAGAGGTAGGAGAAAAACGGAGAAAGAGAGAGAGAAAAAGCTATATAGCATGACAGTACCGCGACACCTGATCCCTCCTAAAGATGCTATCGGGAAAATTGGATTCGCCGGGGGGTGACCGCTCGAACGTATAAGCGGCTCGTAAAATATTTTTTAGCGCTCACACCACGGGGCGACAGTGGCCACGGATTTATTTTATTTTACGGCCAGATAACGATCTCCCTGTGTGACCCCCCGCAGAAGCTACCAAAGCGCCTGAAAAATCATCATCAGCAGCAGCAGTAGTAGTATACCGCCCAACCACAAAGTGTATAATATATACTATGTATATATGTGTGTGTGTCTTCTATATATGTATACACATACACACATATATACTTTAAGCCGACCGACAGGCTTATGCTCAGTAGTAACTTACGTTTAGCGCTAAGCGATTTTTCAGAACCCCTACCACTATACTCTCAAGACTAAAGTGTCTCTCGCACCCTATAGGTATATATATATATACATCACCAACATGCTATCTTACCAAGACGAGAGGACAGTCGAGCGTTGTATAGCGATAAAATATAATGGATACGAGGATGCGTCTTCTGAGGAAAGGAAGGAAAAAAAAGTCGTTCTCTCACGCGCGAAAATTGTTTATACTGGGTCAATTCCGGTCAGCGAATTGCCCTTATTGAACCGAGAGACGAAATACTACCCCGCGGGCGACTGCTTTCGAGGTTCTCTCTCTCAGATGGAGGGAAAAATCAAATTTTCGTAGGAGCTGACACGATGTCGTTGTAGGAAGAACGAGCGAAGGCCACATATACTCGCTTTTATCGTGAACGCGTCCCGCTCTGTCGATTGACACGAGCGCACATGCGTGCTGCCCTAAAGTCATTACCGCGTGGCCGAGCTGCCGTGAACATCTTCCGACGCTTATATATATAATATGAACTTGAGTTTTATGTATAAGAAAGTTGTAGGGTTTTTCATAACATTTTTTTTATTTTAATTTATAACGTATTCCTATATAATGTTTATTTTTTGGATACCATTCAATTTATTTCTGGAAATAATCCTAGAGTTCAGAGAAAAAAAAGATAATGTGTACACTGAGAAGGACATCGTAGCGGAAGATAATATGTCGTTGAAAGGCGGAATGTATATGTCTGCTTAAAAAGTTCCGCCTCTGGGGTCAACGTATATATGTATATGTATATATATACATAGTGTGCGAGCGCGCGAAGGGGGAACCGAGAAAGAGCTGAAACGAGAATAAAGTACCAAGACGTTTATCTGGTCGGACAGGAGCCGAGTGACCGAGTCAACTCGATCGTACAGCTTGGTCACAGTCCGTTTCATCTAATAAAAGGATATATATAGAGGCACTCGTTTCGCAGGATATATACTCCGTGCAACACGTTCATTTCGAAATTCTTTGTAGAGAGATATGCCTTCGTATATAAATTGTTCTAATAATATTTCTTCCTAAATTTTTAAAGGAAAACTTGTAATAAAATACAGAATAAAAAGCTAAATACTGAGATAAATCCGTAAAAATAAACAAAATATATCTTTCCTAATCCACCCGAACCTTCAATCAACCTTATATACTTTCAGTCAAACCTATCATACCACCACTCTACTACAAAATCTATATAATCACACCACCTCTACACATTTCCCGCTCCAGCCACCCTCAAAATTGCGATAGAAAAGTCGCCGTGAAAACCTCCACCTCTCTTACAGCTGTGTGCTCTCTCTCTCACCAAAGTTTTTGCCTCGCTTCAACACCGAAACGAATAATAAGGGTCGTCCTCGTCGTCGTCGTAGAAGCAGCAACAGTAGCAACGGGGCGTGGCGTACTGAAAACCACGTCCGATATAATCTGCGTTTGATCAGCTTACACGTTATACAGAATGCGCGGCTGCGTTGGCGATACGGATGTGCGCGGGCCCGGGGATCCGGATGAAAGAGGCTCAGACGCACCGCGCCGTAAAATAACATTGTCCCGCGGACCGCGAAGGTGCTGGACCGTGCTGCTGCTGCTGCTACTGCTCTTGCTGCACTGTATAGAGTATGAGTGTTGCGTTCGTTCTAGCTGTATGTGTGTGTGTATCTGGTGAGAGAGAGAGTTGAGAGCTTGTTGTAGCTGCGGGGAAATAAGCGGACGGCGACTTAGCTGTAAAGGTTCTTTCTTTTATTTTTGCTCTCTTTTTATTTTAGTTTTAGGTGGTGGGTGGTGGCGTAGCAACTTTTGGGGCGGAAGAAGATGAAATTGATAATGGAGGTAGGATTTTATCGTTTCTATATATATATATATATATATATATATATATATATAAAGTTTTCGAAGCGTAGTAGAATACGGGCTTATTGATGGTTTAATTGTAATGTAAAAAGCGGTTGATTATAGTTATTTACAATACTAAATATTGAATGATAAATAATTAGATATAGATAACTGGAGCATTACGTAAGAATACATATTTCCATAGAGTAAATACAATAGGATACACTGTTAATATATATACGACAGGATCTGTTCGAAAACCCTCGCGCGAAATTGTCGTATGACGCGCTATGGGAACACGCGTACGTCGCTGTTGGAAAACAAAACTGGCCGGACGATAAGAGTTATATACGTGTGTATATATAAATATAACTCGGTCCATCGTGGAAAGCCGATTAGACCGCGTACGATTTTCGCTTTCCCGTTACTGTCGACACGCGCCTGTCCACGGGTGTTATACAGAAACTCGCGCGTAATTCCTTTCTCTTTGCGCAATTTACGGATTTGCACTGCGCTATATATACGACAAAGCGCGTTTGCAACATTGCACCGGCAAACTGTAATTCAAAGCGCCGTGAATTTTTCTTTCGTTTAAGCATAGAAACATTTTTTATTTTTATACAGAACAGAGTAGACAAAATCGTATTATGGTATAATATATCCGTTATAAAATTCACTCAAACATATATTTTTTTGTTTACTAATTCATCATCTTTATCTCTTCTCTCCTTGATATACTAACCTAATTAAGAGAAAAAAAATTTTCATATTTTCTCACTACCCTTGCATCTCGCACACACTCTACACAAGCTTTTTGGACGAAATTTCTAAACGAGCATACTCTATACAGTTATTTTCTTTCCGAAAATGTCCTGCACATAAGCTTTTTGGTAAAGATTTCGAAGTGACCGTACTCTACACAATTATTTATTCTTTTTCCTTCATCAAATATTCTCATAATAGTCTATTATGATACATGTGCCTTAAGTAACCCATTATTGTGCGGCGTAAGATTAGCGCTCGAGAGCAGCGAGGGCGATAACATCGTGCAATAATGGGTTACTTAAGGCACGAGTATCGTACAGAATTTTATAGCACGTCCTGCCTAAGCTCACCGTCATGCATATCCGTGACCGAGCAGGCCACTATTGCACCGCGAGATTAGTCCCCGAGCACAGCGAGTGTGATAAATGCAGTGCAATAATGAGCTACTTAGGTCACGGATAGACGTGACTTCAGCGCAGGCTTAGGCCACACCGTGCTATAAATTAATTTTATACCATTCTAACCTCAAAATCACAACTTTGGTATGATTTTTCGGCGCTCGTGGTATAAAATACTGTTCGAAACTCGTGCAAAAGTCGATTATTTCGTCTATTGTCGATTATTATCAAAATAATCGGACCCCGCACCCGTGTCGAAATGTATTATTATGAGAATATTCAATGAAGGAAAAAGAATAAATAATTGTGTAGAGTATGGTCTCTTCGAAATCTTCACCAAAAAGCTTATGTGCACGACATATTCGTAAAGAAAATAACTGTGTAAAGTATGCTCGCTTAGAAATTTCCCTCCAAAAAACTTGTGTGGAATGTGAGCGTTTAGAGAAAAGTTGTGTACAGTATGCTCCTTTAGAATTTTTCACCTAAAAGCTTGTGTAGAGTGTGTGCGTGTAGAGAAAATCTGTGTAGAGTATGCCCGTGTAGAATAACCTCCCTGTGTAGAGTGTAAATGTATAGAGTATAGGCGGTGCCCTCCACACACCCCTATCCTTTACCCACAATCCACACTCAGCTATCCCGTATTATACATATAGAATTCGACGGGCGATAAAAAAATACGCTCGCGATATTTTTATGCCACTCTCATTCCTCCTCAATACCGTCGTAAAGTCGAGGAGCCATTTTTCAGCTGTATAGTGTTAGCTCGCGCGCGCCGTCTTTGTCGCTCCACACCCCGCACACAGCACACACACACACACACATACACGCGAACGTTGAGGGAACGAAAGGAGAATACTCTTATTTTGATCGGGAGCGACGCATATATTTTCATATTCGAACGAGCGCGCCCAGGAATATTGTAATTTGCATCGGAGACGGCGGAAAGAAGTAAGTCAAAGATGGAAAGAGAACGCGAGCCATTGAAATCGCTAGAGTATGCAAATCCTAGCGAGAGAGAGAGAGAGAGAGCGAGAGTATACGTGGAGAAGAGTAGAGAGGGATCTGCAAGCAGTAGTACAGGGTTAGAGGAGTGTACTGAAAAATGCGAGCGCCTCTGTGAGTTACCGGCTGTGTGTTATTTATCGCGTCGTTCGCGATGGCTAATGTGAGAGAGGAGCGAATTGTTATTTATGCTAGCGGCGATCGTTAATTTTTTTTTGGGGGCCTGTCGTTGGTTGTTTTGATGCGAATGGTAGATGTGGTAGGTTTGCCATGTAAAATGGTTTACGGTTGATGAGAATTCTAGTTGAACGTGTGTATAAATATAATAGCTTTTGACTAATATTTGGATTAGAATGTACCTGTAGGTATTTTATCATATAGAAATACAGTTGGATATAATATATGGGAACTTTGTCACTTTTTATATAGTAGATTTATTCTATTACAAAAGTATCTTGATACGCAAATATTTTAGAATTCCAATAGATATAAACTACCATAATTTTCAGGCCATTATATAATGCTTTGATTTAATTTATCCACTTGCTTTAAATAACATTTGGGATTTACCATATTACAATAATTCCATTGTTATAATTATACATTATTTATTTAATCGTTATTAACAGGATAAATCATCCATATACGATTTTTCATGCGGGAAACGGTGAAAATTCTGTGTCAATTCTCATTAACATCCACTTATGCATGCATTATTGAATACGCTGCGACAACCACGGTTTGCGCGAAATCAACGAATTCAATAAAGGGTGAATAATGCCTTCGGATTCGGGATGACAAACTGCGCCGTGTCTAACCCAAAAACAGTGGGTACGCGTGTATGTGTACGCGGGGGGAGCTTTCGCACCGCGCTTACATCGAATAAAATTCAACGTAATTTCTGCTAATTCCGAACTCGCGTAAATTATTGTTTGTAAATATTTACTGTTCGCTTGTTTTTGATTAATTGTATTTAAATGTGATCAGAGATGTATATTAACGTACGACGAATATTTTAATAGTATATAGATAACTAAGTTTTAGAAGATTATTACAATTATTAAAATATTGAACATTTTTTTAATCAAAAGTATTTTGGAATTGATAATTTACATCTCATCAGTAATAAGAGTATTCGATTGGAATTAATAACCATCTAATCTATTCGTTACGTCATCCATCAAACTCTTGATCATATCTAAAATGTAAATTAATAAAAGAGAGGAATTATCGACTCTGTCCATAAAATATCATTGTAGTTGTAAAACATACATCTCCGGTCCACACGCCGACATAATACCACCAAGTATTTTGATCCTTCACAAAGCCTCCGTACCAACAAAAACCATGCAAAATCGTGAAACATTGCTCGCAACCACTGCTGCCCGGCGCTCCGGAACAATAGTCCCCCGAAAAAAACCATTCTCGCGTGCCACTCGCGCACAAAGAAAACCAGAACCGTCACCCTTCCGAATTCCCGCATGTACGCGTACACACGCGCAGCGGCGGCAGAAAAGTGTCAACGCTCTCGGAGACAGAGAGAACGAGTTCGCGTAACACCCACACGCTGAGAGAGAGAGAACACAGCAGTAGTAGCAGCAGACAGGCGACCCCCCCGGAACCATGAGGGCGAAAACGCGAAATTCGTAATGGAGAGAGAGAGAGAGAGAGAGAGAGAGAGCGAACGTGCGCGCACTCGTAGATATACGAGCGCCTTCCGGCGCGGACGCGGGTTTTACTAATAACCGATACCCCTAGCGAACCGTGGAATATTATAATTGATTTATTGCGCTAACGGCGCGAGAGCTCGCACGCGCGCGAGTGAGAGAGAGAGAGAGATCGGATTTATCAGTGCTCTGTGGACCATTTTGCAAGCGCACGGTTGATCGGCTTTGCACGCGTGCGCGCAGGAAGCTGCGATCGCGTTATACGGCGCTTCGTATATGCAGAGGCATCCCGCCCCCTTCTACCCTCTCGCGTGGGTGTACGCCCACATATGCAGGAAAATGTGTCGGTGCGCGCGCGCGCGAGTGCGAGGTATAACCAGCGAGCGCAGAGAGGCATTAAAAACAATTTGCAAAAACTGCTGTTGCGCGATTTAATGTGCTCGCGAGAGAGAGAGAGAGAGAGAGAGAGAGAAAGGTTGTGGGTTGTATATGTATATACATATATTGGCGATTGTTTTGCAGTTGTGAATTAAGAGAAGCGAGGTGAATATTTTTTGGGTGACTGTTTTGAATTTTGTCGATTTTGTTATAAAAAATGTTTGAACCTTTAAATATTTAATAAATTTATTGGCAGGGACATATAAGTCTGAATGTAACGAATTTTTTAACTAGATTTGTGAGCATCTGCTTTTCAACATTGCGATCACATGTTCAGTGCGAATTCAAAATTATCTATATGACATTTCCCCCGTTGAAAATATCCACCTGGAATAGCAATTACCAACTGTACCTCTCCCTTTTTTGGACAAACTCCAAGTCGGTTTCTAGCTGGAATCCCAGCTGGGATCCCAGGTGGATATTCAGCTGGAATTCCAGGTAGATCTGGGATTCCAGTTGGCTGTATGAATATCTATTTAAATTCTGTTAATATTTATTTAAGTTATATTAGTACTTTCTCCCGAAAGACTTTATCCAAAGTTAAAATGAGAGAAAAGCCAAGCCTTGTAATTATTCCAATGACATTGGAAAAGTCATGCGGACGATGCCATTTGACTTCTCTATTTTATACCCTTGGCGTTACTTAGTAAGGGGAGTTTGATCCAGCTCGCCGCCTAGCGGATAGCCGCAGAGATTGCCAGCGCTCTAACTCAGCAGAGTGCGGAAAACAGCCGAAAACTGACGATCTCTGCCACTATCCGCTAGGCTGCGAGCTGGATCAAACTCCCCTTACTAAGTAAGTAACGCCAAGGTAAGGGAGTCAAATGGCATCGTCCGCACGACTTTTCGAATGTAATTGGAAATGTCGAACTACGAAGCGTGCCTCATTTTTTGGAATGTTTTACATAATTACAAGACTTGGCTTCTTCCGTTTTGGCTTTGGATAGTATTACTATATTGAAAAAGTAATAATGTAATGTAACTTAAATAAATATAACGAGCGTTTGCCTACGCACTCCTCTGTTCGTCTTTTGTTATTGACAATTCGATATTCGATTGCTTACATACATTTGAT
Source organism: Torymus tubicola (assembly GCA_035583055.1). Taxonomy (NCBI): domain Eukaryota; kingdom Metazoa; phylum Arthropoda; class Insecta; order Hymenoptera; family Torymidae; genus Torymus; species Torymus tubicola. The sequence continues at coordinate 16,664,085 of JAWWEQ010000045.1, forward strand.
AAAATGATAACTCTGGAATGAAATTTTTATATAAAGAAGAAAACAGAATTTAGTTAAATTTTCATCAAAATATTTTAATACGACAAACTGGAATCCCAGATCTACCTGGGATTCCAGCTGGATATCTACCTGGGATCCCAGCTGGATTTCCAGCTAGAAACCCACTTGGAGTTTGTCCAAAAAAAGGAAGTACAGCTGGAATTCCAGGTGGATATTTTCAACCGTTGTTGAATGTTCAAAAATTAATTTCAAATTTAGAATTTTTATTTATTTTATATCAAATGTTTATAAATAATTTAATTTGTTCAAGTACAAATTACGGAAACGTGTATAAATTCATAATAAATCAATTATTGTTTTGAGAGTTTTTTCTATTAAGTATTCGATTAAAAATATTATAGAAGACTAATTTATAATCTTTAGTAAACTCATCCAATTATGCTTTAAATTTTCTTGTAATAAAATTAATGAATTTTTTCACATTATATGATATTACTCGTATTCTAAACGTGTTTCCCTATCCAAAAATAGTAACACAGTTATTCAATAGCCACCTAAACCTACCACCGATAATCTGGCGCATTACAAACGGACAACAAACAACATCCTTCTCTTAACAGTCCTACACCCCCGGTCATAATTTTTATCGTTGCTTGATCCCTTCGCTACACCTCCCTCTCTTTTTCTCTCTCTCTCTTTCTCTCTCGCCTTTCCTCCGCACAGCTATCGAGTGTACTTACATTAAAAGCCGGGCGCGAGGCTAAAAGGCACGCAAGCACAATTGATGAAGCCGAGCTGTGCTCAACGCACACGCCAACGTATTACAACGAGAGTAACCCTTTCGCGGCAGCGTTTAAAACTACACCAGCGCGAGAGCGCAGCACTTTTCGCGGCCGCCGCGCAAGAAAGGGTTGACGATAAATTTAAATGAAAAGGGGGAGGAGAAAGCAGGAGAGAGAGAGAGAGTTCGCAATCTGTGATTCAGCGCCATTAAACACGGGATCTTTTAAAGGCCCCTCTGCCCCCAACGCTTACACCCATGAGATAGCGCGTATCCGGCATAGAGCGAGCAGCAGCTTGATACTGAAAGTCGACCGAAACTTACCTTGATTAGTGAGTTATGGACTCGCCGCGCACTACTCTCGCCGAAGTAGTGGCGAGGAAAAAACACGAAGAGAGCGTGTGCATGAGTAACAGCTTGCTCGTAGTTTGGGAGAAGTGGGAAGGGATAAATGAGGGGTTTTCTGGGTGCAAACTTGGGAAATTTGGAGCGCGAAAAGTATGAGCTGGGTTTTCTGTAATGAATTTTTATTATTATCTAATTGGTTACAGTGACTATTAAAGGGTAATAATAATAATAATGATAATGAGATTGGATACGTTATTTTTTTATTTTAAGAATCAGACTACATCTCAGGAAAAAGAAAAAATTTCTATCGATATCAAAAATATAGATCAATAATTATATAATTTAAATAAAACATAATTTACACCGAATTATTATCTATACTATTAGGATCCAAAAACCTATTAAATAACAAGTCATATTATAATACTGACCTACATTAAATTCATATTTCATCATTCAACTCCCAAGCGCAAGAGCACATCTTCACGGTTACCATCTCCCCATGGTATCGAATTCATTTCCGCGTGCTCTTTTTCTTCATTCGCCATTATGCCCCGCGCACCGTTCGGCGTCGCCTCGTTATCGGTAACGAGGCAGAAAAAAGCAAATACGTCGACTTGCCTGTACAGTGATAAAGAAGTGCAAGAAAAAGCCGCTGATTTACATCGTTTCGATATTTTTCGCAGGTCTCAGTGTTTCTTAATTCGAGGTTTCTCAACCCCTCCGTCGTACCAGGATAGGCTGAGGTAATTTGATTTCCCAGCAAATCGGTCGGAAGTAAATCAGAAGTACAGTCGGCGTCACAAGTGTCCCTGCGCCTGTCTCAGTCGTCAGTGTTAAAATTTATTCACTGGTAATACTTTTTGGGAATTAATCAATGACATAAAAGATTCTTACATTTACGAAAAATAATGTTGAAATATTTAGTGGTTACATCCAATTTAGTACATTGGTGTTGTTGTATATTGCCTGAACTTACGCCCAATTGGAAGTAATTTCGGATACATTTATAATGTATTTTTTCTATGGGTTAGAGAACTAAAATATTGTCAATATTAAATTACACTACAAAAGTTAAATGAATGAAATTCAATACCTGTAGTCAGATGTAAAATAATAAGAAAGTAATTTTTTTAACAAACTTTCGGAACAAATATATAGTTAAATATATGTTAGAAACAAGAAATAAAAATAATAAAAAGTTCTTCGTCTACTTAATCCTTAATTTTTTTTCGCACAGACATTTTCATTTTCATAGAAATAATCATTTCATCTTCTATCGTAATCGCAAACTCCAAAAAGCTCTATCCAAAAGACTTCTCAAATCGGAAACCGCTGAAAAAATGGAATTCAAAAGCCGTCGCTGATCGGGAGCAAATCGACCCGAACCTTCGCAAACTTTCTTCTCTATCTCTTACTCTTCAGTATTCCACTCGAAACCTACCGTACTCGTCGTCTTCGTCGATTCTACCAAGTTTAACGGGTCCTCGCACCTCATCCTAGCACATCCAAGGTGTCGTCGTCGTCGTCGTCTCTCCGCGCGGTCACTTCGCAAATCCGTCTGGCCGACTGTAGCCGTACGCGCAGCATACCAATCGCGAGCGGCATATCGACGAGGCACTCAAGGGCGTGACGCAAATGCCAGATGCAATCAGCGAAGTGCGCGCGAAGACGTCGTATATATAGTGAGTATACTTGCTATACTATACTTCTTCCTAGACTTTTCTCGTGTCTCTATCTATAAGTGTAAATGTATGTATGTATGTATGTGTGTGTCTTTCTTCTCTTATAGCTGATGGACGAGACTGCAATCTGGCTTAATCTGGAGAGTATATATAGCGTCTCGCGCGCATTCTATTCGTTTAGTGTCTTGTGTATGTAAGGGTGGTTATATGTGTCGTGTATATGTGTGTGAATGGAGAAAAGAGTTTACTCTGTTGAGGGGGAAGAGAAGATGAAGGATGGGCTGGAGCTTGTGGCCAATATGGAGATAAACGTAGGGCCGTGACAGTTTTACTTATTCGGGAAAACGTATTCTCTCGAGTTTATGTGTTTTTCGCGCCTGTTTCATTATAAGTGGAGAAGAAGTTTCCTCGAGTTTTGTACTTCTTTTCGTGAATTTCTTTTGCACCTAATTGGTATGTTTTCAAGCAGATTATCAGTCGTGTAAATCAATTCGATAATTAGAAATTTTATTTTTTATAACACATTCCTTTTTTATCTAGATAATGTAATTAGATTTTGGAATTTTGTTGAGACGTTGATTTATACAATTTGTGTTCTTATTTTATTGCTATTGGTTTATTGATGTATAAGAGTATTTAATATCCGGTTAACGTATATGTTACGCAATTGTATGGATACTACTAATTATCGTAATAATGCAAAGTAACACCTGCAGATCCTTGATAATTATTTAAAAATAAAATATATCATTTTTACACATAATTTTATTTACAATAAAATTTTATAAGATCATCTGTTTATTTTTTCCCATTTACGCTGCACCAACCAAAATAGAAACATGTCTAATGATTGTTTGACTACTTGTTTTCAGCTTCAATTATATGTCTAAAAATAGAATAGTTAATTAAAGGGATAATAAACGTTCAATCATTGGAACATCGTAGAATTGCTATTAAAACGACTAACGTCAACAATACTAGTAATAGTAAACATCAACGTATGTTAAAAATACAATCTTCTGAGAGAACAGTGAAAGGCTACTTATTGAAAACCGATGTACATATGTTTTTCTTACCTTACACCTTACCTTTTTCATGTGCCTTATGCATTGCTGCTCGATAATAACATATTTTATGTATATTTTATGTAATTATAAGTATTTTTTGAACTCCATAAACCAATATCTGCATGCACATCATAAAAATTTAATATTGCAAAAAAAAGGAATAAGCTTACACATCTGCACTGAAGTCGGATTCGTCCAACTGATTCCAGTTAAATGTTGATCAGTTGATATACACGTTTTTCAATGATGTACTATTGAAATTTAACAATGACTTAACCTTCTGTTTCTTTTTATTTATTTTATCATCTTTTTGTTTTACAGTATATTTTTTATTTCAGTTTCCTATATTTTAGTTATCATATGCTCGGTACAGCTAATACTTTTTAATTCTGTAAAATCACTCAGCTAGAGCTTTTATTAATTATACAGTGACTTACAGTGTCAACGCGTTACTACGAAATTACAATATTCCCTTAAAGCCTTTAATAATATTCATTTCATAAAAATGCATTAATCCTAGCGTGAAAAATCATGTATATATATACGCTTGGAGAGCAGAAGGGTCGCGAAACGTAAACAGTATGCGCTTATGCGTCATCGGGCGCACTTGGTGAGTGGCTTCCAGACCCGGGATTCACACATATGACGCCTCAATCACTTACATTACGCTGCCTTTAGTTACATTTATGAAACGATCTAGGGCTCATGTATATAGTGTATGGATAACGCGAGGCGATGAGTCTCGACTGGCTATACACCCCTCGAATGTCGACGACTTTCTCTTTCTCTCTCTCTCTTTCGGTCCAAGAGACAGAGAAGATGAATAAAGATAAGCTTTTACTATGATACGATCTGAGAGGGGGGAGAAAGAGAGAGAAAATGTCTCTCTAGCTGCTGTGGAATTCATCAATGCATACGTGCAATTTGTATTATCCTCGTGAATAATCCGAGGTCTGTTTTCGGCTGAGCAAAAATATGCCGTTATCGATTTTTTTTCTCGAATACGCTGGGTATATATAGATGAGATTTAGGGGGGTAATTTTGATTAATCTGAGAGATCGAAGATGTTTGTACATTGATTGGTCGAGCGGAATTTGTTTGATTAAAAGTTTACGGTAGAAAAGTAAGAGATTTGTCCTTTGTCACCGATCAGTATTTATATAGACGAACATTTCCATTTATTAATTTATAATAAAAATATAGAAAATCACGTAAATCGCTTAAAAGTTTTGATGATACAAATAAAGCAATTATTGAAGAAACATCTTGACCAATACTTAGCAACCTATTTAATAAACATTAAAATAGTCTGTAACCACATTTAACACTTCTCCATGAACCAATGTGAAAATTCCCATCGAAAGGACTTCCTTTATAGACTTCGCTTATTGTCGCGCCAACCGCACTCTATATACTACTATACATACTCGACCCCTTGATACGAGGAGGTGTAAAAATCCCTCGGAAACGCACTTCCAATTCTCGTATACGACGGCAATAACAGTTAAAAATTACACTTAATCGTCCCCTCGGCCCCGCGCGCAGAACAAAACGCGACCCTTCAAATCTTCTCTCGCGGGGCGAATCGCTTAACGATCTTGGCCCCAGCGTATATACACGCGCGAGACAATAAAAAGAGCGCGCAGTTCAAGTACAGCGCGAAGTGTCCCTCTCGATGAAATATACGCACGCGTTCTCCGCACTCACTAGAGAGAGAGAGAGAGGAAGCGAAACTCCATAAGACGGAAACCGCGTAAAAAGAATCTTTGCTCAAAGTTGAGCGAGGAGAGGGAAATTACGTCGAAAGTCCTGAGAATTTATCGGTGCACTTTTAAAACTCCACCTTCTCGGGATTAGCATATTATTCTATGAAAAGCGCGCACACGCGCGAGGACGAAGGGAGAGATAGAAGGAGGAAAAAAGAAAAGCGGGGGGCGGAGTATATAGAGAAACGGAGAACGAAGTTAGCTTATAGCGCCTCTAGCTCTCTTCTCTTTTTCTTTGCATGTAGTATAGGCGAGCTCGCGAGAGCATATCAAATATGTTGATAAATGATCCCTTTGAGCGATGGAACGTAGTACGAGTCTTTCGACGTCGATGAGGTCGAGGAACTCGCAAAGCAGCACCTCGTAGCGAGCCATTTGAATGTCAGAGGCAAGGGAGAAAGAGAGGAAAGACTGCGAGCAGAAGTAAGGGGATGCTGCACACTGAAAATGACTAGTGGTAATAGCAACCCTGGATACGCGAGCAGTGGCAATAATCGAAAGTGGCAGCTTTTTAGATCTATGCGGGTTGAGTGAAATGTATATATCTATTATTCATGACGAATCGTCGTGGATTAGTGCCGTCTCATCGTTTAATGCCTATGTGATGTCGTTCGCCAGTTGAACTACCTGCTTAACAATTTACGTGAATATCTCAATCGTTGATTGAATTAATTAGATATATCTCGTTTAAAAAAATGTTTGGATTTATGATGTTTTGTAAGATTATTATAGTTATGCTTGATTAATCGTAAGATGCATTTCAAAGTTTTGGTTACGTTATAAATAACGTTTTATATGTAGATCCTCAAAGTGCATACAATGACGAACTACGGTTTATATATTGCTGAAATATTATTGAAATAGGTCAACTTCTGCATGTGTACCCAACACTTTGGCATTTGATGTTCCATTACCATAAAGAATCGAACAGAGAAAAAGATGAAACGTCCAGCATAGTAAGAAGAAGGTTAAATCAACCGAACTTCCGTCAAACCAATCAGAGGTGACCTCTTGCAAGCTCTTTGAATTCCTTCTTTGCATTTTTTTCCAGAATACATACCGTGAATGTCTTTGACTTGATGATATGATTTTCCTTTTCCTTGCAGGAATAAACCTAGCGTTAAAAAACACTTATTATTGATTTTCAGAATATTTAAATACAAGTAGTTTAATGAAAAAATATTATTTATTAAATATTCTAAATTCAATCGTACATTTCTTTGAAAAATCACAATTGTTGGTGTCAAGAGGAAAAATGAATCTAGTTAAAGTGGGTCTATGGTTTCTACAGAACTCTAATATAAAACTGTTTTTAAAGAATTATTTATACTGCATAGTTCACAGACAGCTCGTTAACAAATTCTTTTTTGCGCCCTTGAAATATTTGTATAGTATATTGTATTGTTTCTTGACAAATAATATATCAATTATTAATTAAAACAGATTTTTTATTTTATTAGCATCGAAGTACCACCTACATTAGAATAAGCAAAAATGAACTAATTATGTACGTATCGAATATAAGTTATTTTTTCAAACAAGTGTAAAGCCCTTATGTGAAAAAGTGAATGATATTGTACGCATTTAATTTAAATATTACATTAACTTATCGAATTCATTTTTATTTGTTTAAATTTACAGAGAACATATTTTCCAATTTTAAAATTTCTTCATTTTTTTAATGAATATTAAATTGACGATGCTCCATATTCTTTTAGCGTCAACAAATTTTACAAAAAATATCATCACTGTTTTTGTTCAAATATTAGTTAGTAATTAACAATTACAAATAAAAACATATCAGATTATTGTTACTTTTGCTATCTTGATTGTCTAAATATTACAATTTTTTAAACTTTTTCTTAATTGTTTAATCGTTTGTCATAAAAGTGTCATGATAATTAATAATAGTTTATCAACTATTGAATGCATCATTTACCAGCAAGTAGTATAATATCAGCCACAGTCGATAATGTAGAAACATGTTTTTTTGCAGGTGTTACAACTGCCGATATATTATCCACCCATATACTGTTCTCTGTCGGTAAGACTAACCATCTGTGGATTTATCCCTAGTACTCGCGGATCATCTATAATGCCGTGCTGGTATAGTTGGTGTCTATAGTCAAAAGAATATCTTTTTTAAATCCAAAGAAAAACAAAATTATTTATTTTTAATACGTTTCTTTTTTTCAAGGCACCATAGCAAAGTTGATATTTCAAACAAAATTTCTAACTACATTCATTAATATTATATTTGGTAAATAATATTTGTAACATAAAAGTTAAATATTAATTCATACTCGCAAATTATTTAAGAATTTATAATCACAAAATTTTTTCTTTACCTTGTTGATAAGTAAGGAATCGGATTCACACGCGAATCCATCGCTCTTCACCCATCAGTTACCACTCTTATCGCAGTCGTCAGATGTCGCTACGTACCACTCCCATCAACGTTCCACCGATGTTTACCAACCACTAGACCTCTTGCCAACAAAATTTTATTTAAAAATTTAGCATAAAGTCTCTCATAACGATCACTCTCATCACTTACCCCCAAATATTCAGCTAACAACTACACAAGCAACAATCATCCCATCGTCTCATGCATATAGTCGTTACCCCAAGGTTAGATCGATTTAGCAAATATGCACCTTTGATGATCAGATTCACCCTCTCTCGAAATCGTTTCTCACGCACGCACACACACACAGATACAGCATACACACACGCCCTCAAAATCCCCAGCGCATCTCCACGATAATGACAGACCGTAAGGCCGCGCCGTCAAATTACCGTCCGCTTCGCCGAATTCGAAAACACACATTCTGCGCGCGCATGCGCGTGTGCACCCTTCCTCTCTCTCTCTCTCTCACTCATTCTACCGTTCTATAAGAAAATCCGCGATCCTTTATCTCATTATCTCCCTCGCTTCGTCGGCGATTGTCCCCCGTTATTACGCGGGAAAGAGACGCGAAATCACGCGTCGACGGCGGCAGCGGCGGCGGCATCAAGCGTCGCTCAGGCAGTTATGCTTTTCGAGCACGCGAACCGTTACACACATTTCGGTCAATTAAATCGCGCCCACTATATATCGCTCCCAGGATATCGTTCGCCCGCCATGCACGCGGGTTGTACACGTTTATATATATATATATACACGAACGTGTATGTTTGTATGGGTGTTTCAGTTCGTGATTCCCCTCTGTTGTATTTTTTTTTGTGTCTTTTGGCTACACGTGCCCCGCACGAGTTTACAGAGCCGATATGCCATCTGTGCGAATGGTCCTCTTTTTTTTTTTATTTGCTGCGTAACGGCCAAAAGCGCGAGTTTAACTGAAGTTTGTGTAAGACCGGCGAATAAATCACTATATAGTTTTAGAAAGGATGCGCTTTCGAAAGAACTGGAGAAAAATAAAATTAAATAAGTGCGTATATATATATATATATGTTTATACCTATAGATATACGTGCAAATTTATACCGAACCTGCTAGTTACGACTTTTTGGAAAGGATAGCAATGCAATAAGTCACCCTCATCGTTTATGCAAATAAAATCCCCTGAGCGCCGTCCGCGGAGACTTATTATTATTCTCTGTCAAACTTCTAAACCGCTTCGTATATATATATATATATATGGGTTGCGCGCAGCAGAGCACAAATAAACAATGCACGCGTATATAGTATATCCTTTAACTCAGTGTGGCAGAAACGTATAATTATTGGAGGTGTTGAATTCTAAAACCAGTTTTATCAGAAAAATCGAAAACATAATTAGCGATAAGCATCTCGTCGGTTCACTCTATTTCAGGTAAACCGCGCAGGTAGATATATAATTCTGCATTAATTATGACAGAAACCTCGGGGAGACACCGAAAAGAAAGAAACGATAGCCCTGTCAAGATAATAATTTACAATTACCGCGTTATCCTTTTTCTTTTTCTTTCTTTCTTTTTTTCTTTTAAAAAGCTTTTGAAAAAGAAAGTATTGTATTGGTAAAATGGCAGCTTTTAGTCTTGAATATAAAAACGTGCTTCTCAGGCTCACCGAGACGGAAAATGTGTATACTTTTCAGAAAATATATACATGTATGCGCGTGCACGCGCGCGTGCGCCCGCATGTACACTGCCTATACCGTGGTTCGTAAACTACTTAAGACATTCAACGAAACTCCGAATAGCAATTTACTTTCGTTCTTTCCGCAATATGTTTTCAAACGGTTTCTGCAAAACAGTGCGCGGTATAGCATTATTTTTCTCCATTCACTTTTTTCTAATTTTAGAAGCCAGTCGCTGTATAATTCTTTCTTTCACATTCTATACATCAACCTTATCTTTATTACACGTGATAAAATTATTCAACAAAACTTTTAATAAATCAATATTATTACCATTCATTTCACTAACCCTAATTTCCACATCCATCAAAGAACCACCACCAACCCCCCCAAGCAAACCTAATCACCCTCCGCAATCAACCCTTTAACCAATTAAAAAAAAAAAGAAAAAAGAAACTCCAACACTCCAAAGACAAAATGTTCATAAAAAATTCTTTTCTCAAAGAGCCTCACAAGGCTATACACAAACGACCTACAAGGCCTCCGAGCCCGCGAGCAGCACCGCGAACAATCCCATTACCCATATTCCCCGCGAGCGTGTCGTGCCCCACCCACTTTCTCCCTCTCTTTCCTCCCTCGCAAAAAAGAAAGGCGCCAGGCAAATTACACGGCTCGCACTCCTCCTCCACCTCGCTTATGTGCTTTAAACTCGTCCGCACCCTCGCACGCCGCGTCATCGACGCTCGCAGACCTGCCGCATAGATCAATCGGCCTCCTATATATATATACATATACCTTATACGTGAATCGTCCAAGCTCACGCACGCACATAGGTATATATAGGTATATACACAGAGTGTTACTAGTGTTGGTATACAACATATATATATACACTACATAGAACCTACGTACCCTTGGAACACATGCCGCTAATGTGGACATTACCGGGTCTGCGCGCCTTGCAGCCGCTACCATCGCCTCGGGCCATTGCCACCGGCGTCGCGTCGGCAACTCGCCTCCTTGCACTCATATATACATATATATCTATATATCGTCTACCCCTTTTTCGAGAGTATAGTAGTAGTAGTAGTATAGGGCCGCCAGAGGCCAAGACAGATAGCCCCGTAAACTCGCGGCGTAATTGACGTTTACGCTTATGTCTTTGTTCCGAATAATGGAAAACAGGCCCCGAAGCTCGACCCCCTGTATATACATATATATATCTATCTATATACGTTATATGCAACGTTTACCACCGCGTCTTTGTGCTTCTTGTATCGCGTATAGTAGTTGCTGCTAGCTGCTGTTGCTGGGTGTTTTTCGGTCGACGTACGCCCGAAGCGCGGCACTGTTTAATGACGAAAATGACTCACACGTGCTTCCGTAGGAGTGAACGCGCGGTTAAGGGAGAGAGGGAGGAGAACGCAGAGTATAATAAATTGTGTGCTTGCAACGTGTATTATTAATTTGTTATAAGTAATCGCCTTTTTTTTTAAAAAGGACGCGCGGGGTTCTTTAAATGAGATTGCGGCGAAGTTCTTTGAAATACGGAGAAACACTTGCGCTGCGGGAACGAGCTTATTAATGTCTTGAAAAATGCATACGAATCGTTTAGCGAGGGGCCGAGGTGACTTGGTAAATATCGTTCTTCCTACTTTTCTTTTTCTTCGAAGTTTCAAAGGACTTTTTAGGAACTGCAGGCGTACTTATACTACGCAGTAGGTTACGAGGTATAGCTGCAACACTAATTTGACTTAATTTCCGTCTCCCCAGCGTGCCGCACTCACTGCTGTAACGTCGTTTAACTTTGTTTCGAACGGCTTACTAATGACACTGTGAAAAATTTATGAATCCTTTCGACAAATGAAGCTACGTCAAGATGCATGCGTGTTATATATATATGTATACACGTTGCCTTTAACGGAAAAGTGTCTAGAACCGTTTTTATCTCGCGCTGGTTTATAATTAAATAAAAGTTAATTAAGAGAATAATCACGTAGTAAAGAGGCGCTCCTCTTTATTGCGATTCTTTGTAAAGCCATTTAAAATGCACAATAACGCTGTAAAACTTAATTTATGCCTGCGTAAATCACTTACCCTTTTACAGAGAGCATACATACATACATACAGGTATATATTTTATATATATGTATATATACGTATGCAGCAAGCAACAGTATAACATCAGCTTATACGCGTAAGAAAATGAAAATGTAAAAAAAGGAGCACCACAATAACGTGAATTCGTGACTGAAAAACTTTTGCCGGACGAAATAAACGATTCGCGCGAGGAGAGGCTTACAATTTTTCGAACGGCACATATTTCTCCGCTCTCTCAAATTGCTTTGTCGTACCTATACTGCTAGCCACTTGAAGCCTGCAGTGCAAGAGCGTAATTGCACAGTAGGCATATACACGCACACTGCGCTCACATACATATATATATATATATACTCTATGTCGTAACAATAATACTGGTGAAAAAAATCACAGCGTCTGGCCAAAGAGGGAGAGAACCTCGTGCGAGAGGGAAATTTGTATATTTCGTTCTTGGAAGGCACTTTTAGAGCCTTATCTTTCGAGAAGCCGTTGTTGAAAACACTACTACTACTATATATACTGCGGCCGCCCTAAAGAAAGGTTGCAAATAAATTGCGCGCGCACGCGCTCGCGCACGAGCGAGCATTTCCGAACGATGAATCATCGTTCTCGGGAACCTGAAACTGATTAGCATACGTGATGATCGTTTAGTTCGGCGTGCGCTTCTCGTTTCACCCAGGGCTAATGTTCTGTTGCCGCCACTATACTATACTCCTATACTGCTCCTGCTGCTGCATTACTGCTTGTGCAATGTTTGATTCATTGTGGTTTGTTGCACGAGTCATTCCGCGTATATATATAAATATACACTATAACCACGTAGTACCACAGCTGTGGAGTAATACTTATTTGTGCTTTAATTAATAACAGTTGGTATGTGCTGCGGGGAAGTAAAGTGAGCTGCGAAGTAATATTTTACACTAGCTTCTGTATAACTTTATTTCGTCTTTAATGTTGGTATGCAAAGATGAGGTATATTTGAAGTTATCCATAGTACTGGTATACATTAATATATACCAAAGGATTATTTTTTTCTTCTTCTTTTTTTCCCCTTTTGCTTGAGGCGAAGGATCGGCTTTTCCACGACATTAATTTCATTCGATTTAGCTCGCGCGCGCGCGTGCGCGCTCAGGTAACCTTCGGTTTTATCTTGAAAGACAGTGCCATAAAAATGCATCTTAATGCGAAAAAAATGGAAGGCTTTTAGTAACGCGCGCGCGCGGCTCGCTTTATCTTGGCAAAAGAGAGAGAGAGAGAGAGAGGAGCATTTGAATGAGGGAACACAAAGCTAAAAGCAATGAATGTAACGTACGATACGCTTGCTCTTCGCTCGCGTGATTTTAGCCCCGGAGAATTTAAATAATATTTTTTTTGCAGCCAAGCGAGCGCGCGGGTATTTAAGGACTCGTACTTGGATTTATAAAAGATAAATTTAACGATTTTGTTTACATTCCCGCGAATGACTATATGTATACTGATAAATCTTGTTTTGTATTAAATTTCGCGCAAAACTGGAAAATCGCGCATAAATTTTATGTACGGCATTGTCGCGGCAATGCTATATTTAACGTATAATCCTTTAAGGTACTTATACACGCGAGTGCACGCGTGCGCAGGTGAAAAATATAAGGACATCTCCATGATTTACTCATTCGCTTGGAAACCGGATAAAACGAGCGCGTATGGATGTATATATATATAGAAGTTGCATCTTTTAAACCCGTATAGTCTTCCACAAATCTGTATATAATATACTTGTATGTATACATACACTTAAAACGAGAGCAAAAGCGACGAAAAAGTCGACGAAGCATTCGGTGTATATGCCTGTATGATATCGTTAAAAACGAGAGATCTCCGAAAAAGACACTATATATATACTTCCAGTATCGTTGCATCCTCATAAAGCAGCGCGAAATACTCGGTGAATCTCAGTCGCCTCTTTACACGCAGAAGTGTATATACATATACACATACGGGCGCACTCGACCAGTTATTTATCCGTGAATTATCGCAGCGTAATCCTCACGGCGCGGATAAGTGCGCCATTCGGGCTATATATATACAGAGCATATACGACGGTGCGCACTCGTATATGCCTCCTCTAGGTATTTTACTTTGCCCTTAAAAAGGCGCTTAGACCCGTGCAACGCACTCGCTCACTCTCTCTCTTTTGTTATACTTTAACCCGACTGCTGCTGTTGCTACTGCTGCTACTACTACTGCAGGAGGAGGAAGCAGAGACTGTCTGCCGCAGGCGCACGTACGTATACGCACGTAACTCTCTGTATCCATGTGTACACACGTATACATACCTATATGTATATACGTATGAGAGAGAGCGACTGTATATACATTAGCCAGGAGTCTGGTTACCGCTGCTGCTGCTGTCTGCGGCAGGGACCCGACGCGAAGGGTGTGCTTAAATCGCGAGAGAGAGAGTGAGAGAGAGAGAAGTAGTCGTATAGGGCGGAATGCATAAATTCGGCGCGCAGCGGACTGCAATTGGCGCTCGCGAGCACGCGCGCGAGAATACTTTTACAATTCAAATTATGGAAATCAAAAGGGGAAGAATATATAGGCCTACTATACGTGTGTATATATATATATGTAGGCATACGCACTTTTGCCTCTGGCAGTGGCCCGTCGTGTGATGATCATGCGAAGCCGATGCCCTCTTCGTTTTTCTTTTTTTTTTTTTATTTCTCGCGCGCTATCGCGTTCGCGCACAAGCGAGTACCTGCAGCACACATTGCTGGCGAAATTCGAGAACGCGCGGATGCGTACGTATATATATACACATCAGGGCAGCGATTTGAAAGGGCAATCAAGGAGAGGAAGAGGGAGAGAAAGAGAGCAACAGAGCGCCGGATGCGGGCCGTGCGATTAAGTTTTTTGTACCGAGCACCGAGCTCTAATGTACCCGGCTAGCGCGCATTTGTTTGCGTTACGCGGGAAAAGAGGGCGAGCGTAAAGCTGGCTTCCACGTGCAGCGCGCGCTATACGACGACGACGACGACCAGAGGAAAATGCTTTGTTTTACGGATTTCGGAGGTTGACCCCGAGAGTATACGTGTATGTATGTGTAAGAGAGCTTTGTACAACGGTTTTGTAAATTAGGGGTTTCTGAAATGCGGATTTAGGTGAGGATTTTTGTTTATACGTGCTCTCTCGCGTTCTGTGGTGGAGATGTAGTATAGAGCTTTTTCGGATGCTGCAGCAGCGTGCTTTTAAAGCGTTTGCGGGAGGTTTTTTGGGCTCGTTAGAGGTGGCATTGCGAAAACAATCTCTGGAAAAGCAGGTTTCAGCAGTTAAAGTAGAGGAAAAAGGGTTGAAAGGTGAACCGGAATAAAACTAATTTAAAGGTGTGCAAGCTTTTTGGAGTATGAGGTTAAAGCAAAGGAAGGGATATTTTTAGGGATTTTTTTTTCGGTGTTAACAATGGATTATTTCGTTAGAAGAATGAGATTGTTGTGTATATACAATTTAGCACACGTTTATATAGTTTATTTGTTTACGTATAGCAGAGTGAAATTTCAATTAAAAACGATTTAAAAATATGTATATTACAGTATATGTAATATCGCTCTGAAAATTTGTTTATAAATAATAATGGCTTTATCGGGAATTCACAGTATTATCTGATACATTTATGTTAAAATTAAATTATAAAATCCAATTTTGATTCAATACGCCTCCGTGAAATTGATGTTACACATATACTGTCAACTTTCATGCGATAATTTTAAATTATTTTGAAATATATACGGGAATAACAGAATTTAAATTTGAGGAATTACTTCGATTGATGCAGATTGACATATTATTTTTGGAGAAATATTACAATAATAGTAGGTCACATATTCCGATAAATTGGAAACCACAATGTTTGACGGAGGGGAGGACGGGACACGCGACTAAGTATAATTTTATAATTATCATAAAATATACGATCGCAATGCGAATACAATAATCATTTTAGCAATTAATTTTCCATTTCATTTGATCTAACGATCGCAGCTGAACGAAATTTTAATTAAAAGCAAGTTTAACTGATAAGTGTTAAAAACATTATTGTTATGGTCACTATTATTGTCAAATAAAATTGGATATCGGTGCAAAGCAGCTGTCCTTTTCCAAAAAATCAATTCGATCGTTCACTTGGATATCGAAATTGCCTCGTTTGAATTGCAAAGCGAGCTTTGTAGTTACATCGTTATAAACTTTACAGCGTAGCATAATTAAAGAAAAATAAAAAAAAAGCGATAGAATTATAACATGAATACTGATTGGGAGATACATATAAATTTTATTTTGCATAATGTCTCGACGTGCAGAGACCAATTAAAATAGAAGTAGAAATGAATCAAAGTCTCGTTAAAATGAATTTTTCGTGTCCAATTTCATCTAGATAAGTTAATTAACAAAAAGCACGAATAACACGAAAACTGATATAACATTATATAGTAACATTTGATTGGATCGTTATTCATTATCGTAACACAGACAACTATTAAAAATTCAATCATTATTCTTTTAACAAATGAAATATTACATATTGAACCCGCAACACGCAATAAAATCCCATCCTTACATAATAAAACCTATAACCACCTACGTCACAAGAACTATACTAAGACCGAACAGCATAGCAGCAGCCTTCGACCGTTCAATCACACCAATCCCACCATACGCGTACGACATATAGCTTCTAAATTGGCCACTCTACTCTCACGCGTGCAGCCACTAAAAATAGCTCAAAGGCTAATATATATAAATCCCGCACTTCGAACAGTCGTCCACTACTATATAACATCGGCGCTTAAGCGCCATGGAATTTCCACTTCCCCGTATATATGCGCGCGCTCTGCTAAAACAATACCCCAACCCTCCTCTTTCTCTTCCTCATCTGAAATCTTATCGAATCCCCCCGACGACGACGCGTATATAAATACTTCAACATTGTCCTCGCTCGCTCGGTCAGCTATACAGCGCACACCGAATTAAATAACCCGCTCACGATACCGCTATAAGGCAACGGATTCCAAGGGACACAAAATAGATTTATACGTACGTAGATAGATTTCCTACACACGTTTTCCCTCTCGCTCCGCTCTCTGTACATAGATATATATCTGCACACTCGTTGTCGTTCCACCGCGACTCGCGAGCGCGTTGGATTCGTGTGTGCATGTCAGCGATAAAAGGATAGCCGTCGCCTAGTCGTCGTTGTCGTTGTCGTAGTCTCGTCGTCGTCGAGCGCTTGCTATATAGCCTATAGTGTGCGCGCATTACGACTGCGCGTATATATATATACGCTACAATCGGATCGAATGGGATCAGTTCGGATCGGACACTGCATGCGCGCACGGCCCGCCCGCTTCGTATTGTGTGTTCCTATACGTATATATATATATACGTGCAATCCGACGACATAGGGGGGGAGAAAGAGAGACTCTAATTCCGCAATTTCATGAGCCTACCGAGAGTAAGCGCGACTATATAGTCCATTGCTTAAACTAAACATACTCTGCGCTGCGGCTGTACCAAAGAGAGTATAATGCGCGCGCGCGCGCGCGTGCAGTCTTCCTGCCGCGAGCGAAAGAGACACACTCGCGCGAGCGCGCGACTCTGGGAGCGATCGCCCGATACGTAGGTCTATATGCGCGACTCACGAGGCAGAGTATGTGTGTGTGTGTGTATGTTGGGCTGGGAGGAAACTTAAGGAGGCTGTAACGTTATGCTCGCTCTCGTGTCAACGGTTCACCTTTATGGTTATGGAGATATGCTTAATAAAAATTTGTCGGTTTTGCGGTCGCGGTTCTCGGGATCATACGTGTGCAGCAGGCTAGCGAGCGAGCGAGCGAGCCGCGACGAATGTGCACATACTACCATACACCGCACCTCTCTCTCTCTCTCTCTCTCTCTTGCTTCTATATAGTATATATAGATGTATATATAGCGTTCAGTCCTTTGAAGCGTATGAGTAAGGAAATTCTTGGGAATTATTGTTTGCGCTACGCCACGTATAATAGTAGACGTGATATAAAGTGAAAAGGGAAATTTGAGATTAGAACGGATATGTGCATATATATAATATGTATAATGGTAAAGTGCTGCTTTTTTTTGTTAAAGGAGATATAAAGAGGCGTTAACGTGAAATGTTGCATGTATATACGTGTAAAATTACGGGATTTTATGTACACAAACATGCATTTTTTACATCTCATTAAAATTCTCGCACGTGCATATTATAATATATATACATCTATTGAGCAAAGTGCACCTCAAATTGGCGTTTCGCTTTAACGCGCGATGGCGCTACAAAAATTTTTCAAACCGGTCGAGTTCACGCGCGCGCGCGTGAAGTTACCTTTATCGATGCTTATGTTAAAAAATGATGCGTCATTACTGTAGGATACTCTGGCATTTTTGAAAAATTTTAAAATTAACGACACCACTTTCGCGATTAAACCAAAAAAGAAGAGCTTTCGAAAAAAAAAACGTCGAGAGAAATGTTTTCTGTACACATGTATATATATATATATATAAATACATATAAACGCGAACCGTGAAAAATATTCAGATTTAAAATAACTCATGAATCTGTGCATATGAATGCAACAAGAGGTACCTTCTCTATTAAAATATTCGACGATATTCCCCTCCCCCCGCGTATACATGCAAAAAAAAATGATAAAACGCCTGATAAAAACCGCATTAAATTGTATCAGACTTATTTACGGCTGCCTGCCCAACTTATCCCGCTTGCCGACTAATTAGTATGTAAATTTTCACTTACCGCGTCGTATACGCGCGTTCAATTTTACAACACACGCGGCTATAGATGCCTCTATATATATATAAACGCATATATACCTTTACGAGCAGCTTTATTAACAGGCCTCTTTATCTAACTCTTCACCTACGCGCGCGCGCGCGCACGCGCTAACGTTAATTTTAATGCCCTCTTCGCGTATATACAGCAAGTGCATTCCCCACTTTCGCAGAACTATCGTCGTTAATAACATCTCAGCGCGCGCGTGTGCGTACGGGGCAAAAGTGAAAAGCATTACTTTTATCATGTAAATGGCTCGCCTTATTGACTCATACATAGGTATATCGTCGCCTCTTTAAAGCTTATACAGCTGTGGCTCTTCCTATATATATATATACATACTGACCCGTACGATGTCGCGTTATATTCCTTTACTACCCTACGGTTCTCTCTCTCTCTCTCTCTCTCTCTACACCCATACAAGCCTATCTATACATACTGAGAAAGAGAAAGAGAGAGAGATCCGCTCACGTATAGACGCAGGAAGGACTTTGCCGGCCGATGGGTATCCCGTTCCGTTTAACTTTTTGCTTTCGCTGCCGAACCGTGAAGCGAAAGAGAGAGAGAGAGGAAACGCGAGAGCAAGAGGAAACTGCCACAGAGAGTCGTTAAACTTTAACAAGCTCGCGTATATAAAGATCGGCGATTTCGATTTATTTATTTCTCGCTCGCGCTTGCGTTTTTTTTTCCTTTTTTTTTTTTAAACTAACGCGCCCCCGCTCGACGTTTGACGTTACGCTGCCCTGCGGTTCATTTTTGTCGCTAGAGTTATGGAAATAACGAGTGCGAGCGCGTATACACCATCAGCAATCGTTGTGTATATATATATATATATATATGTGTACGCGCGCGCTTTGTGAAGTGACTTTTAACAAACCCCCGGCGTGCGAGGTGATGTATTTTTTTTTTTTATTCCTCCTCTGGAACGCCATCGTATACACAGTTGCAATTATACGAGCGTGGCGCGAGCGCGACAGTGTCACAGGCGCGGAAATGCCGAGTGTCTATTTTAAATGCGAAATTGGATCGAGAATTGGTCGGACAGTGATACGTGAGAAAGAGAGAGAGGGAAAAAGAGGGAGAGAGAGTGGAACTGTAAAGGAACTATCGGAAAAGTTGTGTAACTCTCGGCTCTCGGTAGCGATGATATTGTCGCGAGCGATATTTCAAAGAAATTTTATATTCTGTATTTCTGCATTTATATGTAGAGTGAGGAAACGACGAGGAGAAGAAATCATGATGGAAAAGGTATAGAAATATAAAACGGTCTTTCTCCGAGTGATTCGAAAAAGTTGGAAAGATATGTACATATAGCCAACATTCATTAGAATATTTTGTACATATAATATTATTAAACTTTAAATTTGTTTCGTTTAATAACTAAAAGTCGAATGTAATATGAAATGATTGAGGGAGTGACAGTATTTTATTCCAAAATTAGAATACGAAGACAAGGCAAGTTTATTATAATATCACAGTGCTGTCGGGGAAAACTTTCCAAAGTAACTGCTGTATAATTTGTTGCTAAAGTAGTTACAATTGTTGTACCTATCAGATGCAATCTGCTCGAAAAGCTCCTGCCCTGATTACTATGATAATGAGGCGGGGAACATACGTTTCAGCTTATTTCTTATATATATATATACATAAACTTCCAACAATTCTATTTCAGTAACATTTCTACGATATAATTCCACAGTGAAAATGGTCTCCTATTAAAATAATTAAGCGTTAGCTATATATATATATTCTTACGTAAATTTAACATTTCTTATTCATTGTAATTAAGATAAATTACATTTCATTAACTAAAATAACGTATATACGCGACAATGCAGATTGCTAACTTTATTATATAAACGTGTAAAAAAATCACGATAATATACAAAGTTACTCATTAGTCACGTCGATTCGCAGAATAATATATACGACAAGGCGGAGCAGACTCTGCCAATTAAACTGAAATGAACTTAAACTATGAATGTCTCTCATCATATCGAGTCCGAAGACTAATAAAGAAATATTCAATACTCTCCAATCAGACACAGTCTCCCACTCTCTATATCTCTTCTGCTTCCTATTCCTTCTATATATACACGCCAATTCTCTCTATAATACGTAACAGCATCGCATCTCCTTGTCCGTCCAGTCCGCCGCTGTTCGCGTCAAATTTTTCCTCCCAACAAACTTAATTGAGAGCCACTCAATTATACCACCTCCTGCATACCGCGTTCACTCTATATAACCATTATACTCCTATATATATATATACCAACTCGAACTTTATATTGCACCCGCGTGTCCGTTCATCCTATCGTTCGATATATACATACAGGGATCGATCGATAGGTTAAAACTGTGCCGAACGTACTTTATATACACTGGCAGGATTATAACGCGTTCACTCTCTATACACGCCCAACGAAGAAAAATAATAATAAACCAAGCGCTCGAGCGTAATCGCGGCTCGCTCTATATCGAATTACAGTTGTAAGGGTCCCATTAAAGCGTGTCCGCTTAAACTGCAGCAACAGTATAGCAGCAGCAGCAGTAGCAGCGTGTCCGCTAAATCAATATCTACGACCCCCTCGCGACGACGACAACGACAGTATATGTATGTATATATATATATGATGGAACTACAAAGCGACGAGATATTCGATTACTACCGTACGCGCGCGTATATATATATATATATATATATATATATATATGAGAGTATAAGGGAGAGGGGGTTTAATAATCCGAAGGCGAAAGGCTATTAATGAATCAAGCGCGCGGGAACCGCGGTACTTCCGGCCTCTATATAGCAAAATGTATATGCAGTAGCAATAGTAGGAGTACAGAGTGCATATAATAATGACATCAAAAACCACCGGATCGTTTCGCGGCGGTGCATCGCAGTAATGCACTTTCCCACTATGGCGCGTGTACTGTATACATATATATGTATACGCGTGCTCGGGGGTCTACTCTCTTTGGTGAAAAGTGAAGGCGTGTATGTATGTATATATATGTATGTATGTATATATATGTATGTATATATAATCTTGTGTAGTTTCTCTTTAAGGAGTTCGCCGCGCAAAACTTTGAGAAAGACAGAGAGAGAGAGAGAGAAGGTAATCTTCTCTCCCGCGGGGACACGAGCGACGTCCCGCGCACTTTACTCTGCGGTCGGCCGTGCGGTTTTCGAGATGCAATTTGACGGTTTTTCGTGGAGGGCAGAGGATACGCGATTAGCGCTGGAGGTATGATATATCCTGTGGGATTTTGTGATGAAATTATTTTTTTCGCTTAGCGTTAATTATCCGACTGATGTGCACATATACGTAGATACGTTTGGTATCGTAATTTACCTTAATTTTGATGTTTGTTTCTCAGTGTCTTGATGGAAATAACGTATACGTTAAATACTGAACGCGAAAGATTTGCCAGAAAAAGACATACTATACCTTAACCTTTTAAAAATACCCGTCGCAGGTTTAAAAATTAATTAGTTTCGATCGCACATATATACATATGCAAAAGTGGCATGTGTGTGTGAATGCCCCGCTTTAACGGTAAATCGGCAATCCCGAGATTTGTACTTGTCGAAACCTCTCTTGCATTTAAATATTAAATTGCCTCCTTTATCTCTCTCTCTCGACTCTTTTAAAGATGTATATCCAGGCCCGTTCGGAAATTCGCGATGTACTCCTGATAAATAATGAGAGCTCCGACACGATAAGAGAGCAGCCGAGCGTTCAAGCGCTTGCACCGTTACATTATAGAGCTTTCGAATTTTATCTCATCTACGGTGAGAAAATAATATATATATAAAAAAACGGTTAAAATTAGAGTTCTTCAGACTCGCACGCGGTCAGAGTTACCAGGAATCGCTACGATTATATATATATACAACGATTACATTCTTTTTGCAACGACCGTAATAGCAAGTATATAGTTAAAACAAATCACGACGAATTCGAGCTAAGCAATTAATTCATCAAGCTTCGCGGACGAAATTAAATTTCATTGCGCAAAATAGGGTCATCCGTCAATCCCTCAATAGTCCTCTAACTACATACACGCGCGTGTACATATATAGACTATACAACTCGTCTTCTCAATAGACTCTTCCAAGAACGCGTCTTCGCCTCATCCGAGCGAGTAAAAAATTGGCGTACACACGTTCTCCCTTTCTCTCTCTCTCTCTCTCTCTCTATCTCGAGTACAATGCCGCATTACCAAGAAACGCATATTTTCGCAATCAGAGTCGATACAATTCCCCGGTACATATATCTATACACCCATAGAGCAGGCAGTCGCATAGCAGCAGTATAGGAGCAAATGCCATCGCAGCGATTCTTTTCCCTTTGAAAGCGTCGCGCGCGCGTGCAAAAACGACGACAGTGACAGGCGTATCAGGGCCGGGCGATCGTCACGCGGCGGCAACGGCGGCGGCGGCGGCGGCGATTCGATATAAATAAAAGGACGCGGACGTTTAATTAAAAGATAATCGAGCGGATTACGCGGCGGCGCGCGCTAATGTCGCCCTTCCCCCTTTGTACTCTCCTTCTCTATATACCTCGCTTCGTGGTAGATATATATGTATAGATATATATATGAACGTAGCCGTGGGAGAAACGGAGACGCGGTTATGCGGCTCGAAGGGGGATAGCAGAGTGAGGGAGATAGGGAGACGTCGGCTGACAGCACGAGAAGGAGGAGGAGGAGGACGGAGACAGGTAGAGAGAGAGAGAGAGGGCGAGGGACAGATACAGTTTCAGAGATAGATTTATTTATGCGCTCTCCCTCTCTTCGTGTGCAGCCGTGCAGTGGATATATAGTGGAAAACTTGCGCGCCGCGCTGCGCTGCTGTGGGTTATATTCTTCTGGGGTAATGTGATTATTACGACGTTGCGTAACACTTTTGATTTATATTGTGTGTGTGTGTGTATACGCGCGCGTGTGCACTCAGTCGACTGAAAAAAAAAATGTCGAAAGAGAGAAGAGAATAAGGTGAGTGAGCGCGCACTCATGTATGTATGTATGTGTGTAGGTGAGCAAGCGAGAGCCGCGTCGATTTGATTTTATTGATCTATAAAAGTACAGAAATTGACGCGGGCGGCGAGAGAAAGGAGACGAGAGAGAGAGACCCTTACGAAAGGAGAAACCTAAGTAATAAATGTCGAGAGCTGACCGGGTTATGTTTTATGGCACATTAGTTGAACGGCCGCGCGAGCGAGGTTTCGAAAAATCTTTTTGTTTGGTAAATATTGATATTGTGAGGCCTCGAGTGACACATTTTATTAAAATGCGTGGGCGTTAGGTTACAACGACGCTCGTTTATATACGCGCTCGTGTGCGTATATGTGTGTGTGTGTGGTCTAATTATAGACGGACAATGTATGGATTGAATAATTTATTTTCAAAAGTGTTAAGATATTATATACGTTGAACTATTTTTTTTTTGTTTGTTCATTCGTTTATAGTATATACCAGACCAGACTATTTGCATATATTCAGCCAAGGGAATAATAATCGTATAGTTTACGATGACTCACACCTGATTTGCATATAAAACTTGGATCATATTTATGAAACATAAAGTTCGCGTGTTTTATTTTTTACAAAAGGGGTAGCGCATAATTCGAACAGATAAAAGTACCGTCAAGCGGAGAGGAAGAGTGAGGGGGAGTGACGAACGATTCCGAAAAATCAACGTTTCAATTATTCATCGAGCAAAGGTTATACATATATATATCCAACACACTGGACTAATTAATTTTTTACAGCACCGGCTGGGAAAAGCAAGCACACATTTTCCCGGGTATACACGGGGGCAGTAGCAGCAACCCCGAAAAAAAAGAAACAACAACGATCTTATCTCCTCCAATCCGTCGTGGCATCCAATCTCCCTGCTTTATCTCCTATTTGTATAATGTAAGTGATACACAGTCGCAAGCGGGTGTATCGACGATAAAAACGTTGAAAAACGCCCCTCGAATTATCCCCGCGATCTGAAACGTGTGTGTATATATATACATATATAAAAAAAAAGAACTGAGATCCTTTCTCGAAATAAGTCATTCCTGGTTAACCACATACACACACATACACACACGTGCGTAAAACCTGTACATTATACGCACATCCCGCGGTCGAACTAATTAATAAAAATTCAGACAGCACAGGGGACAGAAGAACCGAATACACAGACATGTATGTACGGATAGGAAACACGCGGGCGAGCCGAGCATACCTAGATTAGAACGATAAAGAGAGAGAGAGAGCGAGAGTGAGAGATAGTTGCGTTCAAGCAAGCTCGCGTTCACATACATACAATCGCCGCATATATACGCGCGCTTTATATTATGCATATGGCTCATACACATATATACAAGCGTATATACGTATAAACCTAACGCGTGTCATTCCGCTTTACACGGGTATAAATTCCCACCGCCCGTATAATCGCGTGCCCCACTCACTCGCGCATCTTACTTTTTTTTCGCTCTGTATGTAGTCTCTATACAACATGTACACATACGTACATTATACCCATATATACACGTACATATACGCGCAGAGAGAACTATACTCACACGGCACGTGACGTGTATTTCGGCGCGGGTTATGTAGCCGGCGCGTAATCGATCTCTTGACGCGAAAGGGGAATACCGGGGGGTAACCCTGCAGGGCGCATAAGCACGTGTATATATAGATATATATATACAGACATGGTATATGTACGTGTATATATATATAGATGGGGCGCACAACCATGGTATCGGTCTCGAGCATCGTCGATCACTCATCTTCTTTACCGGGACCTCGCTCTCCGCTAATTAAGCGTGAAACTGCAGCGTGCCGGCAAGCGAGAGAGAGAGAGGGGAGAGGTGCCCTCTGGAGATGCATTTGTATTAATTACGTGGATATAATGAAGTGTCGCGCGTGCGCTTTTTTTAATCAGAACGAGAGAGAGAGAGAGTAGTGTATGTGGTATGTACGAAGACGACGAGGCGGCGATATGAAAGGATGAATTACCGGGACGAACGAGCCGATGATTTACGAGGAGGCATTGGGATGACAGTAGCGGGAGATATCGGCGCCAGAGGCGGTAACAACGACGACGACGACGACGGTGCGGCTTTCTATTATTCGGTAATTTTTCCCGCGGAATTGGGAGATGAGAGATAAGAGGGTGCAATGAGGGTTAACCATGTACGAACGAGCCGTTAATAAAAATGTCGTTAGTTTCTGTTGAAACTGGCTGCAGTGTCTGTGTATATATTGGTTAAGAAGATTATTGGTATATGGAGGAAAGTGTAGAGGGTTTTTGCCGAAATACTCGTTAACGATTATTAATAGTTGTTTTTTTATTTTTTCATTTCGTTTATTCGTTGACAACGTTTAATAAGGGGGTACATGTAATGGCTATAAGATAAAGTGCAGCAGTTCTATGATTAGAGGTTGTAAATGTTCTATATTATACACTGCTGCATGTTAGAGTTACAATTATATCGCGGTGCATATGTATAGAAAAATTGCATTTAAAATATTGCTCTATAAATTTCCAACCTTAGAGTATAACCGTATCATTATAGACATATAGACATAGTTGTGTATGTAAAGTAGTCTTTTTTTTTTCAAAGAGATACCAATGCACAATTTGTATAATCATCTTGAATTTTGTGTAATTATTTATCTTTATATGTGAAATACATTAATTGTTACTGTATACAAAATCAAGCAGTATAAAGCGGGTGCTTTCAAACATTCGAAGCAATTATTTAACAATTCAAATTAAATACGAGCAAACCTTAATGGCTGTAATCAATTTCGACTGTTTTTACAGAAATTTTCTCTGCTTTACACCACATTTTAATGATTTTCGGTATATGCACGCAGAGTATATATACAAAGGTATATGTAATGTATTCAGGAGAAAATGTATGCATTGCTCTTTTAATAGTATTATTTAAATATTAAATTACCTAGCAGATAATAATTCGAATGCGTTCTATATTATAATATTAAAATCATTAAAAATTTTCATCTTTTCCACGATGATTATTAAATTACTTTTTGGGTATATTATACCATCATACACTCACACATCATATAACATTGACTCATGCGGTCATTCTTGCGCCGTTATAAGCTATAGTATATATACGGAGAGGTAATTTTGCGTAATTTCGTGACGCTGCATTATGCATACTATAAATGATTGAAAATGAGGTTCTGAAAACTATAGCAGAGTATTATTGATCCATTCGCGTGATATGTTGAATTGGAAAAGTAGACTGCCAATATGTTGACAGCGTATTATCGTTAAATATTTAAAGGAAAAAATAATAATAATACGCAATGCGTCAAATTAGTGTACATTCTTATAATTCTATTCGCGTGAAACAAGGAGACATATATTTCACAAACAAAGCCTCTAAATTAAAAAAAATAATAAGTATTATCGCAAAGTGCACGATAATAACAGAAAGAGCATCAAATTAAATTACCGCGAGAATTTACAACCAAAGTTTTACAAGTAATTCATTATTATATTCGCACGAGGCGACGAAGCGACGTTGGAGCGCGAGTCATAACAAAAGTGTTTTTAAACGGCCCCCTGATATGAAGTAGTATTCCAGCATTTCTAATTAGATTATCCATGTAGATGAAGCCCCTCGCTATATAACAGCGAGCGCGCGCGAGAGAAAGTAATTTAAAACTGACAAAAGACAATTCTATTTATCACCCTAATTCCGAGGATTAAAAGCGGCCTTCTTTTCCAAATCTAGTTCAAACTTCTACGTATACAATATATATATCCCATCCCCTTACACCGACATCTACTCCACCCCCGTTACAAACAAGCCGCACGTGCACGAAACGTTATCGAATCCTCATTCGATTACCCATGAAGAAACGAAGAGAAAAAACATACACGCACACACGTCGTTGTAAGAGTAATAGACACAAGCTTGACCCAGTATATGAATCCGTATTATCCCTGACACAGATACGCTCGTACATCACGTACGGTACACACATATAGTCTCCGTCGCGGAAGTAAGTGTATATATATACTATCGAAAAAAAGCGCATTCAATTCACACGACATTACGAACTCCACGCGCTCTCTTTCTTCTTTCAACGCTCTTATACTGCTACCGCCGTCGTAGCGTCGTCCCAATGTAAATAAGGATTACAGCCTTCAAAATTGCATTACCTCTCCTCTGGTCCCGGTAATCCGAGACCATATCTCTCTCTCTCTCTCTCTCTCGCGACGATTCCATTATATTTTCCTTTCTCTCCTCCTTCATACACCTATACATACATCATATATATATATATAAGAACGCTCGGCATTGTCATCGTATAAGCGCGATTCCTTCGAATCTTATATACGTAAAACTATATCGCGTCTTCGCGTTCTCAACGCGTTACTATACGCCCGAATTCCGACGACTAAGCGTTAGTGTTGCACAAAGACGCGCGCGCGTATGTGTGTAACACTACCGCGTATATTATATACATATATACATATATATATACGAGGGCGCAGGCATCATGAATAGTTAATTGTTCAGAGGAGGAGAGAGAGAGCTCCGCACGCGCGCGAAGGAAACTCTCTTGCAGGGAGTTTGCTCTCGCGTGTCTTGGGGCAAGAAAGAGAGAGAGAGGAACGCTCGCGTTCCCAAAAGTCTCAGGTTACGGATGCGGGCGCGCGCATATAATGCCCACACGGCGTCTTTTTTTTCCTTCTCTCTCTCTCTCTCTCCCTCGAGGACTCTATATACTATATACATCCGCGTGTATTATAGCCTTGAACGAAGAGGGCAGACCTTAGCGGGAGGTTATATAGTTACTACGGGCACGTATATATATATACGCGTGCACACGCGCAGAAGAGCAAAGAGATATTGACGATAACGAATGCTAATCGGTCGGATGAATTAATTTACCTTCATTAATTAATCTCCCGTCTCTTTCGCCGTCGGTATGGGGTTATATACGTCTTGCAGAGCTTTCGGGCTCGATGACGCATCAGTCGTGGACGTCGTCGTCGTCGTGAGGTCGGGGAATCGTAATTATTATTGCGCCGACCGCGCGCGGCCGCGGTGAGCACCGCTCGTCAAAGTATATTACATGTGCGCGCGGGGTCGTGCAGCCGGCAATTGCCGGTTATACCCGACCAAGCGGCGGCGGCGACTTCTCAGTTTGAATTGCCGCGAGGAGTATGAGAGAACGATATGTATATACGCAAGCGAAGGAGAATTTGCAGGGTTCGTATTTGTGTGTGTATATCGATTTTCTATTATTCAAAGACGCGAGGGGGGACTACTACCGCGCTGAAAAGAGAGAAAAAAGAAAGTTATATACGCGAACGGCGATCCATTAAAGATGCATCCCTTTTGACCCCCCATGTGTCTCCTGCGCCCGTTCTTTTATTCTTCTTCGCGTTTTCGATTCTTTTTTTTATATTCCTGTCGTGCGTAATGATATGGTTTCGCTGATTCATGTGCGAAAGTTTCAGTGCGCACGCTTCTTTTGTTTCTTTACGTGCATGCGCGTATATGCGCGTATACATATATAGGGGGAATAGACATATCTGGGTTGAGGGAATAGAATGTTTACGCCATATCGATGGTGCAGATATATATATACATACATGGTATTAGGGGATATATTTTTCCAGTTAGCGGTGCATTGTTTATAGCGACACAGGCTAGTTGGCAAAGTGAATGTGCTCGTTAGATTTTTACTGCTACGATGTCAGTTATTTTCCTTTCGTTTTTTTCTCTACTTCTTCTTCTTCTCGTTTATACCACACACACATATATAGATTCAACTTCCTATGTAATTTCGTATATTTATTATTAATAGTTTCTGATAATGGCGCGCGTCTCGAATTTCAGCCATTAGACATTAGATATATGCGGAAAATGTATATATAAATATTACAGAAAGAACCCGCACGTCGTTCGTTCGTTCGTTCGTTCTTTTTCCCGGAAACGGACGGTTTTATACTTGGAGACATATTGCCGCGTGATTGATGAAGCTCGAGAGAGAGAGAGTGAGAGTATAGCGGTAAAAAGAAAATGCTTGAGATAACGCGAGGCAGAAATATGTTCTTTGGAGACTCCGCAGGAATCTAAAAATGATGGCTTTCGGGCTCGAGTGTCGATAACGGCTAAATGCGCTTTGATTTGCTGGCACTAATTTTTTACCTATATATTTTCCAAGGAATAGGAATGCACGCTGCGAGGCGCGAGTTATTGTCTGCATTTGTCAGCGTGCTTATTTTCTATATGTATATATATGTTGACGTGTCATAGATTTCCATTCAAGGCAAGATTGAAAATATATGCTTGATCAAAGCGATATTTCTTATTAAAGTATAGTGAAAATTTATAGAGATTTTTTTTTTAAATTCAAAGGGAATAATTAGAAATGCGATAAATTTTATTGGGTATAGGATTTTAAAGGATTTTCGTGAAAAAAAAAAAATATCGTATGTGACAACGAACACGTGAAAACCATTTCGGTAAAAATGGACTACTGCTCGACAATATTACAATTTTGGAAAGCCTTATGGATTATTGAATCGATAAATTTTAGATAAGCTGCCTGGAAATGGTGAAATCCGGAACGTGACATTTTCCCATTGACGTTAACAGTGCTTCGAATCTGACGGAAATCTTTTTCTGATGAACTATATTTGAATGAAATATGATATTTATTAGGAGCATTGATGTATCTGATAAGAATAACATGGACGAGAATGTTAATAATGGATAAGGTTAGGTATACAGAAATAAGTGCAATAATTAAATAAAATATATCTCGCATGCATGCGTCGTCAAATGAAGTGAAAGATATATTTTATTTTCCATGTATATATATTTGTTAATTTATGGTACAGTATTTCTACACTGTATATGAGAAAACAAGAGCTCCGAGAACAGAATTTCACTATTAATGTGAAAATCAATTAAGCCGGTTTTACAACTGTACATACTCGGAGATCGAAAATTTGATACATATTTTATCTTAACTTGAAGTAGTTCAAAAATTAATCACTTGACACGCCGCTCTATACTAATTTGATTAATGATTTAACATTCACAATCGTCAGATAAGTCTATTTATATATTGACTAATGGATATTCCAATCCTTTATGTACATTAAAAATCATTAAATTATCCTCTTTTCTACCTCAAGCAACTTGCGAATGTACTATTATTCTTCGAAAATCAATTAAAAACTTACTCCATTCGAAGTTTGCTTGTCTTTATCAATTTTTCTAATAAAGTTACAAAGAACTCGGATGCTCAACTGTCTCTCTCTCTCTCTTTGCGCGTCTGCCAACTTATTTAATCGAATTTCGCCGAGTGATTACTGCTATATTTCGCTGCTTTGTTCTTTCCTTGTAATTGTCGAGAGCTGCAGCGCTAATTCTAATAACCTCGTGCGGCCGCTCGCGAAACCAAATTATACGTCTCTCGTATATATACTCATTCTTCTTTATTTATTCGCAAAAACGCAAAACAATTAAAGCCACACGAACACAACAGCAATATTACCTACTTTCCATGTCTTTCCATATAATAGAAATACCACAGACCCGGACCATAACATTTAATCCGACATTTACTTGTCATCGCTGTATATATATATATATACGAAAAACCCACACCGATAACCATAAACTACCGCGTGCACATCTCTTTCTCCTCCTTCCATCCTCGCATACAGCAATAACCTCAGAAATTTATTTCAATAGTCGCAACTCCATCCGTTTACTGTCCCTCTTCTCTCCTCTCTCGTGATGCAAAAAGAATAATCACTCAGCTTTAGCCACAGCTATACATCGCCCGCGGCCAACGTTCCTTTTTCTCCCCTTTTTGCTAAGAAGAATTAAACCCTCGCGTACTAACGTCCAAATTGCCCGATAAATCATAATCTCATTATTAAAGTCAGAAAATTAGTCCTCGAAAATATTTTCCTTGCGCGTACTGTTGCACCACCATATATATATAACCAAGCACTATACCATCATCATCGTCGCGCGCGCGCGCGTCGCTCGCTGATGCGCCGCCCGCCACACCGGTAATTGCTATTGACTCACGGAAATTGCATTCCTCCATTTAAACTTCGGTCTTCAAAGTACCGCCTACAGGCAGGCGCTCTCGCGCTTGGTACTTGCTTACGCAGCATCTCTCTCTCTCTCTCTCTCGTCTTTGCAAGCGGCACGAGACAGCGAGAAAAGCCCAAGACGGCGCTGAATCAAACGGCCCTCCTTCCCCCGAACTCTCTTCGTAATATGAAGATTCCCTGGACATAATGTGCCTATATATCCCGCGAGTGCCCGTTATGGTCTTTATATATATATATACGTATACGCGTAGGGGGTTCGGGGGACTTTATACCGCGCACGGGCGCATTATCACCCGGGGGACAGGTCGATAAAATCCTTACCTCTTCTCTCGACAATGAACGAGAGAGAGACTATATCTTTAGGTCTCTCGCTATATATATATAAAGCTTCGTCTTATACATGCAAGGACCGAAGCACATTTCTCTCTGTGTGAGTGTATATATATGCGCGATAGGTGTACTATATATGTATATACTGCGTTGAAATGGTTTGCGAGAATGCCTCTTAAAACGTCGAAATTAAATTCCGACGGTGCGTCGATTTGAAGGCCCTTTCGTACTCCTCCTCCTCGTGCAAGCCTTGCATCGTCGCTCGCTATACACTTACTTCCCACGATTCTTATTACTTAGATCCGAGTCACAATCTCTCTCTCTCTCGGTTTTTTCGTAACCACCATACTACCATCTCCTCCTTTCGGCCCACAGTCTCCCCCCCTCGTCGCGTAATAACAGCTGGCTCGTATTCCATTACGATTTCCCTCCTGTCGCCCCCCGTGGACGAGGGCCGAGTATATAGAGGAAAGAGCGAAAGAGAGAGAGAGAGAGAGAGAGAGAAAAACGAGGAGAGAACCGCCCCCGGACCTTTTCTCTCGATTCGAGGATATCATATCTGACCGACATAAAAAACACTTTCCGTCGCCGCAGAGGATATACGTCTCTTCCGTGAGTGCGATTCTTTCTCTCCTCTCCCTTTCGTTCTGAGAGAGAGATATATATGTGCGTGATCGTATGTGTGTATGGGGAGGAGGGTTAGGGTTTTGATTTGCCGAAGGTTCGAGGGGGAGAGAGACATTGCGCGCGAGGCATTGACGTGTCCTTTAAATGGGCATTTTCCGCGCTGACGCACGATAATACTTCTTTCCGTTCGCCTCTACTCCTCCCTCTTCATTCGTTCTCTCTCTCTCTCTCTCTCTCTCTCTCTCTCTCCCTTTCTTTCGCTCGCTCGCATTCTCCTCCCTATCTCGTCCCATCTTCTTTTTCATGGCTTTATTATTCGTTGTGTTTGGCTCGGCTTCAATTAGAAGGTTCTTACGGCGCTGGCGACGACGGCGGCGGCGGCGGGGGTCTGTCGCGTCGCGGCTTTTTGTCGTCGTCGTTATTCTATTTGCGGGGAGCGAGTAGTTTTAATTGATTTTAAATTCATATCAATTAGCGGATCGGCAGCTTTTTATTTGCTTCGTTTCTGTACGAGATAAAAGGCGAGGAGGGATGAGTAATAACTAAAGGATGAGTTGGAAATTTCATTTGTGAGAAGGGCTCTCTTACCGATCGCCAGATAGAAATGGGATTTATTTATACAACGAGATAATATTATATACCTATGTATATTGTTGGTAACTATACTAAAAGATTCTCTGCTAGAAATTTGAATCGTATTATAGTAATGAATTATCTGATTTTTAAAATATTGTTCATTTTTAAGTAGAAATTAGCTATAAATCCCGCGCAAAATCGTCACGTCTTGAAGATTATAATTAACATATATTGTGACTGTTGACATACGTATCTTTAACTATATGGCGACGTATACATAAGTTTACAAGTAAGATATGAACTAACAAGGCAGTCGATAACGATGTCTAGATTGTGCGGGTTTTTCTTCAAAAATCTTGAAAATCTTGGACATTGTTCTTCAAATACGGAAACTCTCGTTTTTATAAAATATTAAACTAGCAAGATCGTTCTCCAACAAAACAATAATCTTACAAATCAAAGTCGACCTATTCTTAACCAGAAATGATAGTTATAATTTATACCTAACGAATATCAGGATTCGAATGTTAAAAAAATTAACGATTTTTAGCTATAATATATATAATATATAATTTATAACACCTTCGGAAGGAAAGCTGGTTAAATTTCTAGCAGGGTATCGTATATAAAATGCATAACTGCTCTTGCAAGATTCATTTGTGTTTTCTTCGTTCTATCTTTTCAATGTATATCGACTCGTGCTGTAAATTTCGTGAAATCCAAATAAAATTGTTACATTGTTAATGCCGAAAATGACAAACGGGATTATCCGCGAGCAATTCAATAAAATATATTTCAAAATGTATATAACCTCTCTCTTTGAGCTCGAATATTGCTGTAAAATTCAATTGAAATATAATAAATTATTATTATACATTGTAAATGGAATTTATAAAAAGGATTTCACTGAAAAATTTACAACAAAGTTAAAGCCCAGAATAAAACCGATATATATTCTTTCAGAGCAGCTCACGCACAGCGCAGCTATTACAAGCTCATACCGTTAAACGCACTCCCTTTGCGCGACAAAAAAAAAACGTCCACTACCTCGTGCAAATTACTCGTCAGATTCATCACGTCCACACACATACATATATGGTGGCAGCGCGTGGTTCAACGTCATCAATAAAAAATTGACGCGAAACAATTCCCAAAGCGATCGGCATTAATTTTTCAGCAATACCCCTTTTCGCGACCGCAGTTTTGCACTTCCTACTATACGCACTACGTACTATACTATACACTCCTATCGTATATACCTGCGATATATATACATACATACATGAACGAACGTTCACGTACTCCGCGCGTACACGCGTACCGCACGGTCCTCAATTCCGCAATTTCCCGCATTAATGAAATTCCCCAAACGAATGCGTGCTCGCGCCTATACTGCAGTATACTGCACCACTGCATATATACGCATGCCACACGCACACTTTCACTATATAACAGACATATACGCGTGCACCGCACAGCGCGCGAGCCTTCGATCGAAAATTGAAAATAGAGTGGCTCTCGCTCGCGCTCGGACGCACTTCGCGCGCGCCGAGGACAATAAATTTGCGATCGCCGAAAAGCCACGGAATAAAAAGCACTCGACGGAAATTTCACGCACAGAGAGAGAGAGCGACGTGACTGTGCGCGAACGCGTCAAGTGGGTCGCCACTGCCGGCAGCGACTCTCGCGATTAAATAACGCATCCCCCCTCCCCCCTTGCCGTTCCTCACTCCACATCTTTCGCCGTTCCATTTCGTCCATTCATACGCTGTGTACACACAAAAACACATGCACGTGTGTGTGTATGTTATATATACATTGGCTCGTGCGCTATGCTGCTGCTGCTGATGATGATGATGAACGAAGAGAACGCTTCCGAACTCTATATATATATATACACACATATTTGACGATGAAAGAGAGAGGGAGAGGTGACCGTGTGCTCGCCAACGCGGCGCTCGACCGTTTATAATTACCTGTCACGAGCTCTAAAATCATTTCGCAATTATATTAACCCCTGCTCACGCGCGCGCGCGCCTCACTCGCTCTTCTCGCGGAAACGAAGCGTGATAACGGACACTTGAGAGAATATATATATATACATATATATATATTTCAACATACATATATATACACGTTAGCCTGAGCAATGGCAGGAGTACTACTACGCCCCTTTGACCGGCTAGCGGCGCGGAATCTCACGCTCGCTGCGCTGCCGCCGCCGCCGATTTCGGAGCGCTGAATGTCGCGCGTCAATGAGCCCCAACGGGCGCGCAGCGCACAGGGAGAGCTCTATATAGCTACGCGAGCACAAAGGATACAGCGCCAGAGGGGGGTAGAAGAGGAGGAGGCGACTGCTACAGCGGACCCGGCTTCCGTCCCTTTTGCCAACGGGTGGGGTGAAGAGGAAAGGGGGATAAGTTCGGGACGTATATGATTTTAATTGACTGCTCTTTGATTTTGCGCGAGACCGTGGTATATATATAGTATAGTTGCCTATGTGTGTGTGTGTGTGTGTATGTGTCGTACAGTGAATATTACTGTATATATATGTCGCATATTTTAGAGCATCGGTTCTGTATGAAACTACTGGTGGTGGGTAATGAGGGTTTGATGAGCGCATGTGAGAGGAAATTTAGAAATCGTTGGTGTATGAGGGAAAGGTAAAGTTTGATGGGTGTTTGGGGAAAATTTTGTTGCCGATAGGTATACACGAAGTTAGAGGATTATCTGAAAGGGTATGGGGAATTTGAATCGACCACATATATTGGATGTAAATAGAATATATATACATACTGTAAAGGGGAAGAAAATCAGTAGTATATTTACTAAACCCATATAGTCACAACCTCAATATTAAATTATAGCATTAAATTTAAACATCATACAGCTCGATACCTGTTGGTGGTTGAATATATCGAAAAAACTCATTTCACCCCGTCAATGCCATATCATCTATAGCCTTTTTAAAAAAAAAAGAACTCGCGCCCTTCGACCGCAATCGATTATCAAATACCGCACGAGGTAATCATATACCCATTGTCCTTCTGGCCCATAATTCGACGTGGATAATGTGGTAAAAACGAGTATTGAAAAACGATTCGATTGCCGCGCGCGCCCCCCACGGGATATTACAAACGCGCCTCGCGTTGCGCGGGGAAAATGAAAGAAATGCATTAAGTAGAATGAATCCGTCCGTTCGCAGGCGACGACGTATTTACCAGCTTATTTAATCAAGTTTAACTAAACTTGTTCCACTCCCTCGCGGCTCTCCACTGGTATAAGAGTATAAGCGCAGACGAGCGACCCTTGTCGATAAAGATTCGCAGGTTCATTTGATGCTGAGGGCTGAGGGAAACCTTATACCTATAAAGAGAGAGAGAGAGAGAGAGAGGGTACAACATTGTAGCTAAGGGTTTCGCCTTTGGCTGGTGTAGTTAACAAATTAAAATCGCTCCTTTGTCGTAATTGTCTTACGTCCGCTTTGCATTTCTTTAGTCCGCCTTTGATATACATCGCTGGTAAATGAAGGATTATTCTTTTTAATCGTATCCTTCTGATCTGCTGTAAAGTATTAGAAATCGCGTGTAACACAGGCTTTCTTTATCAAAGTTAAAGCAAGTATTTAAAAAAAGTATGATATATCAAAGGATATACACGTGTCGCGTAAAATATGCACTACTGATTTCATACACGAAATTCACGTTGAATTTTCAAATTTTCTGCAATATCAGTAAATTAAATTTTACCTTACCCTCTTTGAAGTATATATATATATACACACATACATTAA
Source organism: Torymus tubicola (assembly GCA_035583055.1). Classification (NCBI taxonomy): domain Eukaryota; kingdom Metazoa; phylum Arthropoda; class Insecta; order Hymenoptera; family Torymidae; genus Torymus; species Torymus tubicola. The sequence continues at coordinate 16,701,207 of JAWWEQ010000045.1, forward strand.
AATTATACTTGGCGCATCGTTGACCGAGTTTCTTAAAATAATTAAAGGTCAAGAGGTATCCACTTTAATATCCAGAGCTATACGATTTTACGTATATATAATGAGACATTTTTATCCGCGAAAAAATTTATCTCGACCCAGACATTTCTTACTTGCAACTTATTAACGAAATTATACCACACAGATATATATACCCTTTTAAAATTCTGCAAAGATTGTACCCTTCGTAAGAAAAATACGCTTCCTTTCAAGAATTACCAACTCTTACAAAAAAGAACTGCGTGTGAAAGCATTCTCCCATCAACATACACAGCGTTAATAGCAAACGAATCCCATTTTTCAATCGATAATAGCCGCACGTCCGCGTATATATACGAGTCATTAGATAATCAAACGCAAACAGGCCCCCGACGCACATTTATTCTTCCCCGGGTATATATATATATATATATATATACATACACACGCGCCACGCGGCTATATAGCGTTAGCGCAGAATCCATCGACGCGATTACACGGCTCTTCCCATGCATTCGCTCGGCCGTATCTCTCTTACATTTCATCCCGTTACGCGCCAGCCCATTTCTCATCCATACGCGCGCGCGCGCGCCACGTTGTATTTCAATTATCCGGAGAGCCTCACGCGCGCGCGCGCACGACGTAAAATCAAATACAAAGCCGAGACGATAAAACGATCAGTGTGTGTACGTGCGTGTGTGAAAGAGAGAGAGAGAACAATTTGTCGGCATGTATATATAGCCACTGCAACGGTATGCGCGTCGCCAAATTTTTCAATTCTCGCGTGTACTATTGACGCTTGGGTTGCAAGACCCTCGTATTATATAGTAAAAGAGAAAGAAAAAGAAAGATTACGATCGTGTAAATTATCGTCTCTCCTTGCGTATCTTTCTCAACCCCTAACACATTTAAGCGAGAATGACGACTGACGCGTGAAAGAACGCATAATCTATACAGATACGACCGCACAGTGCGATAATTCGAATCGTCGAAGTCGAGAGTAATAATGCGGGATATAACGTATCGAACAAAAAAAAAAGAGAGAACCCGAAACCTCGTCCGGCACGTATATAATACAAAAGTAAAAGGCTGTGAAATGCCGGCGCCTATTCAATCACGACTACACGTAGATATATATAATGGCAAAAAGAACGGACGTTCTCATGGGTTATATACGTCCGTCGTCGCTGCTGCATATATGTGAATGGCTCATACACGCGAACGCATACATGCAAGTATACAGGAGTGAATGAAGAGTAGTAGCCGATGCGGATTCTTGAAACGAGGATTATCTGTTGCTCTCTCTCTCTCACACGCAGACACACATATATACACGTGTCTGGGTAATGAATCAGGTCTGCGGGCTTTGATGGGGGCGAATTAGAGTGGTTATATTCAGCGAGATGTGTATATTATGCGCGATGATGCCCACGTCCGGCTACTGTCGTGCATGCGTGATATACACTGCGTGGTTTATTATTACGAGCCTTTTTCTTTCTTTATAGTCAGTATCAATATTTCGATCGAGTTTATTTACTGCAGTTTGTTTTTTCCACGTGAATGCAACGCGGTAGGTATATATAATACTTTATAGCATTGCAGCTCGTGAAATTTTATATTTAATATATATAATAATATGTGATATGACCTTTGTACTACCGCGTTTTTTTAATTTTCATATACTGTGGCGCGAGTACGAGCGAAAGTTTATTAAACCCTAAATTTTTTGTGTCGGAACGTGATCCTCCGCGAAGCAGCTTATATACGCGCGCAGCTTGAAAAGAGACTTAATCATCATTAAATTTAATTAAAAATATGTAAGAAGACTTTAACCCCTCTTCTCTCTTTCGGTCGTGGGAGAGAAGACCACCAACATAACCAAGTGTACGCGAGCGTAAGAGAAAGAGAGAGAGAGTTAAAAAGTTTCGTTAATTAAGAAACGATAATTCGGTACTAAACTACCCGCACGATCGAGATATAAGCGCTTCTTATCCTCGTTAGCCTAAACTTTTAAGCAGCCGTATACCGCCGAAGCAGTAGCAGCAGCAGCAGCAGCATCTCTGCTCTACAACTACAGAACTTACGCTTACTTCTATATACTCAACTCGCTTCCACGGTCCCCTGTGAACCCTCAAAACAGCAAAACTAGAGACTCCCGCGAACCGTATACACACACATATATATAGCATTCATCAAACATCGCGATACCCGAAAAACAACTCCCACTCTTCCTCTCTCTCTCCGAATATATTCCTCGGGTATACGAATCTCGAAACATTCATAAAAGATTTCACGAACTCACCATGCGCATATAAATCTTCGAACTAGAACGGACACACGTTCAGCTCTGCAGCATAAACATTTATACATCTGGACGGCTCGCAAGCGCGATATTTAGAGCGAAATGGCGAACGTGCGTTTAATCGCGTTTATGTATATATATCTATATATCCGCTAAAACAGCACCCAAGCTATATAGTAACCGCCCATCCTATATACGCACGTCGCTGTATAATATACGCACGAAGGGTGTTGTTGTTGTTGTTGTTGTTGTTTTTTCGTACATTGAGTCTGTGGGTTCCTGTCAAACGTTGCAGACTCTCGGCGAGCGACTGGCCGGCCTAACTCGATTAAACCAGCCAAATGAATATTGAAAAGCTCGTCTCTCTCTCGCTATACATATATATATATATATACACCGTCGCGCTCTTCACTCTCCCCCTCATCGACGAAGCGTGTCATTACGAATATACGTCGCGGTCGCGCGCCCGGCGATTTTCACCGCGTGTCCGAAGTGGAAAGCTCTGCTATTGACACGCGAACGAGCGTGCCGACGATATTTAATAAATAACACCGCCTGCTGCTGCTGCTCCTGGTATATGTATGTGTATGTATATCGTCAACACATATATATGTATATATATATATATATATATGTATAGGTGTCTACGTTTATACGTATACATATATATATATATATATATATAGACGTGGCATCGTTGGAGGCGACAATCGCCGTCGATCCTCTAACGAGTCTCTCTCACTCTCTCTCAGTATTCGCGCGAAGACAAAGAGGAGACGCGCGCGCTCGTCGTTGTATACAGCGCGGGAGCAATCGAGAGAGCTTCGTGTATATATATATATATACAGGTACGTATACGCGCGCGCCATTGGCGTCGCGATAAGAGCGCAAGCCCAGGGGCCATCGACACGTGATGGATCTTCGGGAATTCGGAATCTCTGGGTATAATGGAGGAGCTAGCGAGAGAGAGAGAATAAGCCGAACGAGCGGCTGCATAGCGGACCCGATGCACCCGAGGCATGCCCGGAACACGACGAGCGTGCGAGGGGAAGGTGGAAGAGGAGGACGCAACAGCGGCAGCAGCAGTAATAGGTATGCATGTATGTGCATAACCCAGCGTCGACTGTCTCTCTGCACGCGTTCACGCCGAAGTTGAGATGTGTGAGTGTCGTTGTGTGTGTATGTGTGTATGAAGCGCCGGGGGTATGGGAAACTCATGCTGCTAGAGTACGGAGTGTATATGTATAGGGGAAATGCATGTCTGTGAGCCTTGATGATTGGACGTGACCGTACGGTTAAATGAGGGTGTATGTGTGTGTGGATGGGTAAGTAGTATGCAGAAGTTGTGTATGTGTATGTTGGGTGGCATATATATAGGTGGTGCGTATCTGCAACGGTAGGGTATGTTTATGCCGAGCTAATGTTGCGCTCGATAATGGAAAAAGTGGTTGTCTGCGAGTGTGTGAGTGCTGTATATATGTTTTGGAGCAATCGGAGTAATGGGCTAGAAGATAATTTTTTAATTCAAGATATATATTGTATGATTTGTAAATAAAAATTTTTTACGTATTCATTTTGAATTTTTATATAACATAATTTTTATACATACATTATTTATGTAATTCTTCCGGGATTTGATCTACGACAGATATGTTTTCTTTTTCTGAACGAAGAATGCATTTGTATGCACCGAATGCACCGGACGCACATCCATCTTAAAACGCTATAATTTATCATTTTCCATATATGTCGCATCCCACATCTACATATACCTTCACAGGTGCACTACCATACACACCCTTATGTGCGTTGACGTATTATACGTGTGTTCTTGCCCTCATATGTGTATATATACACCTGCGCAACACGCAGAGAAAGCCCGCGGGCTCATACATGTATATCCGTCTACACACATTCTGAGCTTCAACCCCAAAAGTACCTGCACCTAATCTATATATATATATTGTATAAACACATATTATACACATACGCATGATGGTACAACTATGCACACATATACGCACCTACTCCTGGAGTACGCGTGGACGCATCACACGCACGAGTGACTCTCATATGTCACGTATGTGCGTATACTATATGCGCATGATACGCGCGTACATATATACACAAGAGAGACAGCGAGTAGTGCATCACGTGTGGTCTATCGTATATTATATATATATACATACAAGCATGAACCGCGCATGCTTGCGTACTCACGCGGACGTAAAGTACGTGTGTTGGGTATACTCGCTTGCGCGATTGCCATTGCGCGCCGCTATATAGCACTATACACGCCGTCGACGTCGTCGTCGTAGTCGTCGATGTCGTGCGGCTCTCGAATGCGCGCTCGCGGTACTTCAGACGAGATGAAGGAGGCGACGGCAGGCAGCGCGCACGAGGATAACCCTTCGAAAGGGACTATAGGGAGGTATAGAGGAGAAGGGGGAACAATGGATTCGCGAAATGCGTCAGTATAGGAGGGGGAAGGATAGGCACGGAGACAGAGATAGAGAGAGAGAGAGATCGGTAGTATGGTGTGTGGTAGTGTATATATAGGAGGGAATCCAAAGCGCGCGCTCGCTCGAGAGCGCGTCAAAGTGCGACGGCGCGCCATTGTCGCGTAGTAATGGAAAGGATCGTTCGCTTGTTCGTTCGTCCATACAGACGCGCGCGCGCGAGCTTGCGATAGATAGAGGAATGAGAGAGAGAGGGAAGGGCGAAACCGATCGAACGAGAGCTAGAAAGCTCGGCTTTTCGCTCGGCAAGTAAATCGAAATTCGATTGTTTCGCGCGGAGCGCTCGTTCACACACCGAGGTTCGGCTCTTCTATATATATATATATATATATATATATCGATCCCATGCAAATCGGTACTTTGCGGCTAGGCTACGATATGCTATGTAAATAGAGCCTTGAATCCGGCTCCCTTGCGAGCTGGATCTCGACGACGACGATTCTCGTATATATACGCATACATATATATATCTACCCACGTGAGGGTTCCAGTACGAAGGGATATATACGGTAGTGTGTAACTCTTGCCTAATGTAGCATGCGGTACGCGGTTGAGAAGAGCTCGCGAAAAGTGGGTCGTAAATTTTCAATTTTAACGCTTCGCACGTATATATCCGCAGCGCGCGAGGTTTTCTGGGTTATAGGTGTGCGCCGATGCCAAGTCGTAGTAGGTATATATATATATATATACTATACGCTGCAGCTTATCGGTCGCCAGTGTTTTCGTCGCTGCGCTGCTCATGCGCCGCGCGGATTTACTAATGCGAACGCGCAGACTCTCTTATCGCAATTTTGCCTTGCGGTCTGTATAATTTACGGCGACGAATAAGAACGCGCAGGGGTTTTCTTTTTTGGTTTTCGCAGGGTTTCGAAATTTATATACTTTGGCGATGTGCGAGTATTATGCGATCATTGCGGGTGTAGTATATAGTATGGGAATGTGTAGAAAGAGAGAGAGAGAGAGAGGAGGTAAACAAAACGGGTGAGAAGGGATTTATGGGACGAAATGATTAAGCGGCGTGTATATGGGTTGCCGAAGAATAATTTATACGATATAATTTGTATGTGGGGAGATAACATTCGGATGGGAAATAATTGATTTACGAGTGCGTCTTTTGAAAACGTGCGCGACTAGGCTGAATGAATTGTCGAAGCGGACGATCATTGGTCGAAATTGGAAATCGGATTTTGTTTTTTTGGCACGATTGTGTATTGTCATTATGGTAGCTTATTGTGGCGGATGAAAAGATTGAAAAAGTACAATTTCATCATAAGTTTTCTTTTATATTCAACAATTTTATAATCAAATTATAAGTCAAATAAAATGGTAGTCCTTTAAAACATCTACAAAAAACAAATTCACAACAAATTTCAATTAAAACTGCATCAAAGGTAAAAAACACACCGGTTCCACCATTTCGCTAAATACATTAAACTCGTAGTCAAAGTCAAATACTCCGCGACTTATTATTTGTGTCGCAATATCGCTCGTCATCTCATAGTCGCATCATCTCTCTCTCTCTCGCCGCAGTCCTCAACTCAACTCTAAATCCATAATCGAGAAAAGTCGAGAGACCGAGCGAACGAACGAACGAGCGAGAGAGAGAGAACACGCTGAGTAATCAAAGCTGACTTTCATAATCTCGGGCGCCAAGATATTTTCCGTCTGCTCCATAGCAGCAGCAGCAGCAGCAGCCGCCACCGCCTTCACCAAGTTACATGCACAGGCTTGCGCCCGCGCTCTCTCGCGCGCGCCATGTCAATCGATTTAAATTAAGCGAAGTTTCCGGCTGGCTGGGGCCAGAAATGTTAGTAAAGCAAACGCAATCCGCGCGCGGGAGAACGCAAGCATATAGGAAGATCTTGTCAGGCACAGGGGCCTCGAACTATTTACTACGCGCCGATTCAACACGGTCCTCTCTCATCACGTGCACGTGCGCGCGGGCGTATATGAGCGCTCCTCTCCCCCCACATATGCCAGCCGCACATGGATGTTGTAGTAGTAGTAGTAGTAGGAGAGTAGCAACGAGGGAACCAAGATATATTCTGACTTATATACCTGGGTTATTACGCTCAGACATGAACGCGCGCGAGGTGTGTAGCACCTTCGGTTACGCGCGCGAGCGCGCGTCGATTATGCATGCGCATTTTCATTAATTATATTTACGGCGTGTGCGGTGTGAGACCGATGTGTGAGTGCGAGAGTATGTGTGTGGGTATATATACAGCAAGAGGTTGATTAAAAATTGGAGAGGGAGGTCGTAAGGAGGAAGATTAGATGCTTGGGAGACGAGTTATTGAATTTTCGTCGAGTTGACGATTATTTTGGATTAAATCGCGGTTATGTATACGAGCTTGATGAAAATCTGGGGTGGATTTTTTTATATATATGATGCGGGTGCGTGTAGATTTACCGTAAATTTATGCGATGCTTTAAGCAAAAATTGTAAACTGTTTCATAAGTTGTACATAGTATGAGGTGGTATATATATATATATATAGTGACGGACATTGATTTTACCATACTGATAGCGTCAGTTCAGGTTATAATGTTGCAATTTCCGCGCGAGTATAAATGAAAAGTGCGGTAAAATAAATTTATATACTGTAAAAATTATTAATCGTAAATGAGATATTTTCTTGTGACATATTATATACGTTTCTATATTTCAGTATATATTTTTATTGCAAAATTTTAAATATCACCTATATACAACCTGACTTTATAGTATAATACACATTTGATTCCTTCCACGTATACAGATATATAATCAACTCACCGACATCAGACAAGAAAAATTACGTTTTCATTCGCCTCACTACCACTGCCACCGCAATACCTCCTCCCCCTTATATGAAAACGTATCGAAGAAAACAGCAGCCACCGAGGTATATACGTGGAAAGAAAAGAAAAAAAAAATAAAGACCGATCACTCCTTGCGCCGCCAATAAGTGGCTACCGTACGTCGTCGTCGCCGCCTCGTCTCCTGCTCGTGCGTGCGGATAATTGCATTTATCGCCCGAGCTCCTACCAACCACACGCCCTCGCGCTGAAAAAGACGCAACCTCGAAGAAAAAGCTCTCTTACTCCTATATACACCGAAAAAGAACTCGTCTCTTCTAAGCTCCATCGTATACGCGGTGCAGAAAGCTATTCGGCACGCTTGCGCTATACGCAAAAAGGCTAAATCCTCTGAATACACGTACATACGCACATATATATATATATACAACGAAATTCGATGCATCTCATACCACGTATATACATATATACATCACACATCTTTACGGGAGAGAACAGCTTTTTCAATCCTATATAATACATACCACCGTTTCGTGCGCGAATAAGACTCGCGTTTCTACGCGCGTACATATATATACGAAGGGAGAGACGACGACGACCAGTCAGCCGTACGCGGGATGATTCGGAGCTTTAGCTTTGAGGTAGAAGGGAAGGAGAAGGAGAAAGATAGAGAGGAAGAGACAGACTTTATGGTAAGCGACTTCGATTTCCCGTTAAGGCGCTGACTCGCTTTCCCTCGCCTCGAGTCTCTCTCTGACTTGACTCTGATGTCTATGCGTGTATGTATAGTTGTACACGTGCTTATATTCTATACCTATATATAGCTTTGTACATGTAGCACAGAGAGAAACGCGTATTATACACGTAGGAGGAGGTGAGGGGAGAAGAAGAGCCGCGCGGATTTTCGAGGAATATGTTCTCCGCGGCTTCTTACATAGTTAGGGCGGCTCGCGATTTAGTAAGAGCTCGGTGTAGTCGTTGAGCTGTTATACTACTGAGAGTGAGAGAAAGGGACGCTCCCTGTGGCTTTTTTTCTTTATTAGTCATACTTTATCACTCAGGGGTGTATATAGTGTGTATAGCGTGTGGGGCTTCACGCTCGTTCGGTCGCTTCTCGCTCTGCCTGTGGGTAGTTTTTTTGGCTTCGGAAACTTTTTCTCTGCGTCTTATTCTATATATATATATATATATATATATATATATATATATGTATACGTGGGTGTGTTTTATCGATTTAATATTACTCATAATTCAGCTGCGCTGGTGTAGAAATGAGGAAGCGATGGTTTACGAGTAGATTAGATTAGTTTAGTATAATAGGAAATGAAGTATATAGTGTCATTTGTAATGTAGCATGAGTATTAACTTGTAAGTAAAAAAAGGCATGTATATTTAAATAATTTTATTTTAAGAAACGACATTTTTACATCGTAAGCGAACGACGTATATATATATTATTGAGAAATTGTCAACTCGAGTGAAATGCTTGCCGCATCCCCCTATAATATACTTCTATCTATAGCGCTTATCCGTGTTCATCGACTTTCAACTCGAAATATATATATGATACGGCTTTCATCCTGACAATCCAAAGACACCCGTCGGGATCTTCGAGAATTTCGAAAAACGTTAAAATGAGAAACATCTCCCTCCGTGTGCAAGATCACCGATAACATCTACTCTCTCTCTCTCTCTCCCTCTCTCTCTCTCTCTCTCTCTCTGTTTTCCCAAGTAATATTTCGTGAAACTTAATTTTAAGCAAAGCTCCTAAATATGGTAGTTATTTCGAGAGCTATATACTGCACCACGAGGCGCAGCCCGTGGAAAATTTCGGTGTCAATCACTTGTCGCGACGCTGACTTTGGTTTCTCTTTACAAAATTAACTCCATTCCAGCTGGGGAGCGATCTCACCGTGGCGTCGCCACGACGGTTTTCCGATATACGAGAGAGAAAGAGAGGAGAAGGGATGGAGAAGAGGCGCGCAATTTCTACATGAAACGAAGCGTGTAAAGCTGGAATTGTGCACAAGCCCGTTGTGTTCGCCGCACGTATTATACTATATATATATACCAGAGAGTTTGCAGCGAATAAAGAGGCAAATAAATCATTTAGCTGCGTGTTTGCGGTATACGCGCGGTGATTTGCTCGGACGTTGATTCGACTAATTAGGTGGATTTTCGCGCATGTGTACGTATACAATTTATATGTGTATAGTATAATACGTAGGTTTGAAATATGTAAATGAGCGTGTGAATATCGCTTGGTTATATATATATATTTACAATTTGTCGATATATTTAATGCGTATAATTGCTTTGACACGTTTGACATCGTAGTATTTTGATATTGCAAAACTTTAATTGTGAAATTTTAATTAATATTCCTCTCGGACTGAGAGACGTACGCCCGTAATCAAACTATTGCAACTTGAAGAAATTGAGAAGTTTTTCATTTAATTTCCTCATTTAACTCGATCAAGGTCGGCTATAATTATCTGCTAGAAGAGTATAAATGAGTGACGGAGCGCAGTGTGATTTCGAAATTGCATTAACTTTACTTCGCCGCGGCGCATATAATTTAAAAACTTCTTTGATGCATTTTTATATAATTTACGCCTAATCCAATCATACTTCAATATTTTTGATATTCACAATTTAAATTAAGATACCTTATATGAATTATCGATAGAAAACAAACAACCGAAAACGCATATCCATATCAGACGCTTATTCATCTATATATATATATACCAGCGAATACGGGCGAAATTCCCCGAGTGAAATTTATCGCAGCCGTAAAATTTGTTTACCCCGCTCAAAATTTCCGTAACTGATCCGCGCGTATATCTGCACATAACGCATTTAACACACTGTTTCCGCTCGCCATACACCGATTTCGGAAACATCCGCGCGTACAGCATCCCCCCTCCGCAAACTATTTTTTTTTATCCTCCCCGCGCCAACAACCCGATAGACATATCTCATCCGATCCCTTCCGCGACTCTCCCTCTATATCTACCGCTACGTTGTACCCACACCCACATATATCCTACTACTATGTAGTACGTATACATACACACACATTCCTATATAACCGAAGGTCGCGGGCATGGCACGCACGGCTTAGCAAGAATGCGAATCCTCCTTGCGCTCTCGCGTATAGTATATCGATGATTTAGTTTAAGCGCTAACTAGGTAACGCCCGACTCGCCCGTGAGTACGTAAATCTTCGCCGCCGCCGCCGCCGTGAGCCCGCAGCAGCATGAGCGGAACTCTCCTCCTCTCACTCTCACGCTTAAACAGAGAGAGAGAGTAGGCAGAGATTTAGTATGAGGCGTCGCAGCGCGACTCCGCCCCATGGAGAAACCGCGGAGTTCGAGTTAAATGGTTTATGCAAGAACGAACGAAGCGGTAATGAAGTTCTCTCTCTCTCTCTCTCTCGCGCGCGAACGATATCCCTCGTACTATATACATACACGCGGGCACATCGCGCGCGTTGGCATAAAGAGAAAGGGAGAGGGAAAATAGAGGAAGGGTATATAATCGACGCCCCGATTTATCGTGGTCGCGCGCGGCCGAGCGCGAGGGTTAATACAGTTACATACGAGAAGAGCAAGCGGCGGTGGCGGCGGCCCCGCGTGTAACCTCGAAATTTACGACGGTGCAATATTCCGTCGTATAGTACCGCCGTAGTACCGCGAAGTATATAGAGGAAGAAAAAAAAAACAACCGACCGACCGACCGACCGACCGCGCGTATATACTCTGTATACACGTGTACCTACACCCAAGAGCAAAGTACACATATATATATATACATGTATGTACGCGGGACGAGAAAATTGCCGCGCGAGAGTATCTCATTGGCGGGTACGTGGTAATAAGCGATCCAAGGGATTACTCGCCCAATAAATATCTGACAATGAGTTTAAAGAGCTGCTGCTGTTGCTGCTGCTGCTGCTACGACCCAACGATAGAGTTGTATATCATCGTCTTATATACACGAGAGCAAGAGCACTGGCTTTTTAATTGCTTCGTCGGGGTACCTGATAATTGCTGTACACGCCGTAAGAGAGCAAGGGAGAGAGAGAGAGAGACAATATTCGGGAGACGCAGCGTCGTCTTGCGATGTCTATATATATATATTATATACCTGTATAGAATAATGATAATAATAATAAAACGAGTTTCTCTCGCGCGTCCTTTGCCGTTAATTAGTTTCCCCGGCGCCTGAGAGATCGATTATTTTGCGTTAATTTGAGGACGCGAGTGGCGTTGGTAATTGCGAGAGAAAGAGAGAGAGAGCGTGAGAGGAGGGAACGAGAGGTATAGATAAGGAAAAAGCTATAGGTGAAACGCGTCCGATTGATTATCGAGAGAGGCGTTAGTTTGGCGCGAAATTGTTTGTTTCAAGCGGCTAGTATATAGTGAGGTGTGTGATTATTATCGAAAGAGAGTATGTTTATATATACACATATATACATATACATGTAGCCTTTGTATTTAATTAAAGTACAGTTATACTCACGCGCACGCGCGCGGTTGATTAATTTAGTGAGGAGTCTCGCGCGCGCGAAACCGCCCAGGTGTCTTATATTTGAGTTATTTATGCGATACGAGATTCTTAATTGTGTTTGCCTTTAATTAATGAACTTACAATTTAATTTAATATATATTAAAAATAATACACTCGTCGATGGTATATACCGAACATAACTATATATATAACACGCGCGTCCGCGATCACGTACATACGCACGTATGTATATGGAGTACGAGCTGTTGGGAGAAAACCTTGAGGAGTACATAAATAACGTAAATCAACGAGCACAGGCAGACAAGCATCGACGAAAAAAAAAGGCGAGCGCACCTCATATACGCGAGGAAACTTGTTACTCCGCGTGTCGTATTTAAATCGCACTTAGGCTTCATCCATTACGCGTTAAACACACACACATACAAGTATATACGCACACATATATACAATTGCTCACGTGCTTGTCGTTAAATCGAATCGTTAAATCAAACGTGTGGCCGCGGCGTATATATCGATTGACCTTGTTCATCCCCGCCCTCTCTGCTTGGTATATATATCATACATAAGATGCATTTCTTAATCCACACGCGATTTCCGCTTCAATTAACTCATGGGCGTGTGATTTTCGAAACCGCGTGCAGATCACCGCATGATGAATTTATCGGTTCGCGATCGCATCTTTATACACATGAAGAGAGGGACATATCAGGTTTTTACGAGATATACCCAGTACATACTGCAGAGGTAAGAGTGTTGGACATCTGGCCTTCCGACGTGTCGAACATAACGTTTAATGACCGGACAATTTAGCCCTTAATCCAATTTCGTTGGGGGGGCCCCGCGATTCTTAAGAGCGCACTTTATATTGCAATTACTTACATAGCGAGCAGTATACGTATGCTATATAGCTTCGACCTCGTAAATTGATTATTCGATTTCTCCTCTTTTGCTCTTAATTCCGCACGCGCTGCTATATATATATATACTCGCGCGTAGTCCCCATCGATTCTCATGCGACGTTATATATATACGCTCGCTCTCCTTCTCCTTAAAGACGACGATGAGGAAAGGGGAGAAAAAGGAGTCTTTTCCCCCCCAACGGCCGTAATCACGTAATTAGGCGCGTTAAAGGGGACCGCGCGGGTTACCTACCACTTTAATTCCCCAAAATTTCGCCCCGCGGGAGTAAGTGAGAGAGAGCGAGAGAGAGGAGAGAGACAGTGAGGTGGGGTATATTAGCCCAACGCAAGCGCGCGCGGCTGACCAGCCGAGAGATCGATGCGAGAGGCCGTTGCAATTCAGGGCCATTAGCGAAATTACGCGTCGGGTCCTCTCCTCTCTGTTCACTGGCGGCAGCAGCAGCAGCAGCTAGGAGAGGAGGGAGTTTAGTCTGGTTTATTTTTTTCCGGGAGATCGCGGCAGGATACGCGATGTAGATGTGAGGGAATGGGATTCCCCCGTGGTATTTTTTTTTTCGCTAGAACTGAGCGTAGGTTGTGTATGTTTTTTTTTGCAACCGATGGTTCGTGTTAGGTGGGACGAGGTTGTTGAGTTAACGTACGAGCGTGGATTGTTTATATACGCGCGCGCAGTCTTTTGCGGATTTCGAATGCGAGATGCGGGGAAAATTGATGAGTGATAGCGGACTGTAAATGGATTGGAAAATCTGTGCGGAGAAGTTTATTCATAACTTTTTTTGCGAGAGTTCGATAAAATATATGGGTTATGTATATAACGAATTTATTTATTAAAGAAGTATAAGACTTATATCCACTTGCCGTAAAAAAATTCTATAACGGATATCAATTTAAAAAGCCGAACCGAACTTATATAGTCGTCCCGAAATTTCTCTACATAATATATAAACTTCAAAAGCAGAACAATAAACTGTCATCGCAACGAATCTCGTACGGAGCTCTTTATATATATAGACAGATCGGGAATAGAAAGCGGAACGCACACGGAATCCAGTTTCCATTGTCGCACATACCTATACAGCCATACAAGACAGCTCGCGCGATATCGCGCGCGAGGCAACGAAAAATATCGACATGTACAATATACAAATAATAAAATTGTCACTACCGCGCGTTATACGTATATGTCAGCTTCTCATTAAACTTTATTAATCTAACCGAAACTTCGTCCCCGCATATATACCTTCTATTCATCCATCCGCCCCGAAAACTCTGAGCAAACATATCACTCCGAAATTCTCCGTCGTCGTCGCCTCTCGCTTCGTTTTTCATAACCCGCGCGCGCGCTCTTGTAGAGCTCTCCCCCATATATATCGTCATAGCTATATACCGCGGACCGTAGGTGAAAGCTGTCTCTTGCACACCTATACATATATACATACATACATATACGTAAAACATGCATCTGACACTGGAAATCCTCGGGTTGGGATAAGGCAGAGCCGCTGCTGCCGTTCTCGCGCGCGGGCGCATAGCAAGTATATAAGCAGCAGCCCCTGTCAATATTTCACGCTAGATAAGCCTTATTGCGATAAAGAAGGTAGCCTCCGGTGCTGTTTGCCCACCAGCTTGTTAAATAGGGTGGAAGTCCTATACCTATATATCTACGTATACATATATATACATACACTGTACCTTTACGCGAGCGTGTATAGTATATACGTGTGTGCACGTCTGTTTTCGGCGAGAATTGTGTATACAAGCTTTCCGCGTGAAAATTTGTCCGGGCGATTGCTCTTTCGGAGCGCGCGCGACATCGCACGAATGATGTTATCTGCGGCGGGTCGTGGAAAGCTGGAAAATGAAACGAGAGACGAGGATAGAAAGAGGGGGGGGGTGTTGCTGCTGCTGGCGTTATTTTTATACGCGCGTACGAGCGGCTGGGTAGTAACCCTTATCGTAAAACTGATTTACGTACTGATTTGGGTAAATCCTCTGCCGGAACGTACGGAGAGAAAGAGAGAGAGAGAGAGAGAAAGAGAAAGAGATTAGACAACGTCGGAGGATTTAGATTAGTGGGGCCCCGAACGCTCACTCCTTCGGAGAAAAGTGGATTTGGATTTTTAAGGCGTTCTGTGAAATTTATGTTTATTCATAGTTATCGGCCATCTTACTATCGTATAAGCCGACGTGATATTTTATTTATTGATTATAGGAATTATAAGCCTTATCGATTGCTTTTTAAACTCTTATAAATATACATATATAGAAATGGTACGTGCAATGTAAATATTGAAGCTGTAAGATTACTTGTATATATCGAAATTTCTAATTGATTTCATCTTATCTATGTAAACTCGCTAAATAATTAAATGTTTACGAAAGTAAACCTTTCGTTTCTATATATAATAATAACGTGATTATCTTTATCGTTCCTATCCCAATTAAAATAAAACACTTTTCAGACACTTAAATGCTATTGCTCGTGACAGATCCTAATTTCTTCCTAGTAAATATTTTCCA